>JARHVA010000346.1:1167500-1487500 GCA_037957365.1 Torreya grandis | reverse complement strand
ACCTCTTCTTCTAAGCTCCCACTCAAAAAAGCATATTTGACATCCATCTGTTATACCTTAAACCCTTTTAATCCTACATATGCTAGAAACAATATAATGGCCTCCAATATTTATACTAGAACAAATGTCTCCTCAAAATCTACCCCTTCAACTTGTGCATACCCCTTGTATACCAATCTATCCTTATTCCTAGTGACTTCTCCATCTTCATTCAACTTGTTCCTAAACACCCAAGTAGTGCCAATGACATTCTTATCTTTAGGCCTAGGAACTAGTTCCCAAGTCTCATTATTTTCTTTTTGGTATAACACCTCATTCATATTACCCATCCAAAACTTGTCTTTGCTTGCCTATATAAAGTTTTTAGGTTCAATACTAGACAATAGAGCAACATTCAATTGATTTAGGTTAATTACCAACCGTCTCCTTGTTTGCATACTTGCATCCTTGTTTCTAATGATTTGTGATTCAGGAAGATCTCTTTGAATCTATCTTGATGGGCCTTTTGAGTCTTATATTTACTCAACTTCTTCTTCCTCATCAATATCTATTGTTTCCTCTTCATTCTTGAAGTCTAGATTATCTGATGTATCCATTGATTATGAGTGTGATTTCTTTCTCTCATAAATTTTAACATTGGTACTTTTTATTATCTTATACAACCTCTTGTTATAGAATTTATAAGTTGAGATTGCTAATGAATACCCCAAGAATATACCTTCATCAAACCTAGAATCAAACTTACCTAATTATTCCTTATCTCTTTTGATGAAGCATTTACTTCCAAACACTCTAAAGTGTTCCACATTAGTAGGTATACATTTCCATAGTTCATAAGGGGTTTTGTTTCCATTAGTACTTATATGTCCTCTATTCAAGATGTAGAGTGCAGTGCTCACTGAATCTCTCTATTATCCATCAACTAACCTTGAATCATTTACTATTTTTCTTATCATCTCTTTAACGATCATATTATTTCTTTCCACTACCCCATTCTACTGAGGTGTCCTAGCTTCTGAGAACTGTCTCTTTATCCCATGGATCTCATAGAAGTCATCAAACTCATTAGACCAAAACTCTCCTCCTATGTTAGATCTTAGGCACTTGATCTTTCCATTCTTCTCATTCTCAACTAGAGCCTTGAATGCCTTAAATTTATCAAGAGCTTATTACTTTTATTTCAAGAATGTACCCAAGCCATTCTTGTGTAGTCATCTATGAGTAAAATGAAATATCTATCTCCTTAAATGATTTGGATTGTTATAGGTCCACATAGATTAGAGTGTATTATCTCTAAAGGTATTGTAGTAGAGTAATTCTTAGACTTGAACTTTATTCTAGTCTACTTACCATGTTGAAATGAATTTCAAAGTGTGTTTATAGGTTTGGTGATTTTAGGCATGTTATTTATAGATTTATTTAAACTTATCTTGAATAGATTATCAAAGTTTAGTTGGCCAAACCTTTTATGCCATAACTAACATTCATCCATATTGCTCATAAATCACCTCTCTTTATTGAACTCATTCAAGACATATAGATTGTTCTCAGTCCTCTTAGCATTGGCAATTAGTAATCCTAATTTAGCTCTCCTTATATCACACCCTCTATCATGAAAGGTTAGTGTCTGTCTTTGGTTGCAAATTTGACTTACACTAAATATGTTATGTTTCAAACCTTCCATATGAAAAACATTCTATATCTTGGTCTTCCCATTATCCAAACTCAAGATACCTTTGCCAAGTATATTGGTAGTTGTGTTATCTCCAAATCTCACTATTATTACATCATTCTTTTTCAATAAGATGAACTTTCTCTTATCTCCTGTCATGTGGCTTAAGAAACCACAATCTATATATGATTTCATGCGTTAATCTTGAATGTGAAAGGCATTTTGAACTAGCATAAATTCTTCTGCTTTAGTCTTCTTCTCCTCCTTTACCTTATCCATAGGTTCTAACATCTTGATCCACTCTCAGTGGTATGAAAATATAACCTTTTGTCTTGACTAATCTTCTTCATATACCTCCTATTTCAATCCTTTGTAATATGTCCTCTTTGATCACACTTATAACATAGAATCATGTTTCTACTATTGAGATGAGTGCTCATATTATTCCTCCATGAGGAATTTATTCTAGCATGATGTCTATAATATATAGCCCTATGTCCAAATTGATTTGATGAGAAGCAGTAACCATTAAATGACTTCACATACCTTATTTGCCTAATATTTAATGAATCACCTCTTTATTTTTTGTCTCTTGAAGGAGTCATAATCTTCTTGAATTTTTGATAATCAATTTGAGTCTTAGATTTGAGATTTTATGCATAGATTTGAATCTCCTTGTTTTCCTTTGCTCTTGTATCCTATCATGTGGCTTGAGAAACCACTATATATACCATTTCATGCCTTCATATTGAATGTGAAAGATAGTTTGAGATAGCATATATTATTCTCATTTAGTCTTATGCTCCTCCTTCACCTTGTCCATAGGGTCTAACTTACTGATTCACTTATCATTCATATGACCACATAACCTTTTGTCTTGACTAATATTCCTCATATACCTCATCTTGAAATCCTTTGAAATATTTCCTCTTTGATCACACTTACAACATAAAATATTGATTATACTATTGAGATGAGTGTTCATCTTATTCCTCCATGAGGAATTAATTCTAGCATTATGTCTACAATACATCCCTATGTCCATATTGATTGCATAAGAATCAATAACCATTGAATTAATTCACATACCTTGTCTGCCTAAAGTTTAATGAAACACATCTACCTTTTTTTTCTCTTGAAGGATTCATAATATTCTTGACTTGTTGATGATCGATTTGAGTCTTAGATTTGAGATTTTATGCATAGATTTGACTCTCCTTATTTTCCTTTTGATCTGATTTGGACCCAATACATGTATTTTCATGTGGAGACCTTTAACTATTCAAAATATAACCAAAACCTTTAATGATTTTTTCAAATTTATAATGTGCCCTCAACTTGATTATTTCTTGATCCAATTCTACCTTCAAGGACTCCATTTATATTCCAAACTTTATGCATTCTTCATCATTGGTCTTAAGACTTGTAGTGACAATATCAATCTAAGTTTCCAACTATTTAATGATCTCTTATTGTTCATTGGTGCTATTACTTAGTCTCTCTTCAAAGAGATTTATTTTTTCCTCATAAATATTAACTAATGATATAATTTATGATTATTCCTTCTTTCAAACTTTAACTCCTCTAGATCACTCACCTATTTTTCCATAAGATTCACTTTAGTCTCTTCTTCATCTGATTATTCATCATCCATAATACTTTTCCCTTTTGAACACCATTCATTATCTTTGTCTATTTATATATACATGAATAAAGTTTCATTGATGTCATGATCATTACTATCATCATCACTTTCATATGTACTTGCATTACTTAAATTAGAGGAGATATTGTCTTATTTGATATAGAAACTTCTCTTGTTCTTGAATGACTCTTTCTTGATTATATACTTATTGAAACCCTTTTTGATATTATCAAGATTATATACCTTCTTATCATCACCATGATGTTTATCATGCTCTCCATTATGCTATTTATTACCATTGTTAGGACATTTAGATGCAAACTAACCAATCTTACCATAGTTAAAACACTTGAATGACAACTTGCCCTTATAATTACTTGATCCTTTCCTTATTTTTCTAACAAACATGGCTTATATCTTGTCATCATAGATATCTATATCAACATCATACTTGACCTTTTTACCTTGTGACTTTTTATCAGCTTTTAATGTACTTCCTTCTTGGAAGGTCTTTCATCACTTGTTCTCATTTTATAGGTAGTCAAGATGTCATGAAGCTCATCCATCTATAGTATGTTAAGATCTTTGATCTCCGCCATAACATATACCTTTGAATAAAACTTATATGTCAAGGATATTAATACCTTTTGAAACTAAAATTAAATCTTCCAACTTCTCTCATAGACCTATGATGACATTTACCACTTCATCTACTCTTAACAGATAAGATGCAATGTTTTCATCCTCTTTCAATCTTATAATTTCAAACTAACTTTGATGGGTATAAAAATTTTCCAACTTGACTTTGGTTTCTCCTTCATAGATGGTCTAAAAATTTTACCAAATCCTTTTAGATATATAAAAATGCATGGCCTTTATAAACTCTACCTCTAAAATACCACATAGAATGGCATTCAATGCCTCAGAGTTGTTCTCACTTGCCTTCTTGAATGTTTTATTATTTTTTGGTATAGAAGGTGGAATGAATCCATAAAAAAAAGATTGACATATGTCATATCCCAAGGAAATGTTGGTCAAATTCCAACCCCCAGGTTTGTACCTTCAATTTGGCCAAGTCCAGTACTTAGCTTTTCTTTGAAATAAATGTTCTTTGACAAAGCCTGAAAAAAATGAAAGTCTTTTCCTTTGGAAAAGATAATTTTGATCTTTGTTAAGCCTGAGCCAAATTCTTTCAAGTTTTTATTTTAAGCCTTTGCCAAATTCTTTCAAACTTTTTTGTTTGAAGCATTTTTTCCTTAAGTATATTTCTTTTAGACCATTTGTTTTCAACTTTCCTGAAGGATAAGTATCCAAAAATTTACCCTATGCATTTTTTTTGAAAGATATCCTTTCAAATTTAAAGGGTACTTTGTAACTTTTTTGAAGGGTATTTTTCCTTTTGAACGGTCCAATTCATCTTTTTTGAAGGGATCATTTCAACTTTCCCAAAGGCATTTCAATTTTTTTGAAGGGTACTTTGCAACTTCTTTGAAGGGTATGTTTCAAGTATGATTCCCTTTACAAAAAGTTTGTAGGGCACATTTCACTTTTTTTGAAGGGTACATTTCAAAAAGTTTGAAGGGTTATTTTATAGGAAAATGGACCAAACAAAATTTTTGAAGGGTACTTTGTAACTTTTTCAAAGGGTACCTTGCAGCTAAAATGGTCCTTCACAAAGTTCTAAAGGGTATTTTTTAGGCAAGTGTACTTTTTAGATGGTCCATTTCACAAATTCTAAAGGGCCAAACAAAAGTTGATGAATTCTTTTGGAAAAAAGGTAAGAGACAAAAAGTTTGAAGAAAAGATGATTTCAAAAAAGCCAAAGGACACTTGCAAATTTTTCAAAGGAATTATTGTGGAGAAAGTGCCAAAAATAATATCCCAAAAGGGTACTTTTTAAGGGAAGTGTCCTCCATAGTTTTTCTGAAGGGTATCCCTCCATAGCAAAGAGGACCAAACAAAAAAGCCGAAGGAAATGTTTAGGAAGATTATTCAAAGATAGCCATTGGGATTCAAAAAAAAGGATGATGGCCCATAGGAAGTCAATTTTAAACTATGGATAATAGTCATTGTTATTCAAAATACTTGTCAAGAACATGAGATCAGACATGGAGATAATAAATGGTTATATTCTAAGCATCTGGAGTAGACAAATCAAGTAAAATGGATAGGTTGATGGTTTGAATCATTACTTCCATGAAATTGACAAATAAAAGTGTCTAAAGGATAGCTAGCAGTTAGAAAGTACATTTTATAACTATCATCATGAGTCTTATTCCCCCTCAATAGTGTTATATGTTAGCTTCTCTATTTCTAGTTTCAAACTCTCATGGATGATCTTTGATAGAAGTAGTTTCTTGTGCCACTCTTGAAGGATTTATGCCACTTGCCACTATTATCATGACTTATTTTAGAAAAGTAAACCTCTTGGCATGACATGGCTTGCCCCATGCATTTGTAAATGATTCTCACATGTGGACACATTTCCTTATGCCTCTTTAGCTTCTCTTCTCTCTCTCTCTTCCCCAAAGTTCTATAAATTGAGCCATTTTGACCATTGTAGGGGACCACATTTTTGGTATGGTGAATCCCTACTAAAATGGCATTGCACTTTGCTTTTGAATATTTAATACAAGACCAACTTTGAGTTGTGAACTTTTGTCTGAGTATGTGAGTGATGTATAGTGGAGCCAAGTGATATCATCATCCTTAATCCCTTTACCCTTCATGTTTGAACAAAGGTTATAATGTTAATAGGTCATGTGAAGTGTGTTAAATGCATTAAAATCTCTTTCAAGTATGTAAATGTATTTATGGTGTGAATTCTACCCCTTGGTTGATTATCTTGTTGATTGTCTCAAGCATGTTACCTTCACATTGAAACACTATGTTAGTATCTTGAAATGCATATAATTAGTCTTAGAAAGCATTGTTATTTAGTAGAAGTGTGATAGTTAGTGGGATAAGTTATTGGTGGATCACCTCTTTAGCATAGTTTTCTATTTTATGAAAACTCTTGACTCTTTTCATGAACAAGCATTAGATTAGGTGATAGACACTTAGAGAAGAATTCAAGGAGCTAGCCCTTTTCAATCCTAGAGACTCATCTCTCTTATAAGTTCCCAAAAACATGAAGGATGATTTAATATTTCATCAAATTAAAGGAATTTCATAGAATTTACTAGGGTTCACAATTTGATGACAATAGTTTTGGCATGCTTGATGGGATAGTTGGTCCTAATTTTTTACATGTCAAGGTGAATACTGGTCTTGACAAGTCTAATATTGTAGAAGTGTTCTTAATATAGCATTTGGAAACTCCAAAATGTGAGAACCTCTAGTTGTAGATTTGGTTTTCCATAGTATACTTCAAGGTCCTCACTAGATAATCTTCTGGTAGGCTTCACAATCAAGTCCCTCTGCCTAAAAATCCTCTTGAAGAACAACACCCTAAGCCATTCATAACCTTTAGAGATCTTGAACAAGAAGGTTTTGAAGAGGAATAAGAGGAGGTTGAATAATTAGTAGATCAAGAGGAAGAAAAATGGCTAGAAGACATCCTTTCCCAACCTTCAACACCCAAAATCCAATTAACCTTCCTAGGTATGATCCTATTCCTTCTAATGCTACCAAAAGTCTCCCCAATTTTAATGGAGAGGGTCTTATTACCCCATCTAATCATATTAGGGACATTTCAAACTTTTGCGACTCCCACAATATCACCCAAGATAACATAGATATTAGACAACTTGCCTTGTCTCTAAGAGGAAAGGCACTTGATTGGTATAGGACATTGGAAGGTGGTTATATTAATAATTGGGATGGTTTTGGAGAGTTTTTGGTAAATAGGTTCAAAAATAAGATTGAACATACTTCACTAATTCTTCAATTGAATGTGATAAAGAGAGGTCCTAATGAATCCTTGAGAGATTTCAATGAAAGGTTTCAAAAAACATGGCATAGGCTACCACCTATTATGAGGCCTCCTCTAAGATTTGTATTCCCCACCTATCTTAAGTCTATTAACACTGATGTAGTAGTAATTTTTAAATCAATGGGAGGATTTACTTTACCTAAGGCATATGAGATAACCATTGAAGCTAAGAATAGTCTGGTACAAGCTGGGAAATTACCTCCAAGAGTCTCCATGCCTTTGTTGTCTCATAATTTAATTGAATCCCCAAATATAGCACAAGTCCCCAATACTAATGGAAAACCTATAACTACTCCCAAGAAGGTGGGTGATGCTATAGATAAGGATGAGATGATTCCATCTTTGCAAGCCCAGCTCAAGCAAGCATAAATGTATGCAAGTGCTCCATCCAATCCTCAATTCTACCCTCAACAAGGCTATAGGCCTCCATCCCAATACACTAACCAAAGAAGAGGAAAAAGTTCAACAAAGTTTCAATAGGAATCCTAATGCATATAATCCTAATTCCATTCCATCCACAAAGGTTGTTGTTTCAGTCCATACCAATCTAGTTCAAGGAGAGGAACATTAAGATCATTGGGGGAAATCTCAAGGTCAATTTTTGAGTAATGGTTGTGAAGGTAATTAATATTTGGTAACTCAAGAAGGAGATACTCCTTATGTTACATCAAAAGAAGAAAATCTCTTTAAAATAGATGTTTAATGAGAAGGTAGTAGCTAAAGTACTAGTTTTATGAATTTCCAAGTAGAAGATGATTATGTGTTGAATCAAAATACATCAATTATAGCCAACATAAGGGATAAAAAGAGGGATTTAGGAGATACTCCAATAACACAAGTGATTCTAAGTAGTGCCTCTCCAAGGTGACAAAGTGCAAGTACCAATGTAACATATCTTACTAGTCACACTACTCTTAAAAGTTAGAATGTGAGCAAGGCTACCAAACCTCTAGTATAAAAATTTCAAGCTCCCTCATTGCCCTCAAGAATGTAAGACAAGATAAATGATTTCTATCTAAAAATTATTGATTCTTTGAATAATAAAAATACAATAATTTATCTTTAGGAAGTATTGAATATACCTATGAACTAGGAATTTGACTCAAGAGAGGTGATTAGTATTGTGTTAGGCCCAAAATGAAAATAAATTGATAAAAACACACTAACTAGCATACATCTCTAGACTTAGTTACTAGGGTGATATTAATAAATAAAACAAAAAAGTCACAACTAAAAATTAAATAAAAATAAGAAACCTTCACCTTCCTTGGATGCTCTAAATGCTTGTTGTACTGGCTTGCTTGGCTTGTGCTCATGAAGTCTTCATCAAAGGAGGTTGGGAAATCTCCTCTTCTCCTTTACACCTTGTGGCTTTGGCTTGGCTTGGATAAATATTTTGGAATCATAAATTTGGCATGTGAGAGCTCTTGGAATCAATTTGACATGGTAACTTTGCAAAAATTAAGCTTAAAATTCAATAGGCAAGGCCTCTTATTTATAGATTTTTGAGATTGCTTAGAATCAACAGGAACCATCCATCTTGAGAAGAAGATGTGTAGTTGAGTATTAATTAATTTTTTTAGAATTAAATATATAATTATCCTCATCATGAAATTGGAAAAATGGGAATTGAAGATGCATGATAGGTCATTATGAGGCATGGGAGACCCATAATCCTGATATTTGTGGCATTTATGGCCTAGGGATGTCTTCCCAAGAAATGAGGTCACTTATTGATGTAATTATTCAATATTAATTTTTTTTAAAAAGTATTGAACAAGATTCCATGGAATTCTTAATTAGGCTCTAATTTTGTTTTATTAGATCTTAAGCATGATTAAGCACTTTGTGCACAAATTACTCAAATTGATCAGATTGCCTTGTTATTAGTCTAAAATTTGACTGGATTGGAATTAGAAGTCAATGTCAGATGCATTAGAACCATATTCTCATTTATAATGTTTCTAACACAAAATAATAAAGACACTCATCTCATATAATAAATTTGATATAAAAGAGCAATATAGAGTACTTAAGTGTAAAATTGGCATTTTGACTCGAAATGATCTGATCAAAGTTAGCTAACCCATAAATTTCATTGCCCTATTTAATTATACCCTAGCCAAAATCAGCATTTGAATATATGAATTTCAACTCATTTAATGTGTTTTAGTTTTTTTAAGCCAAATTGTGCATTTTGGTGGAAATTAGTCAAAAGCTTGGCTGGAGGTTGTCGATGACTAGATCTAGGTGTCTACAATACCTAGCCAAAAAGAAATTCTACAAGAACAACTCTCAAACATTCATGTAGCCCCTCAAGTTCTAAGACAAAATAGTATATCCATTACTAACACACCTAATTATGTCTTAGAACCATCCACCAAATCCAAAAATACTCCACCTTTTTACCTCACACTCATTACGGGAGAAAAATTGGTTCACAATTGTATTGTGGATAGTGGGGACAATACCACAATTATGCCTAAAGTGGTTGCTGATAAAATGGGACTAAAATATGAGCCTACTATTAAGGGTGTGTTCTAGCTTGATAGAACTCCAGCCAAGACTGTGGGGTTAGTTAAAGGTTTGAAATTTTTCTTTCATGATTTCCCAAGTTTCCCCATCTTACAAGACATTATGGTGGTTGATCTTCCAGCTCATTTTGTTATTTTCTTGTCCAGAGACTTCATAGTTAAGATTTGAGGGTACCTTGCAGCTAATTGGCCTTTTCTATTTTTTAGAACAAGATATGGAGCTAAAGTAACTATAATAACATATCCCTTGGCAAGGTTTCACATTGAACCATATGTGGAGACAAATTCAAATCAGAATTGTATGATTAGTGAGCAAGAAGAAGGTGCTATTAGTGGTTAAACATCCTTTCCCCTTAAAGGTATTTATAACCTCTTTCTTGATGAGTATGGTACTAAAACTTATGAGCATGACCCCTATCCACTCATATAAGAAACTAAATTAGGAGTATATTATATGCATGAGAAGAACATTCCTATACCATCACTCACTAATGAGGATCTTGAACTTGAAGGACTATGTGAAATGTTTTTTGATGGATCTAGAAGTAAGGTAGGGGTATAAACTAGTGTCATGTTAGTTTCTCCTTCAAAGAACTAGTATTATTTTTCATATAGATTCCATTTTAGTTGTACTTTCAATATAGTAGAATATGAAGGCTTGGTTCATGGCCTCCAATGGGCAAAGAGAAATGGAATCAAGAACTTAAAGGTATATGGAAATAGTGAATTGATTATACATCAACTGGAAAACCAAGCTATAGCCAAGAACCCTTTGCTTAAGTCCTATAGGCATAAGGTGTGGGATCTATTTGAGGACTTTGATGCTTTCAATATTCAACCTATACCAAGAGACTCAAATAAACATGCTGACAAGTTGGCTATGATAGGAACACACTTTGATATAGTTGATGATGTAAGTAAAGAGAAGGACCAAAATCACATCAAAGTTATTGTGAGACATTTTATTATATATAATGAAGTGTTTTGGAAAGGGTTTGAGTGTGATAAAGAAGAATAATTCTCTTCAAAGAACTAAAAAAATTCATAATCAATATGAAGAACAATTTATCTAGCTAAAGACAAACAAGATACCAAAAGGGTTGGTTAATTTGGAGAGTGTTCTCAATGAATATGATCAAATAATGAAGGAAAGGGTAAGAATGTATACAAAGGAAAGGAACTATGAAAATATCTTGATATTTAAGGATAAACTTCTAAAAATTGGTAAGATATGTTCTCTTTCTGAAAGACAAGCTTTCATTGAATTGTGTAAATAATTTCATGATATATTTGCTTGGGAATATAAGGATTTGAAAATATTTGATCCAGGTCTATATCATCACACCATTGAGTTAGAAATTGGATCTAAACTAGTTAGGCAAAAGTAAAGGCCTATCAATCCCAAGATAAAGGAACTAATGAAAAAAGAGCTTACCAAATTGATTGAGTCTAGGATTATTTTTCCTATAAAAAACTAAACTTGGGTAGCTAACCTTATACCTATTCAAAAAAAGAGTGGAGAGATCATACTTTATGTGTACTTTAGGGATCTGAATAGAGTTTCACTCAAAGATCATTACCCACTACTTTCCATGGAGTAGATTTTGTATGTGGTTTTAGGTTTTCAATGCTTTTCACTACTTGATGGCTATTCAGGTTATAACTAAATATTGGTGAATGAGGAGGATTAGTTCAAGATAGCATTCACCACAAAATGGGGAACATTTACATATAGAAATATGCCTTTTGGTTTGTCTAATGCTGATGTTACCTTCCAAAGGGCAATGGACATGGCCTTTAAAGGTTTGATCAATAAGTTTTTAATTGTATACCTTGATGATATAACTATTTTTTCCAAGGATGATAATGACCACATGAAACATCTAAGGCAAGTCTTTGATAAGTTTAGAGAGTTTGGAGTTTCTCTTAATCCAAAAAAATGTATCTTTCTTGTTCATTAAGGCAAATTATTGGGTCATATTGTGTCAAAAGAAGGCTTGTCTATTGATCCTGAAAGGATTGAATCCATTCTAGGCTTGTCTTTACCTCTACACAAGAAAGTTTTGAAAAGTTTATTAGGAAAGATCAACTTTGTAAGAAGGTTTATTCTAGGATTTACTACTTTGGTGAAGCCTATTACAACCATGCTCAAGAATAACCAAGATTTTGCTTGGACAAAGGTAAGAACAATTTTGAGGCAATAAAATAAGCGATTACCCAATCTCCTACTCTCTTAAACCCAAAATTTTCCAAGGATTTCATACTCTACACTTTTTATAACCTTCACACAATATTATCTATGCTTATGTAAAAGAATGATGAGGAAATTAAATAACCCATTGCATTCTTTAGTCAACGATTGGAAGATTATGAGGTTAAGTACACATTTATTGAGAAACAAGATATAACTATGATACGAGGTTTGAAAAAGTTTAGGAACATGGATTCATATAACAAAATACATGTCATGGTCTCTCATTCTATCACCAAAGAGTTTCTCCTAAGCAAGGACCTCAATGAGAAGAGAGTTGGGTGGATCACAAAGGTAATGGTGTATGATGTTGATATCAAGGTAACAAACTTGGTAAGAGGAAAGGGGATGTGTGAACATATAGCTTCATATCTTCGAGGGCCATGGGAAGAAGTCTTGGTCAATCAATCTTATCCCCAACCAATTGGTCACATACCAATTTAAAGTTGGACACAAGACATCATTGGTTTCCTCTAAAATGGTGATTGTCCTAATGGTTTGAACAAGTCACAAAGAAGGTATTTTAGATTGAAAACCATTCCTTATTGTCTTGTAGATGGTATTCTCTTTTGGAAGGATGTGAATGGTGTACTACTAAGGTGTGTTTATAATGATCAGTTTGGCATCTTGCTAGAAAAGTTTCACAATGGTGTAGATGGAGGTCATTTCTCCCCAAAAATAATAACAACAAAGATAATGAGGGTAGGGTATTATTGGCGTCTCCTTTTCAAGGATTGATACTATTGGGTTAGGAGGTGTCCTTAATGTGCCTTCTTTATAGGAAAATAAAAGCTTACATTCTTTACATTGAATCTTATCTAGGTGGACTAACCTTTCATGCAATAGGGCCTTGATTTCATTGGTATGATAAATACTCCATCAAGTGATAGACACAAATGGATATTGACTACTATTGTTACGTCACAAGGTGGGTAGAGGCTATTACATTGAAGGAGGCAAATAAAAATACAATCTTGGAGTTTTACAAGAGTATCACAACAAGAATTGGGGTTCCTTATACTCTCATTTTTGATAATGTAGTTTCTTTTATAGGTGATAAAACTTTGAGTGGGAAAATATGAATGGATTTTACTTGAGTACTTCATCCATATATTACCCTCAAGGTAATGGATTGGCTAAGTCTACTAACAAGAACCTCATCAAGATCATCAAGAGGACATTGGAAAACAATCAAAGAGAATGGCACACCAATTTGAATACAACCTTATGGGATGATAGGATCAATCTTAAGAGATCAATTGGTAACTCTCCCTTTGGGATTGTTTATGGGAGAGAAGCTATGTTGTTCATCTCTCAAGATCTCCCTACTTTAGGACTTACACAATAGATGGAACTGCTAGAAAATACTCCAATGGAAGTTAAATTGATATAACTAATGTAACTACAAGAAGTAAGGGACAATGTACATAAGACCATGGAACATCACCAAGTACTCATGAAGAAGTCCTTTGACAAAATATCAATTACAAGAGTGTTTGAGGAAGGTGATTTAGTTCTAAAATGGGACAAGGATAGAGCAAAACTAGGTAAACATAAAAATTTTGACATTTTGTGGAGTGGCCCTTACATAATTATCAAGTACAAGAAAAGAAAATCCTTTTAGATTACCAAGATGAATGGAGAAGAATTTCCTATCCCTATGAATGGGATAAATCTAAAGTTTTACTATTAGTCCTTACAGGTATGTCTAGTAAATAGTAGTTTAGGTGTATATGTTTAGCCTAATTTTGTTTTGATTGTTGTATTCCTTAAGTGTTCTAGTTAAACACATTCAAGTTTCCTTTATTTTTCTTTATGTTCCCTAAGTTCTTAGTATCACAAGTGTGTCTTTGTTTTATGTTTTACTTTTATCTTGTGTGTGTTATTCTTTCCTTATGTGTTTTGTGTAATGTCAGTTATTTTGTGGTCAATCTAAGTTCTATTCATGACAATATAAGTTCTAATTTGCATGAATCCATGCCCAATGGAAGGATTTAAGAAACTAGTCTTAGGCATAGAAAGCATGCCATACCCAGGGATCACCAAGAATGTTGGTCAAATTCCAACCCCCAGGTTTGTACCTTTCAAATTTGGCCAAGTCCAGTAGTTAAATTTTCTTTAAAAGAAATGTTCTTTGAAAAAGCCCATAACAAATGCAAGTCTTTTCCTTTCAAAAAGATCATTTTGGTATTTTCTAAGCCTATGCCAAATTCCTTTGGGTTTTTCTAAGCCTTTGCCAAATTCTTTCAGACTTTTTATCTAAAGCATTTTTTCCTTAAGTGTATTTCTTTCAGACCTTTTGTTTTCAACTTTCTTAAAGGATAAGTCTCCAAAAAGTTACCTCAAACTTTTTTTCTGAAAGATATCCTTTAAAATCTAAAGGGTACTTTGAAACTTTTTTGAAGGGTATTTTTCCTTTCGAACGGTCTAATTCATATTTTTCGAAGGGATCATTTCAACTTTACCAAAAGGGCATTTCACTTTTTTCAAAGGGTAATTTGCAACTTCTATGAAGGGAACTTTTCAAGTAGGATGCCCATTAAAAAATTACAAAGGGTACATTTCAATTTTTCCAAAGGGTACATTTCAAAAATTCCAAAGGGTTCTTTTGCAGGAAAATGGACCAAACAAAAATTTTGAAGGGTACTTTGTAACTTTTTTGAGGGGCACCTTCCAACTAAAATGGTCCTTCACAAACTTCCAAAGGGTATTTTTTGGGAAAGTGTCCTTTCCATATGGTCCATTTAAAATTTTTTGAAGGGCCAAATAGAAGCTAATGAATTCTTTTGGAAAAAAGGTAAGAGATAAAAAGTTTAAATAAAATATCATTTCAAAAAAGCTGAAGGAAACTTGTAACTTTTTTGTAGGAATTATTGTAGAGAAAGTGCCCAAAATAATTTCCATGAAGGGTAATTTTTTGAGGAAGTGTCCTCCATAGTTTCTACAAAGGGTATCCCTATACAGCGAAGAGGACCAAACAAAAAAATTGAAGGAAATATTTAGGAAGATTTTTTGAAGATAGCCATTAGGATTCCAACAAAGGATGATGGCCTATAGGAAGTCAATTTTAAACTATAGAGAATAATCATTGCTATTCAAAAGACTTGGTGAGAACATGAGAGTAGACATGGAGATAAAAAATGGTTGAATCTCAAGAATTTAAGGTAGACAAAGCAAGCAAAATTGATAGGTTGATGGTTCAAGTCATTGCTTCTATAAAATTGATAACTATAGGTGTTCAGAGTATAGCTAGTAGTTAGCAAGAATTTTTTTTAACTATCCTCATGAGTCCCATTCCCCCTCAACATTATTATGTGTTGGCTTCTCTATTTTTAGTTTCAAAATCTCATGGATGATCTTTGATAGAATAAGTTTCTTGTGCCACTCTTGAAGGCTATATGCCACTTTCTACCATTTTCATGACTTGTTTTGGACAAGTAAACCTCTTGGAATGACATGGCTCACCCCATCCATATCTCTCATGCATCTATAGCTAATTATCATATGTGGACACATGTCCTTGTGCCTCTTTAGCTTCTCTTCTCTCTCTCTTCCCCGAAGTTTTATAAATTGAGTCATTTTGGCCATTATAGGGGACCACATTTTTGGTATGTTGAAGCCATACTAAAATGACATTACATGTTACTTTTGAATATTGAATACAAGACAAATAATGAGTTGTGAAATTTAGTCTGAGTATGTGAGAGATGTATAGTGGAGCCAAGTGATAGCATCATCCTTACTCCCTTTACCCTTCATATTTGAACAAAGGTTCTAATGTTTTTGATAAAATAAGGTGGAAAAACAAGGGGTTGAACCCTTAAAAGTAGCAGAAAATTGACAGAGGCAACCAACACAAAAGGTGCCTTAAAATAGAAACATCACAGTCTGAGACCCAAAAGACACAACAAACTAAAACTATAAGCTAAGATAGTTATAACAGAGAAGTAAAGTATCAAAATAATAGTGAAAACTAAGGAGGTAGGTTCTCTGCTTGCTTAAACATGGATTTAATAAGGTCATCCAAGTTCACAGAGTTCTCCTCATTGCCAGTAGTAGTAGCAACAGCCAAATCCTGTAGCACATACATGTTAATGAGATTAGAATTTTGGAGCACAGTAGAAAAGTTCTATTTTAGTTTTTGAATGCAACCCCTCAGGACTACAATTTTAGATCCCAACCTAGCCTTAGTTTCAATTTCATCATCAATTTCCTCCACAAACATCTTACCCACTTTGTCAGCCTTTTCTGCAAAGTCAGCAACATCCTCAATAGTAGCCTCTAATTATTTAGTCTCTTGCTTACCCTTAATATCCATAGAGATTTCTTGAACATCCATGTCTTTGGCCTCATCATCCTAAGTGGATTCATCTAAGGCACTCTCAGAGTAGTCGATAAGCCTAGCCTTGGGGGTAGGTTTCCAACAATACACCCCAACTACCTAACTCCTAAGGAGAAAACCTTTTTAATATCCTTAGTAGATGAATGAGACTTACTACCTTGACCCCTAGAGGTCTTACAGGGATTTTTTGGGGTCCCCACAGTAGTCCCCATAGTGCTTGCTTCACCAGCATATGTCTTCCTCTTCTTGCACTTCATACTCACAGTAGAGCCCAGAGTGTTTATAAGAATCTCCTTGAGAGTAGAAAAGGAAACTTATTTAGTCTTAATAGAGATAGGGGAAGGTCAAGACTCTTCGACAACATCAATAGCATTCAGGTGAGAATAAATTTCTTGACTATCAATTTGAATGGCCTTGGAAGGCTCTAGAGCATGATGGAAATTATAAAGACAAAAAGTAAGGCCCTGATGAAGGGGGATAGGATTCTTATCAGGTTTCTTAGCCAATTTAGCTCTAACCCTAATGACAGAATGCTCAAGGGAAGAAAGTAGATAAAAAGGAAAGCTAATGTGAGCATTTCACCTAAAATGGTTTAGAAGGGGGAGATGATAGTTGTAAAACCTAGCAAAGTTCCCCTCAAGAGTGAAATACTTCATGAGGATAAAAAACACGCCATCCCAAGGCTCAAACAACTTGGCTCGATCAAATCCCCCTAGTAGGGTACAAGTTCTTCACCTTCTCCAATAAAGAGCTTCTAACTGAAAAGGTCCATAATTTTGGTTTTCCATTATAGTTTAATCCTCTAAGTAGACATGCCAGTAGTTATAGCAATCACATTCTTAGAAATCTCAAAGCTAATTCCCCCCACAGAGACTCACCAGTTTAGCCATGACCTAAAAAATTATTCAAAAAGGTTCTCATCATACCCATTGAGCCTCTCCAAATAGGGACTAATCCCACACTCTTTGTAATAGTACTAGACCACCAGGTTGTCTTTGAACTTGTAATAAGAAATGGGTTCCATTCATATCCTATCACCACCCATGTTGGACTTACAGAATAGACTAGAAAAACCCCAAAATTTCACCATTGTATTAGCAAAAACTTCAATCCCTTAAACATGGATATTGATAATGGTGATGAAATAGCACATAATTAAGAACATCATGCAAAGATGACACTTACTCATCCCATGCTTAAACATAATATCATGGTGATATCCATAATGATGGAGTAGCTTGCTTTCCTTATCAAAGAGGCCTAATAAATCAAAAATGATAATAAAAAAAGTACAAAAGGACCCATACTCGAAGATACACATTGACACCCTCTAAAAGGATTGATGAAGTGAGCTATCTTTCCAATATATCTGACTCATCCTTAACATGTCACTTCCTTTTAAATGAGATCCCTAATATTTAAAGGGATGTGATCAATTTGGTGCCAGCATCACCAATTTGAATATTGTTATCTAAGAGCAGCACATGCATCAACAACACCATTGCCCTCATGATAAATATGTGAGATGTCTACCTTGGTAAACTTTTGCAAGAGAATTTGTATATCTATAATAATATCTTTCATCTTAATACCAATAATTGATACCTTATTAACCGCATCAATAACCATTTTAGAGTCCCTTTAGATACTCAAATTACTGATATCAAGGGATATAGCCAATTTAATCCCCATAAAAGGTAGTTGCTTTAGTATAATTATTGCTCTGATAGCCCATTCCACTAGCATAGACAACAATCATCCACCCTTTGTCATCTCTTATAATCCCTCCCCCACTAGCTATACCATCTACCTTAGAGGCCCCATCAAAGTTGAGTTTCAACCAGTTAGGCTTTGGGGGATTCCATCTAGTATTGAGTCTCTATAATATTTTGGAATTATTATGAGCAGGAATAAGATTTAGGATCTTCTAGTTAGCCACAATTTCTTCCTCTTCATGAGTTAGAGGTTTCTCTATAGTGTGATTGTGGGAATTAGTGACACTTTCCAATAGAGTCTTACCAAAAGTATGAAAAACCTGAGAGGCATCTCTAAAAGTATCCCTAAAAATTTTATGGTTGCTCTCTTTCCATAAAGTCCAGCTCAAACATGGTAGAGTTTGTTTCCATAACTCAAGAAGCTAGGGATGAGAAAAGGTAGGATACTAGTTGTTAATGAATTCCTTAAGGTCAGAGTTATAGACCCACTTAATGCCAAAATTAATCAAGATTATGTCCCAAAGTTCTCAGGCAAAATCACAGTGTATGAAAAGATGAGAAATAATGTCCTCCTTTAAGTAGCATAAATAACATCTATTGACTAGGGTAAACCCTCTCTTCTGTAAATTGTCTTGGGTTAAAATTTTGTTATGAGAAATAGCCCACCAAAACATGTTGATTTTTGGTAAAAGTTTATGATTCCAAATTTTTTTCCAAATCTCCTTTCTATGAACCTTAGGAACCATCAAATGATAAGCAGACTTGATCGAGAACCAACCATTCTTATCTGGCCACCAATACTATTCATCCTCTCATGAGAAGAGAGGGATTATGACCCCCTGAATTAATTGTTGAACATCCCAAACTCTAGGGGAGAGATCAGGCCAGTGAGCACAACTATACAATAAATTTTTCTAGCTCCTATTGCCATTATTATTAACCATGTAATCATAGACTTTATCTCTAAAAAATTGAGTAGTAATGCCAACAATTTCTTTTTAATCCCCTTGTGTAATAAGAGCCTTATCTTTTATCCAAATGTCATTCCAAAATTTAATAGACATGCCATTTCCTAATTTCCATCTAATCGCTTGCTTAAGCAGACTTCTAAATTTCAGCATTTTATTCCATATCACAGATCCCTGGGGTATCCCTTCCTATTGGAGAAAGTTGGAATCATCTATATTACGCAAATATTTGGCATGCATGATTTCACTCCAATCATTATGCTTATGAATTAGATTCTAGTTGATTTTGGAGAGAAGGGCTTTGTTCATGATTCTGATGGATCTAATGTTGAGGCCACCATGTGATTTAGGAAGACACACTTTTTCCCAACTGACCAATGAAATTCTTTGTTTATCTTCCAGTCCTATCCATAAAATTTTTATTTGAATCTATTCCAATTTTTTAGCAAAATACTTAGGTATTTTAAAGAGAGACAAGAAATAAGTAGGTATCCCTTGTAGAGAGGCCCAAAGAAGCTACAATTTGCTTGC
The DNA here is from genome assembly GCA_037957365.1 of Torreya grandis. Lineage (NCBI taxonomy): Eukaryota > Viridiplantae > Streptophyta > Pinopsida > Cupressales > Taxaceae > Torreya > Torreya grandis. Next base: position 1,467,908 of record JARHVA010000346.1, on the reverse strand, counting down.
ACTATTGAGTAATTTCCCTTTTTAGCCAATCATTTTCCTCTGAGTTCTTTCCAATATTCTATTCCAAAAACTTGGAGGCACCTCTTTAACCATAAGGGGGAGGCCCAAATAGGTAGTAGGAAGATCAGCTTCATCACAGTCCAGGATGTCAATGATTTTTTACCGAAGGTCATTAGAGGTATTAAAGAAGTACACATTGATCTTTTGAAGATTTATGCTTTGCCCAAAATCTATGGCATATTTATTTAAAATATTCTTCCATCTTTGAGCTTCAATCACTGAAGAGATGCAAAAAAAAATGGTATCATCAACAAATTGTTGCACAACCACAGGGGGAAGGGAGGAAGTAGGTTTAATGCCCACTAGATGTTTAGAGGCTATATTAGCTTAAATGTATCTTGTAAGGGCCTCTACCATTATGATTAACAAGTAAAGGGAAAGAGGATCCCCCTGGTGGATTCCTATTGAAGAAGAAAAGAAACCTCTAGGGACCCCATTAACCAGTACTCAAAATTTAGCAAAAGAAATAGTGTTCCAAATGAGGTGAGATTTTTTATCATTAAACCTAAACTTCTTGATGACTTGAAACAAAAAATTCCATGAGACCCTATCATAAGATTTAGAAATATCTAACTTAAGATCCATACTAGGAATTCTACTCTTATCCATGGAATGAATAGTTTCATGAGTGGAGATCACAACATCAAGAATTTGACGACCTGGGACAAAGCCTTTTTAAGTAGGGGAAATAATTTTATCTAAGAAAGGTTGGATTCTCATGACAATAACTTTAGTGAAAATCTTATAAACTATATTACATAGGATAATAGGTCTGAATTCTAAAAGGTGTGTGGGATTCAACATTTTAGGAACTAGGACAATAAAAGTATTATTAATCTATTTTAAAAGTTTACCAGTTCTGAAGAAATCTTGAACAAAAGCAATAAGGTCAGTTCCCACGATATCCTAATATTCATGGAAGAAAATAGGAGGGAAGCCATCAAGACTTGTAGCTTTGAAGGAACCCATAGAGAATAAAATAGCATGGACCTCCTCCTTAGATATAGGCCTTAAGATTTCTAGGTTGTCTTCCTTAGTTATCAGACATGGGATTTTGTCAATGAATTGATTCATAGTTTTGAGATTCTCATCATCATTAGTTTGTTTGGTCAACAAATTTTGGAAGAATATCATATCTTGTTCCCCAATCTTGTTATCCTTAGTTATAATATTACCATTTTCCAAACATAATTTTGTTATGGAGTTAGCCTTCTTGTGTTTCATGGCTGAAAGATGAAAAAAGGTCATGTTCCTATCTCCCTCTTTAAGCCACTAAATTCTAGATTTTTTTTTCTAATGTTAATAGGTCATGTGAAGTGTGTTAAATATATTAAACTCTCTTTCAAGCATGCAATTGTATCTATGGTGTGCAATCTACCCCTTAGGTCAATTATCTTTTTGATTATCTCAAGCATGCTACCTTCACATTGAAACACTATGTTAGTATCTTCAATGCATGGAATTAGTCTTGGAAGGCATTGTTATTTAGTAGAAGTGTGATAGCCAATGGGATAAATTCTTGGTGGATCACCTCTTTAGCATAGTTTTGTGTTTTATGCAAAATCTTGAATATTTTCATGAATAAGCATTATATTAGGTGATAGACACTTAGAGAAGAATTTAGGGAGCTATCCCTTTTCAATCCTAGAGACTCATCTCTCTTATAAGTTCACATAAACTTGAAGGATGATTCAATATTGATTCAAATTGAATGAATTTCATATAATGTATTAGGGTGCATAATTTGATGACAACATAAAATTAGATAGGTATTCATTTTGATGCTCCAAAATTCATATTTATTCCCATTGAAGAGAGGATCTTTATTGGTTTAGAAACCTCCATGTACTTGATGACTATAAATGCTTTTGCTTCTAGGATATCCTTTAAGTTGTTAGGCTTGCTTTAAAGGACCAAGATTTGATATCAATTATTAAAATCATAATAACTAAGAGGGGGGTTAATAAGTTTACAAAAAAAATCTTTGAATTACATCCAATCATTTATGAACTATGAAAGCAACATAAAGATCTAATAATGTATAAAGATCATTCACATGGGCATAACACCATAAAACACATGTATGAGTGGGAAATCGTCAAGGGGAAGAAAACCCATTATGATCCATAAAAATGAACTATAATCTAATAAAATAAAATATAAAATTATATTGAGAACCAAATCAACTTGGATCACCAACCCTAATACAGCTAAGTACCCACTTGACTAGGCTTTAGCAAGCACCTACTTGCAAGGAAGTGCCAACTCCCTAAGTGATTTATCACAAAATCAGCCAGCTCATAATTTTTTATCACCAAAACTTTAATTTGTTTTTATGGTATCATTTTAATACCTCCTTCTTCTCTTCCAAGCAATATTTTATTTTATTCTATTTCTTATACTAAAATAGGCCTAAACTACCTTGTATATATATCATTCTCATGGTCACATACCACTTAGTCAGCTAAACACCTTCAACCTCTTAGGTCATAGATAAAATAGGTCTTAGGTAATATTATGAACATTATTAAAATGAAATTTGAGTCCCTATTGGTCTTTCATAACTCTATTAGGCCTCATTTCACTTTTAGGTCTCATGGACGCCTAATTGCATTAGGTCTATCCTCTTAGCACCAAAAATTGATCTTCTTGGGCCTAGATGACTTTCTCCAACAAATAAAAACCATTAAATAACTTATATAGTGACACATAATGATATAATCCATGTTTTTTCATATATTTATCTTTCATTCATACCTTAAAATATCCTTTAGGACAAACTACCCTATTAGGCTAGTGTGCCTCAAAAGTCTATATTATAAGAACATAGCTTAAACACCCTTGGTATATTGAAATATGACAAATGAAACATGTATAAATGTTATAAATTACCTAGGGGTCATAAAAAAATTATTGGAATACTTTCACTTAGTATATAAAGGTTAAATAACATCTTTGTAACTTACTTAGAACTGCCAATTTACCTCAAAGACTAGTCATGATGACTTAGACATCTAACCCCTGTGTAGATAATTATAATGACTAATGATGCATGTAAATGGTGAAATTATATCTATATACTATCATAAAATATAAATATCATATTTTTTGATGCAAATATTGGTCTTGTATACCAATTTATTGACCTTATTTCACATAGTCTTATCTAAACCAGACATGTCATTTTATGAGAAACATTTTCACTACATATGATAACTTCAAGAACTTATTAAAATAATTAAAATGTATTAAAAGTAATTAATACATTATTGATTCAATTTTTATCAATAATATAACATTCTTAGAACCTTAAATCCATCTTCTCATCTTTGCCTAGGTTTTACACTATCTACACTATTAGGTCTATCTATGACTAGCTAACTTGGATGACCAATTTAGGATGACCAATTTATCATATTTTAAGGGTGGAAAATATCCAAAACCAATAATGGAAATTAATTATGATTATCTATATTCTTCTTCCATCTAATTTTTTCCTTTAATAATGCAACTTTTGAGAGCTATAACTTCTTAACAAATAAGCTTGTATCTATGCATTTTCTCTCTCGTCTTACTAACCACCACCACTTGGAGGTACCTGGGAGAGTTAAATACATGATTAAATATATTTTATATGCATTTTAGTCCATTTTAAGATAATTTTAACAATATCTTTCACGTTGGGTCCTTATTAGGGTTTTAGGGAGGTTTAACATAGGTTTTGTTGTTAACAATTGTTCATAAAGGAATGCCATTGAATCCAAAACCAATGATTAGAGGTCTTATATATGAACCTTACCAATCTCTCCTTAATATTTTAGGTTCCCATGTAGAGGTTACACATGTCAATGAGTGTTTGAAAGTGCTTCTTAGGCTTGAGACCTCATTTTGTGAACTTAAGAAGGTCCAAAATAGTGTTTCATGCAATTTACTTGAAACCATGACCTCAAAATTTGTTAAAATTCCTTATTTTTTTAATATCACCTCTATCAATGCTCACATATGCATACTTTCTTTGGAATCTGATCTTCATACCTCATTAAGCTAGGCAGGGTCTAAGAGAGGTTTAGTTGTAAGCTTAGTCTAAAGGTCCTACCCCTATAGGCTCACCCTTGAACTCTCATGAATGATTTAATTCCTCACACACATGATCAAATAGTTCCATATAATCTTAACATTCCTATGTTTATTCATTTTCATGCACATACCTCTTCATGTCATGAATAGCTCATGACTAGGCTTCTTATGCAATTTTGACATTAATGACCTATTCCTTTATGTAACCATAAGGAATTAGTTGAATTCAAATTCAATATTTAAATTTATATCATGAAAATACATTATAAATGACCTCAATGATAATTCTCTCTTAATGCACATTGTCACATCACATACTACCAACTAGGCTTAGTCACCTTTGACATCAACCTTCTTAAGATGCACCTTTGACATCAATGACAATGTTCACTAATATGTACTTAGGTATAAGACCATTATATAAAATATGATTAATTTTGTGACTAAAAATGAATTACAAGATATATTAAATAAAATATTTCTATCACCACTCCAGAAGTTAATTATATTCAAGATATTCAAATCATTTGATGAGTTATGCCATATAATGAGGGATAGAAAAGTAAAGTTAATAACTTTGAAAAAAATCAAGTATACATAAATTCCTACTACTAATAATAATTAAATAATTAATTTTAAATCTAAACCAAGTTATAAGGTCAAACCAAATGATAATAATAATGAGGTGAATATTATGTTAGGTGGGAAAACTATGTGCAGCTTGATTTCCATCCTCAGAGTATTAATTATGTAGGTAATAATTAATAATCAAACATAGGTGATTGGGGTGAGGTCAAGCCATTACATTTTATTTATTTTTTTAGTTTCTGATCCCTCACAATCACACCTATTATTTTAAGGTAGAGGCAACTATTTTCTAGAAAGTAGACATAGGGATAGGTGATTTTTCAATCATTGTTATAAATTTCCTCATAGGTCATTAGTGAAAATTATAGGCTAGTATCAAATGGTGATACTAAAATAATATGGAAAAACTGACCCTACATAGATAGAGAATCAACTTCAAAATGGGCCAAATCACAATACTATTTTATCCTAATTTTTACTTCAAGGATACAATTATAGTAAGAAAGTCAATTGCATTAGCTAAGTACATATACTTTTGTTATAAAATCAAATAAACTAGGTACCCATCCTTTTTTTAAATTAATAAAATCAATATTAGTCTTTTACATTCAAATGTATGGTTAAATGCCATATCTTAATATTTGAATTACATTACATATTTATATCTTAATTATATTAATTAATTCACCTTAATGCAAAATAGGGTAAAAAATTATCAGTGAGCATGTACACACATCGAATAGTATAATACCATAGGTTTACCTTAGAGTTTTATCCTCATAATTTATCAGAGTTTAAAGTTTCATTTATGATCTCCTTACACAAAAAAATATGATTTTTTGTCCTTATGTTTCATTGATCTAATTTTTTATTTCCATACACAAAGAATATATTCAATTTTAGCCCTAACCTACTACATACTTGTGTGATCACATCTTATGCCATATAATAATCCTATTTCTATTGTACCTATAATTCATGGTGCTATATTAATTGGGACCCATATACAACATAATTAGATTCCTTCTATTTTAGCTAAGATGGATCCAATGCATGTTTATTCTTATTTTTTCATGATGCAATTATGCATGAATATATCAAAATAGATGATTATGTTGATATGAATCCTTTAAATAATGATAATAAATATAATAAAAATGAACATAATTATCAAGATAATTATGAGGGCCTAGATATAATTGATCTCATTGAACTTAATGGGTCAGATCTTGAACAAGTTTAAACCTTATCCTTTTGTCAAGGGATTTGTTAATATCCTAAATATGTGGGTAGAATTTTCCATTTGATCCTAACATATAATTCCACACTCCAAGCCAATATTTCACATATCAATCACCACAACAAGATCCCTTTACCATTATTAGGCAATATTTTTGAGTTGGTACATTCATATTAGGTATTTAGGCCTATATTATTGGTAATATCTCTAGGCATATACTTATGTAATGACCTTTTTTGGAAATTAATTTTTAAAACTATTATTTATTAAAAACTTAAACTTTTCATTACTATATTATGATGTTATGATCACATTTAATCTTGATTAGTTTTTCCTTGACTTAACTCATTATGATGTTATGATAAGATGGCTATGATATATTTTTGTATTTAGTTGGATTACTTTCAGATGACTTTTTAGTTTATTACCCAGTTACATTTATTTGGAAATTTACTAGATAGATACTATTGTTGTCATATGTAATTTTTGGAATATCTCTATGAGTTAGGTTTGATTAGGAATCTAGCTAATAAGGTTGTGAATGGTTGTTGGTATAGTCTATCTAGTAATTACAAAGCGATGAGTTTCCAAACATCCTTAGTGTTTATTGTAATTGACTATATTGGTTACCTTGGTCACTTTATGATTGTTATGTTAATGGTTTTTATTTATTTTTATTAATTTATTCATTATCATTATTCATATTAAGAACGTAACCAGTTTGAATTATCAAGCTTACCAAAAGGAGAGCCTAAATCTATTCTAACACTATTGAAATATTTCACATTCATGTTATGAAGAATTTTTTTGATAGGAAAGATAATTAGATAGTTTATTATGATTTAATATATTCTTGTTATGGTATTTTTGTTGTGATTCAGTTCTATTTAATAGGATTTGATGGATTGAAATCTTGAGTAGGCATGGTAATTTAGATTTTATTCCATTAAATAGTACCTTGATTGAAGTGTTCATGAGTTTATTAGTTATTAGGTTGGGTTTAATTTTTATTTTTATTTTGTTTGAATACCATGCTTTAGAACCATGAAGCCATTAGTCCCATCATAACATTGGAAAGTCACTTAGGCATGGGGGTCATTTTGTTAGTTTTGGTTATAGACACTCATTTTTAGTCACATTCTATGTTTATAGCAGACTTCAGATTGGTTTCTAGTAAATCATAAAAATTAAGCTTAGAAATCATTTAAATTCCCAAATTCATTTTTTCATGGTATATAACAACCCAAATTTTTTTTGGGGCTTCTTTATTTAGGTTATCACCCTATATGCAATGATAACCTATCTTGGATTCAACTCCAGTCAAATTACAGCCTAACAAATTCACAAATTGGCCTTTCAATTTAATAATATAAAACACTAAAATAATTCCTAAATGGAAAAAACCCTAAGCAATATTAATTAAAACAAATTAATTATATTCTTAAATAAAAATTCCAAGTTCAATTAGGGAATTACATTTTCTATAAAAATGTTTTTTTAATAAAGATGAGGTCAAAGTTAAAGGAATTAATAATATCTTTTATAAATGCCTAATATTGAAAGAAAATTAAGCAACACCTCATAAATATATTCTATGAGTTGCCAACCCTCATAAATATATTATATGAGCTATCAATGCTTCATAATTAATTTGACCCAACCTAGGGTTAATTTAAACTTGACCAAGGTTAATGTAGACACAACCAAGGTTAAAACTAAACCTAACTATACTTGGGTTAGAGTTAGTTTTATAACTTATAAATATAAGTACCATTGCCCCTTTCTAAATAAAATCTCAAAACAATGTTATAATGTTAGATTAATTAAGGATAAACTTCACCAAGTGAAGACAAGCCTCAAGTGGTTTTAGAGAAGTGTTTCCCAAATGGAAATTACATTGATGAAAGTTTTTATATCCCATAATTTGAACATGAACATACTCTATGCCAATGAATTAACACTAGTTTGACAATGGAGGTAACATAGTTTTGTGTTTTATCTTCTATTTTTAATTTTGTTAATTACATTAAGCTCACCTAAGTACTTAGGCAAGAGTATTTTAGTTTATATTGTATTGTTTTAAATTCTCTTTTAGTTTCACTAACAAGAAACTAAAAAAAATTGGCTCTTCACATTCCTAACATTATTCTGCCTATGTCTTACAACACCTTCTAAAATAGGTGAAAATTGTAGACACTCATTTTTCATCGCATTTTGTGTCTATAATAGACTTCAAATTGATTTCTAGTAAATCATGCAAATTAAGCATATAAATCACCAAAATTACCAAATTCATCTATGCATGGGATATAACTGCCCAAAAATGTGTTGAGGATTCCTTATTTAGGGTATTATTCTATACATAATGATAACCTATCTTAGATTTAACCATAATCAAATTATGACATAACAAATTGATAAATTAGCCTTTTGATCTATTAATGCAAACACTAAAATAATTCTTAAATGTCAAAAAACCTAAGTAGGATTAATTAAAAATTAACTTCAATTAGTTGATTAAGTAAATTACAAGTTCAATTAAGGAATTATATTTTCTAAAAAAGAAAAGTTTCAATAAAGATGAGGTCAAAGTCAAAGGAATTAACAATATCTTATATTAATGCCTAAAATTCAAAGAAAAGGTGAGTCACACCTCATAAATGTCTTTTATAAGTTGTCAAGCCTCATAAATATCTTCTATGGGTTTTCAAGCCTTTATAATTGCTTTGACCCAACCCAAGGCTAATAAAAACTTGACCAAAGTTAATCTAAACACAGCCAAGGTTAAAACTAAACCTAATTGCACTTGGGTTAAAGTTAGTTTTAGAACCTATAAATACAAGCTCCATTGCCTCTATCTAAATGAACTCTAAATCCAATGTTATAAAGTTAAATTGATTAAGGAAAATATTTACCAAGCCAAACCTGAAATGGTCTTAGAGAAGAGTTGCCCAAATGGGAATTGCATTGATGAAAGTCTCTATTGCCCACAATCTGAGCATGAAAATCCTCTATGCCAATGAATGAACACTAGTTAGACAAGGGAGGTAACATAGTTTTGTGTGTTATATTCTATTTTTAATTTTGTTCATTATGTTAACCTCACCCAAGTACTTAGGAAAGATTAGTTTAGTTTCTATTATATTATTTGATTTGAATTCTCTTTTGATTTCACCAAAAAAAATATAATGAAATTTGGCTCTTTAGATTCCTAATGATACATTGGTTAGGTTTCAATCATTCCTTTCAATGACACTAGAAAACTTGGAATGATGAAAATATTGACTTAAGGTTTGGTTTCTTTGTTGATATTTTTTGGATGATTATCTAACATTCAATCTTGGTTGTTATTTTATCTTGGAGCTATGGGCTAAGTGAAACCCTACTTGTTGTTATGATGCCTAGGAGTCTATCTTCTTTATTTAATGGAAATGAGGGTCACCTAGATGTTAAGTTGGTTAAGAGGCATTCATTTAGGCCATTTTTCCACCTAAAAATTAGGTAACATGGATACATGGAGTTAAGTGTCAATTTCTCTATAGCTTGATTAGAAGATGGGATTATTATTCATTTTACATGGTAAGGATAAATAAAAAAAGTGTGTGGGCTATGGGGAAGCAAAACACAAACTTGGTTTTTGGCTCCTTATTATGAAACTATAAAGGTAAAATGTTTGAATTTCCAAGAATAAGTGATATATTTGGGTTTTGTTGTGTGACTCTTTTTTGGAATTATTATGATTTTTTAGCCAAGTAATTTTGAAAGCGGCTTTGACATTTTACATATGCATATTGTTTTCTTCGTGGTTGTGTAGTTTTATTTTCTTTATGGGTTTTGGTTTCATTGTTATTTGAATATGGTTTAGTTAAAATATATTATGTTTTTTTAAAACTATACAAAGGGGTAAATTACCATTATTTCTCTCCCTTGAAACATTACTATGTTATAGTTAGGTCTTGACTGTGAAAAATAAGATATGAATTGGGTTTTTGATTTTATGATTGTCTGTAAATGTGTATTTTATGAATGATTGAAAACTCATTGGTTTATTAAATTAAATGACCATAACCTCATGATATTAACTCCCCATCATGATAATGTTTGGGGTGATCTAGGGCCACCAATTGGGTGCTTATGGGAGTGATCAATCTAGTTTTGTTCATTGTTAGTTGGATTCAAACTATGGAAATTTTGCATAATATGATTATGAATAGTATATATGGATATATGTAATCATGGAAAATAAGTTGCATACTTGGATTTAGGTACTTGAATCATGTTTGTATATGAATATATAGCATGTTGATCCCATTCAAATAATGTTTGGGTGTTTTTCTTATACATTGTGTCAAGTAAATCACTAAGATGTATTCATGCAACTGTTTACTCCTATATTGATGAGGTTACATTTATAAAAATATTTATGTTATTGTTTATGCATATTAAAAAATTAAATGATCAATTAATTTTAAATTATTATATTTCACTAGGAGTGATTTTTGAATTATTTTAGAGTTAATTATGCATATTATAAATATGTAAATGTAAATGGTTATAATTATATTGAATGTTTGCATAGATAGATTTGTGTCATGAAAACTATGTCTGCTTAGAAAGGTATTTTAGTTAAGGGTTGAGTATCACATAAGAAGGTACTGGTCAAAGGATTGAGTACTCTTCATTTATGCATCAATTTTATGGTGATCATCTAGTGATTTCATGACTTTTTATTTTTCATTGTGATTGTAATGTGATTGAATAATCACAATGAATGGACTTTTCACTAATTTGTATTTGTTCAAGTGGATATAGGTTAATGTTGTGCTTTATATACTATTATTGGGGACTAAGTTAGTGTTTTATTTTATAGATAATTTAATTTTTGGATGTTAATAAGAATGAATTCATGTTTTTCTTGTACCTGAATTCATGTGGAGTACGAATTGAATTGGATGTGACTATGTTATTGGAAGTTATGGTTTGATTATATACATCATGGTTTCTAAATAGATTTGGAAGTTGGCATATACATAAGGAGATATTTGGAATAGTTAATCATTATCTTGAGATGAAATGCATTGGATTTTAACTATGTAAATTTTGGTTTTATGATTTATGAATACTAATGGTAATGATTATAAAACCGCTTGCTACAGTAAGTAATTGATTATCATGAAATGAATTATTAAATGTATTAGTGGAGAAATAATTAACATATAAGTTGTAATTCATTTAAGGAATTAAGAAACACACTCAGTCAATTTGGATGATGTTGTTTGTTGAATTTTACTTCTTGTTTGTTGAGTTTTACTTTTATGAATTAATTGTTAAGTGAAACATATTTATTTCGTTTGTTATTCTTAAATAAGTAACACTAGTGTTTGAAAGTAACTGACCTTAGTTGGGGCTTTGAATTATTGGAATTGTGTATTCATAAAGTTCTTCAAGAAATGAAAATTTAAATAGATGAAAATTTTATTATCACCATGTTCCTATAAATAATTCAATTTATTATGAAGTATGTTTGGAACTCTAAAAAAATTAGATCAACTCTAGAATTATATCATTATGGGAACTATTTGGGTTCCACTCATATTTATTTGGTAATTAACTTGTTCCATTTAACCATGATGGCTGCTCTATTTATTATGAAACTTGAGTTATGTAGAAATAATTTATAATGGATCTTATATGTTAAGATATTAAACATATTTGTTGGTGACAACCTTCTCCTTGTTGGAAGTTTGTTGTATCTCACCATTTAATGACATTAATACTTTTTTTCATTATGTTTTAATATAATTTTTATGGTTTTGAATATCATGTCAATGGATATAAAATTCTATACTTGTGTTGTTTAATAAATAATATGGAAATTAGTTGAGCAATGACTTAGAAATTTTTGGACTCCATGATCATCAAACCCATAATGTATGTACTATAAGATTCTGCATTCATGAAAAGAGTATTTTTTATGTTTTAATATTTAGTATATCTTTAATGCATTAAATAGAACCTATTTGGTTGGAACTCAATTAATTTGATTGTTTTAGAGGTAAAATTATGGTGGCACCCTAATGGAATTTATCTTAATGAGTTGCATTACAAAGTATATGAATATAATACTTGTTTCTAGGTGTATTAATAAAAATTGTGTCTTTTTGGTGGAATTTATATGGAAGGCGATATGACCTTAGTGTCAAATGTAATTAATTTGATTGGGTAGAATCATGTGGAGGATATTTCTAGTATAATTTGATAATGAACTTATGGATTATTATGCCAGTGACATATTGTTAAACTATTTTATGAATACATATTATTGATGCAAGTGAACAAGAGGAATCTCACATTTAACATGTTACATTACTTAGGTTATATGTTCATGTCAATTGTGATATTAATAAAAACATTATACTAAAGTTAAGATTAATTGATTTTATAGAAAGAATACATGCTAGCTGTATTTTATCAATGAAGTAAAATACTTAAGTATGTTCTTACTATTTTAGTCTTCAAGAATTTATTTAGTCATAATGTAATAAGGAGAAATACTTGAGTATTGAGAACATTCCCTTAAGTCTGGAGTTGGATTTACACTACTCTTGCATTAAATAATAACTCTTTAAGAGTGAGTCTTGTTCATTCAGTCCTATGAGAAAGACTATTTATGCACACACATATATTCAAATCAGAATTTATAAGAGTAATTCAATGCTACTATACATAAGGATTTTAATATATAGTAAGGGATTAAATGCCTTATTATAGGGTATAATAAAGAATACCTATTCTTAAAGTATTTGTGTTTTGAAAAACCTATTTAAATAAACTAATATTGGTTTTAAGGAATTTGTTCTGGGGTTTGTGTCAACTTCCACTAACTATGTGACATCCACCCAAATTTTAGACCAACATGAGGCCTCCAATTATTTTTAATACCTATGTAGGAGAAATTTACCCATACCATGATTAATATTCATGTTATATCACTAACCTAACCTACTACACATTCCCTTGAACACATTGCTACAAATTTTTATGCCAAGGTGGTGCAATTAGTAAAAATGCATATAGAGATATTCATTCTATGTATTTTCACACTTTTATCTATAAACAATGATTCCACTAAGAAAAAAAACTATCATCTAATAATACTATTAATAGCTTCTAAACTTTCATTATATGAAAGTAAAGGTGATCCTAAAAAACACCTTAGATGATTCCATGTTACATGCTTAGATTATGCATACAACAATAAGTTATTGACCAAATTAATTTCAATAAGAATTAAGGAATATGAATTTTGATGGTTATATGATATTCCCTTACAATCCATAATATCATTCAACCCATTTTATAGTCAAATCCTAGTGTATGTTTCCATCAAAATCAGTGGGAAGTTATACTACACATATTACTAAGTTTAAGCGAGCATCCAATGAACCAATTAGTGATTATAAACTTTAGTACAAGACCATGCTAGTAAATATGATTAATTTTATGACCAATAATGAATAACTATATATATTAAAGAAAATATTTTTATCACCACTTCATGAGTCAATTATATTCAAGATATTCAAATCTTTTGATGAGTTATGCCATATAATTAGGGATAGAGAATTCAAGTTAATATATTTGAAAAAATAAATTATACATAAATTATTACTATTGATTCAACAATGAAGTTTAAAACTAAATTGATCTATAAGATCAAATTAGATGATAAAAATAATTAGGTGAATATTACAATACGTAGGAAAACTATGCATAGTTTGATTTTCATCATCAAATTATCAATTATGTAGGTAATAGTTAATCATAAAACACATGTAATTGGTGTGAGATAAACCAATTAAAATTTATTTATTTTTTTAGTTTATGATCCCTCATAATCACACTTAGGGTTTTAAGGCAAAGGAGATTATTTTATAAAGATATGTACATCATGAAGGTTTGAGATAAAAAACATAGATCAAGTAGAGTTAGGGGTAGGTGATTTTACATTCATTGTTATAAATTTACTCATATTATATTATTGAAAATTATAGGTCAGTATTGAATGGTGATAATAAAATAACCTGGAAGAAATTACCCCACACTAAAAAATAATCATCTTCAGAATGAGCTGAACCATAAGCCTACTTCATCTTGATTTTTAATTTGAGGATATAGTCATGATCAGATAGTCAACCAAATAATATAAGTACACATCCTTTTTTTGTAATTACTATATTGAACATATTCCATTTTTAAAATTAGTAAAATCAATATTAGTCTTTTACATTCAAATGTATGCTTGAATGCCATATCTTAATATTTGAATTGCATTACATCTTTCTATCTTAATTGTATTAAGCAACTCACCTTAATTCAAATTAGGGTAAATAATATTAGTGAACTTGTACACATATCAAATAGTATAATACCCAAAGTTTCCATTAGGGTTTTATCTTTATAATTTATCATATTTTTTTCATAGAGTTTAAAATTTCATTTCTGATCTCTTTACACAAACACAATTATCTAATTTTATCCCAATGTTTCATTGATTTAAGTTTTTATTTCCTTAAAAAAATAATTTTTCAACTTTGGCCCTAACCTCCTACATACTTATGCGATCTCATCTTATGACATATAATAAGGCTAGTTCCCTTAAACCTATAATTCATGGTTCTAGATTAATTTGGACCCATATAGATAATTATTATATTCCTTATATCTTAACTAAAATGGATAAATGATTGTTTCTTCTTCTTTTCATGATGTAATTATTCATGAATATGTGATAACAAATGATTATGTTTATGTGCCTTCATTCAATCATGATAATAAATAAAATCAAAATGAACATAATGATCAAGATAATTATGAGGGCCTAGATATAATTGATCTCATTTAACTTAATGGGATAAATATTTGACCAAGTTATAGCCTTATCTAATTTTTGTCAAGGGATCTATTAATATCATAAATATGTGGGTATAATTTTCAATTGATCATAACATATAATTCCACAAACCAAGCCAATATTTACACATATCGATCACCCAAAAAAGATCCATTTACCATTATTAGTCAATCCTTTTGAGCTAGTACTTACACATCATGTATTCAATCCTATATTACTGGTAATATCCCTAGGCATATACTTTTATTTCCCTATGTGACATCCACCTAATTTTTAGACCAATAGGAGGCCTCTAAAATTTTTTGTTACCTATTCCTAAATAGGATAAATTTACCCCTCCCATGATGAATATGCATGTTCTATCACAAATATATCCTACTACACATTCCCTTGAACACAATATTGTATATTTTCATGCCAAGTTGTTGTAAATAAACAAAATTACGTCAAGATCTATTAATTCTATGGATTTACACACTTTTTACCAAAACCCACTATCCCATAGAGACAATAGACTATCCCTTACCAATAGGATTCATATCTCCCAAGTTTCCATTATACAAAAGTAAAGGTGGTCTTGAGAAACACCATCGATCATTCCATGTAGCATGCTTAGACTATGCATACAATGATAAGTTATTAACCAAATTATTTTCAAGAAGTATTAATAATTATGAATTTTGATGGTTATATTATCTAACCCTGTAATCCATAAGAGAATTCAACCCCTTTTCCAACCAAATCCTAGTGTATTTTTCAATCAATATCAATGAGAACTTATCCTACACACAAAGTGCTAAGTTTAAATGTGTATATAATAAAACAATTAGAGATTATGTAATTTATTACAATATAATGCTATTAAATATGATTAATTTTGTGATAAATATTAAATTTTAATATATATTAAAGAAAACATTTATATCATGACTCCATGAGTCAATTAAATTCAAGATATTCAAATCATTTGATGAACTATGCCATATAATGAGGGATAGAGAATTCAAGTTAATAGCTTTGAAAAAACTCAAGTATAAATAAATTCATACTAATAATTCAGCAATGAATTTTAAAAATAAACAAAGTTATAAGGTCAAACCAAATGATAACAATAATGAGGTGAAAATTATAGTCAATGTAGTGTTACAATCTATAAAATATCTATAATTGATAGCTCTTTCAAAGAGGTAGTATTAAAGATTAGCATCACCTCCTCATGTGATACTAAAGGAATTACTAGAATTCAACCTTATCACACTCTGTCCTCCACAAAAGCTTAATACAATTAGGCCTTGACCAAGGACCTATGACAATAATGCATATTATGATTATCACCATATTTTGGGACATTCAAAGAATATATGTTTTAAGATAAAAAAAATAACACATGATCTTATAGATGCAAAAATTATATATTTTGGAACCCACACCAAGGAATATAGACCATATAGTGATCCTTTTCCTTAACACGAGATAATATAAAATAAGGACAATTTAGAGGAATATTATGCATATAACATGCATCCTACACTTGTGGCATATGATCATACAATAGAGATATCATTGGTACACTTATTGATACCCCACCACAATGTAACCTAATCATATTTGATGATAGGGAGATAGTTAATGAATATTTATATTTTAATGTACTCTTCATACAATCCTATATCAATGGAAAACCCATACACAGTATCATGATTGATAATGGTTTAATTGATATCATTTTCATGCTAACAATTCTCCACTCCCTTAGGTACACATGAAAGGATTTTCAAGATACATCAAAAGTAGTTAATGGACTATATGGATAAAAACAAAATACCATGGGACATATAAAATTACCACTTTAGATAGGGTCAACCATATTCGGTATAAAATTATTAGTTCCACAGAGTAACAATGTCTTCAACATGTTTCTAGGATTCCCTTGGATGTAAACACTTCATGTAATACCATACACTAAAATAGGGTTGTCACAGTTCTAGGTGTATTATATGAGTATCCTCTATAGCCAGTGGTATCTCCTCCTCCACCCCTACCACCACTAAAATTAGTTAATACACCTATTAGATATTATTATATAGATATAGATAATACACCTATTCGAGATCATAAAAAATATATGGTAGATACACCAATTTAGGATCATTATATAGGTTCAATTGTTACACATATACATGATCTATCTATACAAATAGTTTAGAGGAACATAGTTTATAATATGAAATAGCCTAATATTTGGTGTTGATCATGTAATAGAGTTAATTATATCCCATAGAGTATTTCATATCCTTTATTACACACATTATTAGCATTTTATATAGTTCAACATGTGAACATAGGCAATGATACACCCTCATATATACATAATATTCCATAAAATCCTTGGCCATCTTGCATTATCCATATTACACTAAGTTATACGAATAATGACTATGATAGATATTAAATATCACATGAATTCCTATTAGATTTGGATACACCCATAATTCATACCTCCCATCCATTCTGGAAGACCCCTCCACTATTGGATACAAATAATTCCCATGATCCGTCGATTGATGTGATCATTGGTTAGTTTTTAAAAAATTGTAATATTCAAAAAATACAAAAAAATCAAATAATCAAAAGATACCAAAAACATTGAAATATTCAAAAAACCATAATTAGGATCTAAGGATGACATAATTACTATAAAACATATTTACATATGTTATTTATCACACATTTTGTATATGGAATGTTATTTATACACACACATCTATTTCATGGTATATGGTTACTATGTAGGGCATATAGGGTACACATGGACATATAGATGTTAGAATTTTCTCTACCCATTGGTCATACCTATACTAGGGAAATCTTGTTCCGAAATTTCATTATTATAGGTTATATATTTCTATGACATTTGTATCATGTTGAGATTCATATATTACTTACCCATGCCTTATTGGTAATTAATATCATACATAGTGATACATAGATATGTTATTATGCTACAATGTGATATTGATATATATTGGATAGTGTAAACTACTTCCTTGTATGATTCTCATTTGATGTTGTTATTCTTTTAAGTGATAGATTACTTTGTGCTTGTCTATTTGGCCTTTTTTATGTGACATCCTTGATGTCTATTTTTTGTGACATTTTTATGTTCCCTTGTTTGTGGGACTTGGTTTTTTTATGACATATTTATGTTCCTCATAAGAGACCCTTGGCCTTATGTGTCACACTAACACTTGAACTTGTTTGGCTTGTTGAGATTTATAACATTGAGTGGTTCCATAATATATTTTATGAACTTTTCATGTGTATTCTTATTCAAATATACTTATATTGTGTGATTCAGTGATAAATTTATCTAGACATGACATTTATATGCCCTGCATTACATAAATTACTTCACATGCCTCAATTGATATATATATATATATATATATATATATATATATATATATATATATATATATATATATATATACACACACACATTATTGTGACAAAATATTGTCCACATGTTGATGATGTTATCTTTATACATGACATATATAATTAACACTTATTTTTAAATGAGTGACTTATATTATACATTCCTCATCTTAAAAGGGGGCATTATATTAGGCTTGTCATAGATACAAAATCCTCCATGAGTAGAAATCAAATTAGAGTACATATTTTAGAGATTTAGAATGGTTTAAATACCAAATGGTTCAAATACATGACATATATTGACACATTGATATAAATTATAGGATCATATGCACTCACTTTACAAAAAATTAAGCACTGATTCATAAAAACTTGGGTACATATGCATGGAATATGCACATAGTTTACATGAATAGTAATTATATGTTTCCACATACATATACATTTGAGATAAAAGTTCCTAAATTTAACATATAAATTCATAACATTTTATATCAGTTGGTACATATTCATGGGGAATGATACTTTTTCATGCACATATATAAATATTTTCATATTCATGAGGCATGATATTGGTTAATGAAAATATACAAAAACACAGTTTATAATTTAATGAATAATGTTTGTCATTCCACTTCACACTTATCAAATCTATATTCATGATGGAGGCATTAACATTGTTAATTCTATTTCAATCATGCATTATATTCTAGATTGAGTGAAACTATATAATAAAACCTACACACATGATGGGGGCATGAACATTGTTCACTCCCTTTTTATCATGCATTTTTTATAAATGGAGTGAACTTTATTGGACCTATATAATTGAATCTATAAACCATGTACAATGGTTAACTCACTTTATTTGATTTAACCTAGCTTGATGGTTCTCTCTTTGACCTATGTAGTTGTTTGGGTTAGTACAATGTGTATTTTTCTCACATTCATGGGGGTTTGGGATATGTTATTTTAAAAACCTAAGAGGCTACATAGTTACATAAATTTTAGGCATGATCACCAAAACTATCCATGTGCTTCATCAAGGAAGCACAAGTTTTTATAATACTTCGACAAGGAAGAATCATCTCCAAAAAGTTGCAAGGGAAACATGGTTTTCACCAAAACATAGATATTCTAAATTGTATTCTTTCAAAATTTAAAAAAATCAATTTCAGATTAAAATAATCAATCTATGGAAATTGGCTACACATGATTACAATTTTTCCTATTAAGTGACCTATAAAATTGGAAATTCATACCCAATACAAAGTGTTTTGTACACATTTAGGTAAAATTTATCCTTTTACTCTAGACATTTCATTACTATAATAAAAGAGGGGAATTTATAGACACTAAAATGTGGTATTTAGTAATTGACAATGATAATCTTGACAAACATTTACCACACATGAATTGAGTGCATAAATAAGACCTTATTCTATTATTATTCACACTTTTGTGTTAAATTATTACTCAACCCTTATATCATGTTGTTACACACCTATAGGAACCTCATTGTTTGTTTAAAACCTACTACATATCATGTATAAACATCTATATAATTTGATTTTATTCCACATACATAATGCAATTCCATTATATTTAGTCAATATTACAAATCAATACAGGCTTCAATACTATAAATCAATACTAGCCTGATATGATCGATATTGGCCCACTCCTAATAATAGTTATTTTATAAAATCACACATCTCCTTACAGTCAAACCATTTTTATATAATATCAATGGTATGATAAATTACCCAATTTGACTCATATATAAATAAATTAAGGTCCCATTCAAAATGGAGTTGGCACTCTAAAACACATCTATACACTATTACACATTTGGAAAATTTACCCTATTCTTCCCAAAGTGTAAACCTTTCACTAGGAGTAGTCACAAGCCAAGTTTGGATCAAACTAAACCAATTCAAATAAATAATTGTTAAGTATCAAATCTAAATCATTAGTTTCATATATAGAATGAAGGAGAAAAAATAAATAGTTACACTAGGTGGGAGAAATATGTGTGGATTGATTTCCATTCTTAGAGTATTAGATACATAGGTAGTGGTAAATCATCAAATTGGAATGATTAGGGTTAACTCAAACCATTGCACTTTATTGATTTTTTTAGGTTTATATCCCTCTCAAATACACCTTGGTCTTTAAGGAAAATAATAATTATTTTTATAGATATGCATATCATTAGGGGTATGGATCATAAGTAGAGATAAGAAAAAGTGATCATATAGTTATTGTTTTGTATTTCCTCATATACCAACCAATGCAAATCAATATTTATTGGTGATGCTAACTAATCCAAGAGAACCAACCCTATGAAAATAGATAATCAATGTCAAAATTAGATGAACCACATGCTTACTTTATGCTGATTTTATTCTCTAGAATATAGTCATAGTCAGATAGTTAACCAAAGAAGCTAATCACTCATCCCTTTATTGTACATATTATACTTAACATATGCCACTTATGAAAATATTATAATCCAATCTCTACCTTTTAAATTTGGATGTATGTTTAAATTCGATATATAAATTAAATTTTAAGTTTCTATCTTAATTAAATTAAGAAAGTCATCTTATTCTATATTAGGGTAAAACACCATTATTGAAATAATGGATTGTGTGGGAGAATTTGATTTTGGAAGGGTGATCCACTATCAAAGAATGTAATTTTAATGAGGAAATAATGAGAGGTAAGGGATATGATTTCCATTCTAATGCTAAGGGAAAAGAGAAAAAAAATAATAATTATATAAATGTGTGTGTGTAACTAATGCTTTTTCCTATTTTTTAGAAATAATTGACACATGATCCTTACGATTGAGAAGAGTAGTAATCCCATATTAATTTTATGGTAGGATACTCTTTATTTTTGTTAATATCCCCAGCTTGGTGCTAATATTGGCTAAATGATAAACTACTAGATTGGCTTCCTTGAAACACTCAGTGAATGAGACATGAATAAAATAATTTTGATATTTTAAAGTTGGACCAAGAATGCAATTGAGCTCCTTATTGGGATTTTTTTTCCGAATTACATTGATGACCATGAGATACTCACCTTCTATATCCAAAAAATTGACCCCATTATATTTGGTGAGATGCATTTATTTTACCATGGTGTGGACCTCCACCTCATTATTTGTAGCACATGGAAGATATGAGGTAGATGTTTCCATAAATTGGAAAAATGAAGATATCATAATATGATAAAATCCTACCACACTTGGGTATCCTTATGAGGTATCATAAAATTTTATTTTACATAAACCTAGTTTGGTGGATTCTTAATGGGTGTTTATCTATCATAATCTATTATTTGACTCTCTTTTTTATAGACAATATTAGATGTATTAGCATATTTTTTAGTACTGATCATCTGATGCTTACATATATATGTTCATTAATGTCATCCTATAACAATATATTTTCATGTTATCCTATAACAACATATTTTGATCTTGATGCAACATATTTTGATGTTATCCTATAGAAACATACTTTGATTATGCAACAAAATACTTTAATCTTGCATATTAATGATGCCATCAATATAGTCTTATATTATGATGATTATTTAGTTTAGATTTACATGTATATATATTTTTATGTAGAGCAAATATTTTTGATACCATGTTTGGTGGTTGCAAGGCTCACAGGTACATGAGCTAGGCTAGTGACAGATTTTGGTAGTTAGGGAAATAATGATGGAGGTAGTGAGTAGTTGGGTAACACAAACACTAGATATGAAATATAATGGTTATGAGATGGATTTTGGTAGTTAGGGTAATAATGGTGAAGGTAGTGAGTAGCTGGGTAAGACTAACACTAGATAAGAAATATAATGGCTATGAGCCATTTAGTCCTTAAGTAGTTGTAACATGCCTAATGTTTCTCTTTTTGTCTTATTTTATTTATTTAATCTTGATTGATATTTAATCTTTTTATTTTGCTTAACTATTATTTTGTCCACATTTAGTTTTTATTTTATTTGATTGGTATATTTCATGTGTTGGCTTAGTGATGATATATATTTTTTCTTTCAGATATCAATTTATTTATTTTGGCCACTAAGGGGCCCAATACTTTAATATCATATCAAGTTTGTTAACTCATTGCCCACCATGGATCATATTGTGATTAAAATTATTTAGTCAAATTTTTGTTGTCTTAGTTTTATTATGAAGAGGCATCGAGTAGGTTAATTTCATACATTATAATGGATTGGGACTCCATAAAGATCTTGATTTAATAACTCCATGGGCAAGAAGTAATTCATGCCTAAATAAATTTTTGTTAGGCCATGATAACCAAAAAAGGGGTTATGGACTTTGGTCAAGACTTATAGTTAAAGTAAAATAAAATAAAATAAAATAAATCTGTTTATGAATAAATAGATAAAGGAAATTAAAAAATAGAAAGTTTAATGCTTAGGGCAAGTTATGGACCTAGGGGTCAACTCTTCACCCAAAAAAGAGGGTAATCAAATATTTTCTTGGAAAAATGTCTTTTTGATATGTTGACTTATGGGGAAAAAATCTAGAGAGAAATGGTGGTCGTGGAGAGTAATGGTGGCTCAAAATTCATCTCAATAGGACTTAATGGTTTGGTAAAATTCATGCTTGGGTAGGGAACAAAAAGGGGGTTTGACATAAAAAAATGGATCTAGGCAAGAGTTTCATTTTTGTGAAGGGTATCCAAGGAAAATTTTAGTTTTTTCTTCTTAGGGTAGATTTGTGCCAAGTGATATTTTTAAAATTTATTATTGGAGTTTATCTTCCATGGATGCGTAGGGTTGGATTGGTTCTTTATACTAGTTTATTTATTTTATAAAACACTTATTGGTTTAAGAGGAAGTTGTGAGACTTCCCCATGAACCTGTAAATCTCCCCAACTAGTCAAAATCTTACAAAAATATTTTATTTTGGATTAAAATCAGTTTAATGTTTGGGTTTCATACCCAATTGTGGGTTAAATTTTTTACCTAGTATACAGGGTTTAAAAATCATATTTATTACTAAAACACCTTGGTGGATAAGGTATTAAAATCCTATTTTCTCATTTTATTCACGACTGGAAGTGTTGCCTCAAAAATGGTGTGTTATGTGTCTTCTTTATTATGTTATAATTATTTAATGGTCATATGGGTGTTTCATTTCTACTGTATTTATTTTACAACTTATGGGTTTTTATTATTCTATTTTTTACTTAACCTTGCTAGTATTTATTGGTAGTCTATAAAAATATGGCATGATAGTCAAGTAGTATGTTTTTTTTATGTTGGCTTATTTTGCCTAGATTTTGGTGTATTTTGAAGTATTGGTGTATAGGTATTTCTGCCCTTATTTCACCTCTTAAATTTTTCTTGCTTGGGTTAAAAAATGTTTGAGTCCATTACTTTTTTCTTGAAAAAAATATAGATCTGGGTGTTTTGCCTTATGACTAGATGCTTGATAAATTTGAAAGGCCCATTTTTGTAAGAGCAACTCATGGAATTTTGTTGTAGTATTTTTGGCTCTGTTGGTACATAATTTTGAGGTTATTATGTTTGATGATGTTCTATAATGGCTACAAATTACTCAATGATGACTATATATACATGTATATATATATATGTATATATATGTATATATATATATGTATATATGTTCACCCAAACCCTGAATGCCTGATTCCACCACCCAACTAATGGTTGGGGTGGTGAGGGACACTGATTGGGGGGCTTATAAAATGGGTCAAGGTGGTGTGCAGATCATTTGGTGGTTTCTCTTTTATTATGAAGATGCATTATGTGTTTGACACTAGTCTTACTCAGTTTGAGTGATTACATGATTTTATGTAGCATGTTTAAAATTACTCTTCCTATGTATTATGGTTGAAACAACTTCTTGTAATGTAAAAGAGTATATATATATATATATATATCACACCTTCATCCAAAGCCTGAATGCCTAAATCCACCACCCAACTGATGGTTGGGGTGGTGAGGGACACCAATTGGGGGGCTTATAGAATGGGTCAAGGTGGTGTGTAGATAATTTGGTAGTTTCTCTTTCATTATGAAGATTCATGATGTGTTTGACACTAGTGTTACTTAGTTTGAGTGATTACATGATTTTAAGAAGTTGTTGCAACCATAATACATAGGAAGAGTAATTTTAAACATGCTACATAAAATCATGTAATCACTCAAACTGAGTAAGAACACCACCTCGACCCATTTTATAAGCCCCCCAATTAGTGTCCCTCACCACCCCAACCATCATTTGGGTGGTGGATTAAGGCATTCAGGCTTTGGGTGAAGGTGTGATATATATATATATATATATATATATATATATATATATATATATATATATATATATATATATATATATATCATTGAGTAATTTGTAGCCATTACAGAACATCATCAAACATAATAACCTCAACATTATGTACCAACAGAGCCAACAACACTGATGACTATATATATATAGTCATCAGTGTTGTTGGCTCTGTTGGTACATAATGTTGAGGTTATTATGTTTGATGATGTTCTGTAATGGCTACAAATTACTCAATGATATATATATATATATATATATATATATATATATATATATATATATATATATATATATATATATATATATCACACCTTCACCCAAAGCCTGAATGCCTGAATCCACCACCCAACTGATGGTTAGGGTGGTGGGGGACACTAATTGGGGGGCTTATAGAATGGGTCGAGGTGGTGTGAAGATCATTTGGTAGTTTCTCTTTCATTATGAAGATGCATGATGTGTTTGACACTAGTCTTACTCAGTTTGAGTGATTACATAATTTTATGTAGCATGTTTAAAATTACTCTTCCTATGTATTATGGTTGCAACAACTTCTTGTAATGTAAAAGAGTATGTTGTATTTTTTGTATAAACCTGAATTTAATATAATTTTTACTCATAACTCATACAGGTTTATCAAAAATGATTTATGATTTTTATTTTCCTTTGTTTAACCTTAAAAATGCATATATGAAGTATTTTTTCATTGAGTATTAAGAAAGAAAATTAAATTTTAATATGACTGTATTTTGTTAGTTAAAAGAGAAATATCTTGTAGCAATTATCTGCTCTTCCTATATCATGATCTTGGGAGTTATTATTTTTATTTGTTAATCTTGTAGCATCCACTTGGTAAGTTGGTATTTCAAGCTCAATCGATGTCATGCATATATATCTTGCAAGTTTAGATTTCCTTAAATTGATTAAGGCATGAGTATATAATTAAATCATATTCTAGCTTATGTCTTGCATTAAGTGTAAAAATTAAATATGGTGCAATGATCCTTAAATTTATGAGATCTTAGTATAAATATCTGTATAGGGTAGTACCATTGCATATATCTTATATGTATGAAGTTTAATGAGCAAGGACATCCTTGGAAGCATATATATTCTTATAGATTGATGTAAGTATGTTTTGTCTTGGTTGTTCTAATTATGGTTAAGACCTAAATTTCTTGGTGTAATGATTCTTTTGCATTATGAGTCTTAGCTTTTAAATTCAATATTGCATGTTCTAATTTCTTGAATATTGGAATAGTGTATGAATAAAATTAGAAAACCTTTATTATCATTATCTTCATTTTAAATAATTTTCACATAGTTTAATGATCGATACGTAATGCTATTTCTAATCATCTTGAATGAGGCAAGACTTGTTATACCAAAATATATAACTTGATTTATGTAGGTGTGAGTCTCTTACATAGGGTAAGGAAATCTAGATGGTCTTATTAGGATGATGTCTACTCCTATTTAATTTAAAGCTTATAGTTATTGATTTCATGACTATACACCTTGAACTACATACATTTATTATAGCAATAATCTTCCTCATATAATCTTTTAGGGGTAATCACCCTAATTAAGGGAATTGTATAGGTGTAACTCTAGTTATGGGTTGTGGGTGTTTTATAAAAATCTTAGCTACACATAATGAACTATATTCACAACTCCATTTTCAATCTAAATGAAGAGACACTACAAAAAATTTGGGGTCATTTCACTTAGTATTAAAGATTGTGCTTGAATTAGCAAGTCTATTATAGCTCTTACAACTTGAAAGAATTTAATATTCTTTAAATGACATGTCTAAAATCTATTCTATGACTTATCAAGATAATGATTAAGACTAGATCTAGTGTTAATTTAGGTGTTGATGACTAAGGTGAGGGCAGGCCAGTCCTAAGAGTGAGAGGTAGAGGTCATAGAGCCCAAAATTAGAATCAAAATATAGATGAACCTCTTATAAAAAATGCTAAAAATCCCTAAGAGGTACCAAATATGAATGTAATTAGTGAAAACCCCTTTGATAAACATGGAGGAGTATTAAATGGGATTTTAATAGTGTTGAATTTCATTCAAGGCAAGATAGATAATCAAGAACTCAGGTTAAGAAATCTTGAGGATAATCCTCTTGAAGAACATCCCCATCTTGAAATAGAACCTGTTGAGGAGCAAGCACTCCAAAACATACTATTGAGAGTGGTAGACCCTATCATAAATGAGATAAAGAAGATTCCACCACCTATATTCATAGGTGAGGAATCTAGAGATGAGGTTGATGCATGACTTACAAAGCTACAAAAATATTTTAATTTGCTTAACATGTCTTCAAATGTGAAGGCCATAGTGGTAGTTAATCAGTTGAATGATCCTATTTCCCTATAGTGGAACCACCTATATGATTTGGAAGGGTATCATCCTATGATGTTTACCTGGTCTACTTTTAAAAACTAGTTTTATAAGAGATATTTGAGTAAAAATTATAAATAAAAAAAATAAAAGATTTTCAGCTATTGAAATGGGAAAATATGATTGTTTTAGAATATGAAAACAATTTCTTAAACCTTCTATGTTATGTTAAGTACATTCATGATGAATAAATAAAAGTGACAAAATAATAATTAGGGTTGTGAGAAGTATTGATACATGACATCAATATGAAAAATACTAAGACATTGATAGGTACTATAGAATCTACCCATAGGGTAGAAGAAAAAGAAAAGTCTCATCAGAAAATGAGACAAGAATTTAAGTTCAACAAACATCAAGCTAAAAGTAAAACTTGCCTCTTGTACCTAAAAACTTCAAAAGATCATATCAAAACTATAAGTTTCAAGGGAATAACAAAGGTTACAATTGGTTTGAAGGGTAGAATAAAGGTTTTAAATCTATAGACACTACAAAATCAGGGTCTTTCAAGAATGAACAAGACTAAAATAGCCAATGTGGGCCAACCACAAGGTATAATACTATTCCTTTAGCCCCATAAAGAAAAATAATGTGTTAGGAGTGTGGTGATAATCACTACCACAAGGACTACCCAAAATTGAAATCTAGACAGTTAGCTGAGCATCGGGTGTATGTAGTAGTGTAAAATCACAAGGCTAATTTTCAAGCTACACCTATTGAGATAAGAGGTATTTTATCTGAATACTTTGTGACTATTTTAATTGATTCTAGTGTAAAATATTACTTTATTACACTTGTAGCAAATTATTGTAGGTAAAAACCTATTCATTTAAGATAAGGTTGAAAAGTTGAGTTTAGTACCAATAAAAGGGTGCCTATCCAAGAATGTTTGGAGATAACTAAACTTGATCTTTGTGTTTTTATAACCAAGGTGAACCTCTTTTTTTCCCTTTAGGGTCTTATTATGCGATTGGACATGGATTGGTTGTAAAAACACCATGCAACCCTTGATTATTTTAGAAAAAAATGCAATGCATTGATGAACATGGGAAACTCATGAAAATTCAAGGCCTGCATGGGTCTAAACCATGAAAGTTATTTTTAGCCTTAAAATTGAAGAGGGATATAATAAAATGATGCAAGATTTATGAAGTCTAGTTACACAAAATAACAATTAAAAAGGAGAAAATATGCCAAGATTTTCCTATTATAACATAATTTATCAATGTTTTGCTAAAAATTTGCCTAGATTGCCCCCCTAAACATGATTTTGACTTCTCCATTGACCTTATTCTATGGGTTTCTCCTACATCGAAAGATATTTATAGGATGAACATGGTAGATTTACAATAATTAAAGTTCTAATTATAATAACTTTTGGACAATGAAAGTATCAAACCTAGTGTGTCACCCTTGGGTGTACTAGTAGTCTTTGTAAAGAAGAAAGATGGTACCTTAAGGATGTGTATTGATTATCAAATGTTCAATAAGATAAAGATAAAAATTTAGTATCCATTACCCCAGATTGACAATTTATTCAATCAAATGAAGGGTATAATAGCATTTTCAAAATTGATCTAATATCTACCTATCATCAACTAAGAATCAAAGAGGAAGACATTCATAGAACTACTTTTCAAACTATTTATGGTCATTATGAGTTTATTATTTTACCTTTTAGCCTTACAAATTCACTAGATGCATTCATGAATCTAATGAATATTGTGTTTAGGGATATCTTGGATAAGTTTATTCTAATGTTCCTTGATGACATTCTTGTCTATTCCAAGAATGTAGATGAGCATGATCAACACTTTAGGGTAGTTCTACAAAGGCTGAGACAACACAAACCATATGGAAATTTGTCTAAATGTTCCTTCTATAAATATAAAATTAATTATTTAGGGCATGCAATCTCTAAGAAAGTTATTGCAATGGACCCAACCAAAATTCAAGCTATTCGAGAGTGGCCTACTCCTTCTAATGTACATGAAGTGAATAATTTTATGGGCTTGGTTGGGTACTAGTGATGATTTGTTGAAAATTTATCTCATATAGCCAATCCTATTACATCTATGTAGTGAAAAGGTAAGAAATTTGTGTGGACATATCCATGTGAAGAAGCCTTTAATAAGCTTAAAGAATTTTTGACTACAACACCTATTTTGATCATACCTGACCCTACTGGAAAATTTAAAGTGTGGGTTGATGCCTCTAAAGAAGGTTTTAGTGGTATATTGACCTAAGATGGGAAGATAGTAGCCTATGAGTCACATAAGTTAAAGGAAGCCAAAATAACTATCCTACCATGACTTAGAACTTGATTCCATAGTACACACACTTAAATAATGTAAATATTTCTTAATAGGCAAACCTTTTAAGGTGAAATCAAATCATCATAGTTTAAAACATCTATTTTCATAATATGATTTGAATTCCTAACAATGTAGGTGGATAGAATTTATTATTAATTTTGACATGGACATATCATATGTGAAAGGCAAGGAAAATAGAGTGGCTAATGTACTTAGCAGGCATGTCTACCTTGTTTCCCTATCAGTATTCCAAGGTGATGTATAGATAATACACTTATCTATCAAACTCTACCTTTATCCTTTATTTAAGAATTTTTTTTTGTCATTCCATCATGCAAGAACTGGTTTCAATTATTTTTATCATGATTATATGTGATCTCATTAACCTTCTTTATCCTTTTATCAACTTTCTTAACATTTTTCCATGTCTCACTTTCCCCTTTACTCAAATCTATCCTCTTTTCCTCATTCTTTGACAATAATTCGCTAGATCATTACTTTATACAATATTTTAAGTTTCCTCTCAATTTTAAGTGGTTGATAATTTGTTTCATGGGTTATTTATGGTCTCATTTACCTCTTAGTCACATATTAACACCTTCCAAATCTCAGCTCACATATTTTCACAACTTTGCTTGCTTTTCTCTTAGTCTTACTATCCCTATTTTTGGGATTTATTTCATTTATATAGTCTATATGGATGACAAATGGAAAACCATAAACTATTTTAGATACCCTCAATTTCACTCTTTATATCCACAAAGTTACATCCATCAACTCCTTGTCTAGACCACTTTTCCAACCTCTTTTCATTCCCTATTTAGGCCTATTAGGCCACTATCTAACCCTTGGACATACAATCCTCCTACACAATAAGAAAACATAAAATAAAAATATTAAACCCTAAAAAAATATTTGCTTACACAAATACCACTATTTTCACTAATTTTGGCACTTTTTTATGGTTACAACTAGAAATATTGTCTAAACCTTAGATTAGGGCTTTCTAGAGCTCTATCTTAGCCAAAATCTCTCAAAATTCAACTAAAAGATTTGAAATGAATTTAATATAATAAAATTATTTAATTATGTATATAATTACCTTAATAACTTTATCTAATCAATGGATTCCCCCTACTAATCTTCTACTACAACTTTTCAGCTCAAAAATCTCTTGACTATGTCAAGTGACTATCTATAGGTTTGTGTCATGAATAGATGAATAAAACACAATTACATGGAAGATAAATTAGTAAAAAACCTTAAGGCACACTCAAAAAACTTACCCAAACATTATATAACACTTTCAACTCGTTCTTATAACCAATTCTCTCTAAGAAGTTGATATACATAGTCCTCCAAGCCAACGTTCCTCATAGGAAATAGGGTTAAATTTGAAGATGATTATATCAATAGGTTTTATTTGTTAAATATGAATATAATAACCTAAAATAACACTCAATACACATTTTTAATCATTTACTAAAACTTATCAATTTCAATACATCATTGTCTTGTTAAGCACAGTCTATAAATAGGGGAAATTTACCCAAACATGGATCTGTTTATGGTTCTATCAATTTCAATACATCATTGTCTTGTTAAGCAAAGTCTATAAATAGGGGAAATTTACCCAAACAGGGGTTTGTTTATGGTTCTATATAAACACTAGATATCTTTCATGACTATTTATTGAAAATTTTCACAATATATATATATATATATATATATATATATATATATATATATATATATATAATACCTTCCAAATATTTTAGGGGGAAATTTATTAGTCACTCTTTGTCAACAAAGTAAATTCAACTTGTAAAAAACAACTTATACAAGATTAGGGGTCTGTACTTTGCATTCTTTAACCAGAGCTCCTTTTTCTTTATATCTTGGAGAAAATTTTCATAATTTTTTTTTTTACATTATCTTTAAAACACACTTTAGAACAATTTAAATCTCAATCTTACATTAGAAAATCATATGCATTCATCAACAACTATAAATGACCTCAGATAGGGTCTGAATCAATTCTTCATTCAAAACATTCTTTTCTTTATAAGATTTTACTTCATATACATATTATATCATCCTAAAATGGTATGAGAGGTTAAAACCTCCAAAAAATCACTCTCTCACTTAATAAAAATCCTATATATATCAAACACTCTTAACAACAATACCATAACTGATTCTTGATCAAGATTTTACAAGCAACTCCTAATCCAATATAGGGTGGTGGACTGCCACCTCACTCTAACTTGAAAAATACATGCATATTCACTTTAGGACCTTTAAATAGTCCTTCAAGGTCATTTTCAACATTTTTCATACCATTACAAATCTTCAACACTCAATTAGACCTTGTTTTACAAAAGTTTGCTTGTTTAGCATTTATGCCTAGTCATGCACTTAACAATCAAGCTAAGTTAGTTCTATACTTGGTACAACTATGCACGAGCATAGTATGGTATATGGTACACAAAATTTATCACAATACTACATTAGAATCAATTTCACACAAGGCACAAGCCTTGTGTGCTCAATTGAAGCATAATAGTGAAGGAATTGGGCTTGTATTGGGCTAGTTGACATATGGTGCAACTTTGGTCTCAATAGGAATTGGTAATTTATGACATGGCTTAGGTGGTATATCCATGTAATTCCATTCTAGGTAAGATCAATAGGTGTTATCTTATTCAATGTAATGCGTATTTTTGAGCAAGTTCATATCTGGCTAGACATAGCTCTTAATGGTGCAAGTTATGGGGTTAGTGAGGTAATGTTCATTTAGGTGCTTAGCCGAGTCATGGGGGTGGATTATGTTTAAGTGTTAATTAATCAAGTTACCACTCTATGTGTAGGTATTAGGCCTTAGCACATGCCAATTTCAACACTTAGTGGATTTTATAGGCATCCTAAAGCCATTACATGGCATAATGATGCCATTGGTGATGTGGAATAGAACTTTGTATTGCAATACATTATATTGATGAAAAATTTAACATTATTCACATAAAATAAATCTAAAAACATAAAAAAGTGCTAACTCATATGAAAAGAATCAACAAACCAAAACATAATCAAGCCATTCTACTAACTTTAATGTCTTCAACACATAATATCATTTATATAACAAAGCATTTGTTCATCCTAAAAACTACTCATGCCCAATGGGTCATAATCCATCTTGGGCTATGCATTCATATTTATTAACATAGTTCATGTTGGGTAAAATATACTAATAGTGGATCTTGATTTCAATAGATCTTCACTATCATTGATTGCCTTCTATTCTTTAGGTTCAAGCTCATTTAAATAAGTAGAGGATCATATTCTTACCAAGTGAGATGGGCACACACCAGATGTTGAGCTATCACTGGGGGTTGTTATACCATTATCTCCACTAATATGATACCTGCACTCTTTGACTAAAATGTGCAATAACTCAAAAATATTCTCCTTCGAACTTGGGCACTAAGCAATTGCTTACCATCTAGCATAATATCACTAAAGATTTTTCTAGCTGGCACTAATAGTTTGAAAAGGGCCATCATTTGCATGACTTACATACATCAAGATGTGCCAAGTTGGCATGGTCCACTAGGTAAGTTATAAAAAGTGGGTCAAACATTACCCAATATAAAATTACTAGTCCACCCTAGACTAATCTTTTGGCACCTTTGGTGCACAAAATTTGGGTGCATCTTGCTCTAGCGTTTCCTTGAAATTTTTGAAGTCTTGGATAGTGAGATTGATATATTCAATGGGACCTTCTATTTCAGTTGATGAAACCTTGAGGGTGAGTATATTTGTGATTTCTAGTTCTTGTTTGAAGTCTTCAAACCTTTCCCTTATCACCTTACCCTGCCATCTAGAATATCCCCTTACTCACTCACCTTTGTTTGAAAGTCATGGAAGAGGGTTCCTAGTTCTTATTCTTGGGTCTTTATCTTAGTGCTTAATTCATTAACCTGCACCATCACTTACACATGCTTGGTCTGAATCACTATGAAAAAGTGTTTAACCAAGGCATCTTACTCCCCCTTCACCTTTCTAAGGCATGCATCTATAACCACTATTTATATGGAAAAGTTGCAAAATATTGCATCTGCTTCTTCCACACCCTCTTCTATTTTGGTGAAGAGGTCTTCTACCATATTGGTCTTTTTTTATCTCTCTTTTTATGGCCTCAAAATTGTCTTCTTACTCCTCTAGCACTAGCTTCATTCAGGGAAGCATCTGCTCTAACAATGTGCAAACTTTGTCAACCTCTTTCATCTATAAGGTATCCACACCATCCAAAAGGGATGGCTCTTCCTCTTCTACGTTCTTGACTAGTTGCTAGAGTTTGAGCTTCATTGCATTTAATTCCTCCTCTAGTTTGAGTGTAATGCCTTTCCACTTGGTGAAATGAACATCATCGATAATGTTCTTTCACACCACTTTGGAGGTCATTTTGAGGAGGGTGTTATCTAACCTCACAGGGTTCATATCCCTAGGATTTAATAATTGGTAGTCATGCCCCTCCTCTGGCTTCTTAGAAATTTGGATTTATTTCTTTGGAACCTCAAACTAAGGATTATCCATGTAATAATCAAGAGTAAAAGAGACTTTATGGTGCATTAGCATTGTGTAAGTTTTGGGGTACATGTACTCCATCATGTAAAATTCATCTTCTTTGGTGAATTCCCATTGTGTTTTTTTCCCTATAGCTTGGCTCATACTCCTATTCTTCTAATAGATCTTTCTCTTCTCCACTAGTGCTAGTGATCCCTCCAGTGCCTTCTTCTCATTCCTCTTCTTGTCTCTCTATAAGGGATTATTCATCATAATTATCCCCTTTGGTCCATTTCTTCTCTTTTTTTGGTGCTAAACTCACCATTGTGTTCTCCTTCTCATAGGGGCTCTTCTATGTACTTTCCCCTTTGTCCATTTCCTCCTCTTATTAGGGTTCTTTGGCACGAGCTTCCTTAGCACCATAATTTCTCTCCTCTTTCCCCAATGGGGCCTCTGCTTCCTTCTCTATGATTTTTTCAAAGGCACTATTATCACCTTCTTTTTCTTTAGGCACCCCTTTTATACTATAACATGCCTATTGTGGAGTTTCTTTTGCCATTTTGGTGGAGGCACTAGGCACTTTTTTGGGTAATTTTTCCTCTTAGGTTCCATAATAGTGGTAACCTTATTATTCTCTCTTTCCTTCACCATCCTAGCCCTTTCCTCTTGGGCCACCTTTTCATCTTTTTCCTTCTTCTTAGCCTTCTCCTCCTCGGCCTTTCTTTCTACTTCACTTTTTCCTTTTTAACCTTCCTCTATGTGGTTTGTGTCACACATTTATTTTCTCTCCCCTCTATCTCCTTGTACTCTATTTGATCAATTTCATCTTAGGACATGACCTTGGCCCTCATGGCCTCTTGCTTGTGGTGAAACTTTAACTCCACATCAATATGCTCCTAGTCTAGGTCCATGTCCTCCCATTTGCACTTTAACTCTTCTTCAATTGGCACATTTGAATGTGTTGATTCTTTAAGCCCTTCTCATGTTTCTCCTTCCTTCTTCCTTTCTTCATTTTCCCCCTTCATCTTATGCATCTTGTGTTCCTCCTCTTATTTCCGTCACTCCTTAGCCTCAACCATCTCAATGACCCCTTTCAACATCCTAACCTTTATCATTTCTTCTCTTTTCTCTTCTATCTCCTACACCCTCTATATCTTGGCTTCACTAAAGCCAAGTTTCTTACATATCCACATATTCTTCTCCAACTTGGTTTAAGGTGGTGGGGAGGGTGTCCTTTAACTTGATGAGGAGTCATCTTCCTTGGGCATGATATATATGCCCATCTCAACTATTTCTTCCTCCATCTCCTCTTCTTCCCCTTCCTCCTCTATATCAAAAAGAACTATCTTGGGCATCAGAATATGTGCCTTCCCCTTTTTCTTCTTTACACTGGGATAAGTATTTGACACAAATTTCATACACTTATTATATGGGTCTGAAGGAGAGGCTCCTTTGCTTGATGTGATTTTTAGCTTCATTTACTCCTCTATTTATTACAAAGTCTCCCTCTCTTCCTCTAGGAAGACTTCTTTATTTTTGGTGGCACTGGGGTCCCTTCTTCACTGATATAGATATGAATATTTGTGCTCTGTGTTGTGCTTTATTCTTAGGCTACTTTATTCTTTAGCTTCATTTCATAGTAAATCCTATAGATGAAGTTAGTTATGGTTTCCTTTAGGAGGGGATCAATGTCTGTACAATCTGATTCATCTTATTTATCTTTGGTGGCCCTTTCATTGGCATAGATTAACTAGCACCATAATCTGCACCTTTCCATATCTAGTTCCTTGACTAGAATGTTTAGTTTCTATGCATTAGGAATCCACCACAACACATATCAAAAGTATCTCACTGAGAAGGTGTAGGGGAGCTTTAGCCACCCCAACATGTCACCACCAACTAGTAATAAGCATACTACATAGTAGTGCTACATCAAAATAAAGTCCATCATTCCATAAAGGCTCTTGGGGATCTCCTAAGGAATGTACCAATCTAGTACGAAGGCTTATATGTATTTCTCACATCACATGATTTTTGTATTTGGCACTAAAAGAGGTGGGGAAATTGAAGTCTCTATATTTTTATGTTGGGGAATCATTCTGTTCTAAGAAAACCTAGAGGTTATCCTCATTTCCATTTAGGATCCCAATTTCCTCCATAACAATTCATATAAAGATGGATGCCCACCTAAAGGTCCCCTTCATGTTATGGAATTCTAGGACATTTTTCACCAACTATTTGGTGATGAAATTTTCAATGTTGAATTTTACACCTTGCACCATGTGATACGTGATGCATAGATGCACCTTTGATATATTGGTCTATTGACTACCTGGGCATAGTTTGGAAATTATGAGGCACATCATCACCCTCATGTTGGGGTATTCACACTTGGTGATGGGGAATGTGAATCCCCCTTGAAATTTTTAAGGATCTAAGATACGTGCTCCACCTATTCATAATCATCCATCATTTTATATGTCTTTACTAGTATTTGGGAGTCTAGTTATTCTCTTAATTAACTATGTTGAAATATTCATGTGCTTGCCTACAAAGTATATGCAATCCTCATGGATGTGTGAAAGTAAGAACTATAAAAGTTTATTTATCTTCTTGAAGTAGGTCAACTCAAAGAGTTGAGTTGTGTTGGAAGTGGTCAACTTGTCTCAATTTGAGATATCGAACAAGGCATCACCTTTCGATGTCTTGTGCCCTACGTCCACCATATAATCTTATACTAAGTCTTACAAGTGAATTGATTTTTGGTGGTTATACTAATTTATCTAGAAGACATGCAAAAATGAATGCCAAATATCCCCTACTACTTATTTAATAAATTACATGAACTAATATGACATATTTTTTAGCACCTCAATGTCAACTTCTATGATGCTAACTACTTTGACTAACTATACCTTTATTTTAAGAAATATCATTTCTTCCACAATCCTAACCTGCTTGAGTTCTTGTTGTGCCTTTACAAAGATTGATGCCTTGCATTTCTTCATCATTTTTAATCTACTTATGTTGAACCTTGGTAGGCATGAGTTGTCAAAGCCTTGAATGGTGGTTAATGCTTTTGTAGATGTAGGATCTATGATCATACCCTTAGCTCCCAAATTTCATTGGTCATTAATGACAGTCAAGAAAATAACTTATTACTCCCATTATCTATCTTCTACACAAATCTCTCTCCACACCTCTTCAAATTGGTCTTACTATGAACATAGTCCTCCTTAGAATGCCACTATTTTACTCTAGGTTCCTAAAGTACTCAAATTCATGTTGTGACAAGAATTTCACCTTTGGCTCTTTGGTTTATTGCTTAGGTTTGCTCTAAGTCTTAAATTATCTTAAAATTTGTAAGCTAAGTAAGTCTACCATTTGCCATTTTATACTCTTCTCTGTTAGCTAACATGATTAATGCAAGCTTTATGGCATAGGTACCTTGATTTCTTAGAAAATGCAAAAACTCTACAAAATCCTTAAAAATTCTTTGTCATTAATTCATTAATTACATATCTATGTGCCTCCATTGCCACTTCATTAAATTCTCCCTAATGGTAATTTAGTGAAGTGACATCAAATTTAAATGGTCACTTCCCACTTAAATCTAGGTGCATTCTAGTTGTCTTAGATGATTTACTCCTATGCTTGTTCACTTGGTGTGACCTTTTCCTTCCTTATGGAAACTCAGGTGCAACACCTCATATGCATGAAATTTATCCTCCTTGGTTCCACTTTATTTTAATTGCTGCACTTCAATTTTAAGTATGCTTCTCTATCTTGGTCAATTTATTACACATCATCTTGCCTTAGCCTATCCTACCTCATACAAATCTCTTGTGTTGGCCCTCCAATGCTTTGTTTTCTCTCCTAGGTCTCTTGTGCACTGTCAAATTATGTATCTTCACTTTATTTCTTGTACCCAACCTTGTTGAACATCTTCACCTTATTCATGTAGGATCATTTGATGTACCCATTTTAAATTATGGTACAAGTTTATACTTTCAATTGTGTATTTTATCATTTTATTCTAAAATCTTCAAAGTATGGTGACTTCCTTGCACCCAAAACTTAGGCTTTTAGACCTAGGTGCTTAAAAATCAAATGGGCTTGACTCACTCAACTAGTATTATGTGAGAAATAACTAGAGTAGTTTGTTCTTGGGCTTTTAAGAACCCTAAAATGCTCACCTTGTGCACATGGATCTTGTGTACTTTTTTCTTATGTCTATCAAATCTCATGCACCCATGACTTAGATGTCTGGCCTTATGCACTTAGAAAGTATAAATGCTCAAATCACTCAATTGGAATTATACAAGAAAGGCTAGGTAAAGTCATTAGAGCTAGATTAGATTCATGCACCCATAACTTAGGTGTCATGGCCTCATATGCTTAGTAAATATAAGTGCTTGATTCACCTAGCTAGAATTATGCATGAAGTGCTAGAAGATAAGTCTTTGTGGCTGTTATACACCATTTATTACCTCATCACACTATACAAAGATTAAAAACAAATTTAAAGAGAGTATTTTCGCTTGTGCCAAACTATATTTTGGTCATCTCAACTCCAACTAACTAGTGACCAAGATTTGGTGCCCTTATGGTGCAAGCACCATCTTAATATCAATACAAATTTAATTGGTTGCCATTGAAATTCCTTGGGAGAATTTCATCAAACAACATACATAACTTGCATATACCTATATCCAATATGTGGTGGATGATATACCTATATCCAATATGTGGTGGATGATATAGGGGCTCATCCACCTTATTTGTAGTTTTATTAAGTTATTAAGGTACTTCAAGTCATAGATTAACACTAATTCTCCTTTAGTCAGCTCCTTGTGCTTGATGTGTCTATCATGCTAGAGCTTCTGGCATGCCTTTTTGATTTATTGACTCCATCTTGCTTGGGCATACTTTTAATTTAAGCACTCCAAGTCTTCTAACCTTGTGCTCAAATATTCATGGTTGTTTAAGTGACCTATCTATGCAATGCATAAGGATGGCACCATGAACTCCATGGGGAGAACTACTTCAGTGCCAAACACTAGTTGAAAGGGTGTAGCTTTATTCAGGCACTTATATGTCATTTGGTATGCCCATAGTACCTCTAAAATGTGATCATATTAATCCTTGTGACAAATGTCACATATCTTCATTAGACTCATTCCCAAAATTTTGTTAAAGGCTTCAACTGTGTTATTTGCCTATGGATGATATGGGGTGGTCTTGTGGTACACCACCATGTATTTAGTTAAGAGGATGTGCACCATCTCAATGATGAAATGAGTTCCCCTATCACTAGTTAGGCTTAATGGGTACCCATATCAACTTATTATGTTCTAAAAAATTAAGTGCATGGCTATGGTGGCTATGTAGTCTTTTGTCAGCATGGCTTTAGCCTACTTGATGAATTAGTTAGTGGCCACCAATATATACCATGCACTTATGTGTTGTGTTACAAGAGTTATTAGTCTAAAAAAATAAATAGACCATTTCCTAAATGAAACCTAGGCAAGAATGGGGATTAGAGGCATCTCATCCTGATGGTTGGGATTTTTGATGCACTAGTATATTTCACATGCCTTGGTGCACTCCTTTGCATCTTAGAATAAGCTTGGCCACAACAAGCCTAACTATAGTATCTTATGCACCATTATGTCTCCAGTGAAATTACCTCTTTAAAATCCCTCATGTGATTATTTTAATATGGATTCCCTTTCATTTTCTAGAACACATTAGTGTAAGACTTTATCTCTACCTAGTTTGTACAGCTCCCCTTTAATGAGCTAGAAGGGGTTGGCATGAACCACAAGTTATTTCTTCACTTTATTTGATATGGAGTAGGACGTAAACCTAGATGTTAGGAAAGCAATGATCTCTACTAAATATTTATTAATGTGTTGGACTCTATATAGTTATACATCTAACATGTCATCCTCAATCAACACCACCACATAGCTAGAATTGATGTAGGGAAAATGGTTTAGCCCCAGATTTTGTTTTCTAGGTCTAATGACAATGAGGAACTGGAATTCTTGGAATAAGACTATATATCTCATATTCACCATGTAAAATAGGCTTGTTCATAAGGTATTTGAGTGCCTCATAATTAGTGAAAAAGATAAATGGAGTTTCCAATAGATATTGCCTAAACTTTTGTAAGGCTTAAACCATTGTCAATGCCTCATAATTAGTGGTAGTGTAATTAATGTGCATCAATTTCTTGATTGCAAAGGAAATGGGGTGGTCCATTTTTCCCTCACCTGGTTGTGCCAATATGGAACCAATTATGGAGCCTAAAGCATCAACATGGATGTGGAAAGGAGTAGTTTAGTCTAGAAATTATAGAATTAGTATGCTAACCAGCTTTAGCTTTAATGTTTCAAAAGCCTCTTCTTACACCCCACACCAATATAATAAGCCATATTTGAACAATAGTTCCTCCAGAGGCACTAAAATCTTTGCATATCTTTGTATAAACTTCCTGGAGGAGCCACAATGGCTGAAAAAGGTGTGGACATCTTTTTGCATGGAGGGAGTTTGGAGTTGAATAATGATGGCTATCTTCATAGGGTCAATGAGAAAACCATCCTTGAAGATGATGTGCCCAAGAAATGTCCCAAAAGAGGTTTAAAATATGTACTTATTTAGGCTTAGTGATATTTTAAGATGCCTACACCTCTCAAACATGAGGCATAGATTATCATAGTGATCCTTAACAAATCCATATATGGTTTAGTTGTTGAGATAGACTTGGAGGAACCTGTGGATGAAGTCCTTAAAAGTGGTGATCACCACTATAGAGAATATGATCGACACATTTTTGTGTCTAAAAGGCATCACATTATAGGCAAAACAACCCCATTTAGTCATAAAGGTTATTTTGGGTTTATCCTCCTCCTTGATCTACACTTGATGCTAGCCCAAAAACCCATTAGTGAAAGTATAGATTTTGTAACCCAAAATACCATCTAGGACCTCATCAATGAATAGGGTCAAGACTAGATAAGTGAAAATCAAAATTTAAAAGTTGATATTTGATGTAGATTTATATTTGCCCATCCTTCTTGATGATTATGATAATCAATCTCACCCATTTAAACTCTTGGATGGGGTACATGATGCCTACGAACAACATTTCATCTATCTCTATTTTTACCTTGGCATAAAGGTTAGGGTTCATTATATATGGGCACTTCTTGATAGGCCTCACACCATCCACCAACTTGATGCTCATATTTCTAAGGGTAGGTGCCCTTCATATCCTGATAGTTATGTGAGAACAAGTCTTAAAATTCCTTCATGAGATCTATGATTTGTTACAACTCTGCCTCAGACTAGTAAGCACCTATAGTGGCAATCTTTAGCTTTCCCTTTGCATTGATGTCTTCTTTAGTGGTATTGAGTGGTATATGGGAGGGTTCATTACTCTCTTAATGAAAGTCCTCTAACTTGCCTTATCCCATTAGTTGTATTAATTTGAAGATGAGTTGAGTCTTCTTTATTTGGGGT
The DNA here is from genome assembly GCA_037957365.1 of Torreya grandis. Lineage (NCBI taxonomy): Eukaryota > Viridiplantae > Streptophyta > Pinopsida > Cupressales > Taxaceae > Torreya > Torreya grandis. The sequence continues at coordinate 1,426,410 of JARHVA010000346.1, read as the reverse complement.
GTTATCATCTACAAGGTGAATGAGTTTTTATCTCCTTGTTAGAGCATTATAATTGTCATCCTTCTAGATATCATCATCCTCTTCATTGGAGTCACTATTGAGCACCTACTCTTCAAATAATATCAGGAGTGCTAGTCCTTTCTACCTAAACATGTCTCTAAAGCATTCTTATAGGATGGTAGTGTCCTCAAACATTGCCTTATGAATGACTTGTAGTGGCTCTAGTAGCTCTAAGATTTGTGAAAAAAAAGGAGAAGGTGTGCATTAATCTCTCCTTGATTAATTCTTAGTTTCCTATCTTATGGTGTGTTTCATTTACAACTTACCATACTCTCACCCATGTTTTCAAAGTCCTATAAAAGGTATACACCCACAAGCTTCTAGGCATGTTTTCTTCATAGATGATCCAGGTTTTTTCACATAAAAACATATGTATGATCAGGTCAGACTTGCCTGAGTAAACATGTATGTATAAGTCCTCATTACTTCTTCCAAACCTTGTGAATATTTCTTCCTTCACATTTTGCCATGTTGGTAGGATAGGTCTTTTAACTACCCACCAATGAGTAATAATACTCTTTAGGGTATGCACTAGTGTACCCATTCTATCTACTTCCTTGAGAATGCACACTTTAATGTCATGGACATAGGTTTATACAGGTTGACTCCCTCCATATTTTGGGAGTGTTAAAAGCTTCCTTTTACTCAGTCAAAACACCCTTTTCACCATATTTTTGGCATGGAGAACCTATTTCTTTTATGTGTGCTCTACCTTAATTAGTCTCATTCTGGTTTGTCTTAGTTTAGTTGTCCATACTAGGTAGCACCTTTAGCTAGTAACTTCATAATCCTCTTTAACCCATCAGTCTTAGGTTACATTAGTTGTATTGGATGTTGATTATCCATCTTCCCATTTGAGCACTCTTTGGTCACTTGGGTTAAGCTTCTCAGCACCCTCCATCATGATAATATAAATGTGGTTGATCTTATCTTTAATATCAACACTCTCCACATATGGGGGCCTTTGATCAATTGATAGGGGGATCATCACCCTCTCTTTATCATTCTCAAAAGTCATGTAGCACTTCTTTAAGCCATATCTACATTGTTAGCATAACACCATGGCCTACCTAAGAGCGTTGGATAATTATCTTGCTCTGTTAATTTGATTACCTCAAAGTCATCTTAGAATTTGATGCCCATGATATCTACAATGACACCCTTCAAGATCTTGATAAGTTACACTTGGGTTTTATTGGCCATAAACAACATATGAAAGGAGGGCTTCAAGGATGGTTGTCCCATCTTCTCCTAGGAGGTTTTGGTTAGAATGTTAACCTTGACATCCATGTCCATGAGGACCTCATAAATAAACCATCCATTGATAGTGGCATTTATTAGTAGTTATTGGTCATACTCTACATTTTGAGTATGTCTTACTTCACACACCTACTTCATATGCAACACAACAACTTTAATCATTTGAAGTGTGGACTCTTCCTCTAATCACTTCCTTGTGTGCTCTAAAATTAAGTTTTTTAGTAGGGGTAACATTCCCTCAATTTGTAGGAGGCATAGGATCTCATTCAACTCCTAAACTTTAGCCTCTTGGCTATTTTGCTTCTTGTATGAGGCACTTGCCTATGCCTCTAGATCCCTAGATAATTATAATTCTCCCTATGAATTTTATATTATGCTCATGACTTGTTGTAGGACATCGTTCTATCATACCAAGTTAGGGTAGGGTGTAACTCTTTTCTTAGGTTACACTATGCACTTGATGTGGATTGGCTCACCATACTCCAAGCATAGTTTTTTTGGCATAATAGGTAGTTCAGTGGTGAACCCACTTTGATGTGTGGTCTACACCTTAGGTGGTTCCTTGTGAGTATGTTATAGCTTGAGATCCCATTTTTCTTCTTTTTACTCATGCCTAACCATAGAAACACCCTTATCTACATTAGGCTCAGCTTGAGTTAGTTTTTTATATAAATTTGGGCAATCCTCAACCACATGTGGTCCCTCATAATACATACACATTGGGTGTGTGGGGTAGTTGCACTAGCAATACTCAATCAAACTACACTTGTAACATAATCATAGTGGGAATCTTCCTCCATTGCATCCTCTGCCTTGTCCATGCATGCCTCACTAATTTTTATAGCTAATATTTTGTTGGCCATAGCCTTCATTTATTTAGCATGCCTACCTTTCATCTATGGTCATTGCATACCTCGTGCCTCTTTCCATATTTTGGTGCATGTCATTAATGACTCAATAATCTTATATTGAATGAGTATAGGCATCACACATCTTGTAATATATGGTAATGTTTACTTGACTAGTGAATTACAACAAGGGATAGTTTTGAGAGTCATGCAACCCATGACAAAATTCATAGCTAAGTAAGGTACATACATTTATATGTGAGTAATTATTCTTGTTATTCCTCTCCATCTCATAGTCAATATACCAAAATCCATTATGAGTGTCATGCACCAAACCAACAATTAGCTTCTACAATTTGGATGCCATTGATGTGATCTATGCCTCCATAAATGGGTTAATCATAGTGTTGGTGTTACCTACTACCTCAACCTAGAGTGTGGCTTCAAGCACTTCATGGGGGTGTGTGAAGGTCTTCATAGACAATGATCTACTGAAAGGTACTAATAGGCCCCCAACAAACCATTATTTAAGTTGGGAGGGGTTGATATCATATGGAAGCTTAGAAAGGAGGGTGTTAAATCATACATCATATAGGCACACACTCTCAGATAGCCCTGTGTTAATTTCCTTGAGTGCCATGAGGATATATTACTCAAACTTAGTTAAATCAAATTCTTTCAAGAAGGCCTCCTTTAGTATATCAAAATAAACTAGAGCCTAGTTTGGATTAAATTTTTGATACCAGGTATGGGTGTGATCCATCAAGATGGTCAAAAATTGAGTAGCCTTATGATATGATTGGGTAATACCTCGAGTGCACCATTAAATTTCACACTTAAGCATATGCTCTATGACATTCTCTATGCCATAATACTTAGGCAAGTGCATCATCATTTTGTAATAAAACTACTGAGGGGGTGGTGTTATAGTTTGAGGTGTTTTCCCCTTAGTGTATATGTTGGAGGTGGTCCTCTAATGCCTCTAGGTGTAGGGTTGAATGATGATCCTGTTGGTGTAGGTTTTACTATCAATATTGACTATATAATACTACTCACTTATGGTGTCAGGCCACTTCCTATGGGTTATTACCTAGTCAATGTAGCTGACATCCTTTGAATGAGAATGTTTGTACTTATGTTCTAGATTCTTGGGTTGGTGACCACTGGTCTTGTGGTATTCTAGTTCAATTCCTTGTAAGGTATAAATTTTTTGATTACAAAGTCCTAGTTAAATCTTGAAGTCTATCAAATTCAATGTTGATAATAGGGTTAGTTATCATTCTTCTATATTCTAGTGGAGAATCTAGTGTATGAGCTTGTGTTTTAGGTTTAAAAGGGGTAGGTGCTTCTGGTGCATCCTCATTTATCACATCTTGTAAGAACCTAAGGAATTTTTCACCCAACTATTGAGCTCAATCTCTTGTTTCTTCCTCTCTCTCATCACATTCCTATAATTCAAGGGATCCTTCCCCATACCCTTCCCACTCACTATGGGTGCTCTCAACACTTTTAGGTTCTAAATCCTCTATCAACCTACACCTTTACTTGTTATATATCTATCTTCAAATCTTTTAGGTGTTAGGTTGCTTATCCCTTTCCATCATGACTCACATACACTTACCCTTCTCACCTTTTATGCTTACTCATATGTGAAAGTATTTTATCCTTCCATCTTTATGGTTTCAATACCATAATCCACCAGTAATTTATTCAGTTTAGTGTTAAGTCCTCTTATGAATGTGCCCCTTGGTTTTTGAAAGAACTCATATTCTACTTCTTCATGGCAAGAGAAGGTCAACACTATGAATTCCAACACATAGTTGTTCAATGCACTGTTCCACCACTTGTCTACAAAATGCATCCAAACATCATCTAGGATCTCAAACCTTTCTATGCACTCTTTAGTCCATTCAAGGTGTTGGTCATAGCTTCATCTCTTAGAAGTGGTATAAGAAACCAACCACCAATACACATGATCAGGTAGTTCACAAAAGAACATCTCATCTAGAGCATCATATAGGTTGGCTTACACCCATTCTCTTAGATTTTGTCCTTGGAATGTTAGATGTCTCTATGTGAAACTATCTTCTACTTTATCTATCTAATGATAAATGTTCTCAAGTGACAATCAGAGCATCATCCTATTACACCATTATAGCAACAAAATTCAACATATCCTAAAAATGAAACCAAAATTTTGTATAAAATTTTTCTTGTTTACCTTTTGTGCCTAATCATGCACTTAGCATTCAATCTAAGTTAGTTTTATACTTGGTATAGCTATGTGTAAACATATTAGGGTTTATGGTACACAAAATTTAACACACTACTACACTATCATCAATTTCATATAAGACACAAGCCTTGTGCACTCACCTAAAGTGAAAAAATAAAAGGACTAGGCCCATATTGGGCTTGTTGACACATGGTGAAACTTTAGTCTTAATGAGACTTGGTCATTTGTGACATGGATTAGATAGTCTATTGGCACAAGGCCATTCTAGGTAAGATTGATATGCACTAGAGTATTCAAGGGAATGAGTCTTTTTGAGCAAGTTCATATCTAGATAGACATAGTTCTTAATGACACAAGCTGTGGAGTTAGTGAGGTAATGGTTATTCAAGTGAATAGCTAAGTTATGGGGGAAACTTATGTTCAAGTGCTCATTCTTTAATTTAGTGCTCTAGGCATGGGTATTATAGCCTCAACACATGTTGGTTTCAACACTTAGTGGATTTTATAGGCATCTTGAAGTTGTTACATGGCATAATAGAAACATTGACAACTTATAAATGACCTTTATATTGTAATACATTATATCAATGAAAAATTTAACATTATTCACATAGAACTAAAGCTAGAAACATACACAAGTGCTAACTCATATGAAAGGAATCAATAAACTATAAGATAATCAAGCCATTCTATTAAATTTAATGTCTTAAACAAAGAATATAGTTTATATAAAAAATCATGTGGTCATCTTAGAAACTACTCATGCCCAATGGCTCATAGGTGAGCTTTGGCTATACATTCATATTTATTAACATAGTTCATGGTGGGTAAAATATATTAATGGTGGATCTCAATTTTAGCAAAGCTTCACTACCATTGATTGCCTTCTAGTCTTTAGGTTTAAGATAATTTAAATAGGTAAAGCAGCATCTTCTTACTAGAAAATATGGGCACATGCTAGATGTCGAGTTGTCACTAGGGTTTGTTATGCTATCAACTCCACTACTTTGACACTTGTACTCTTTGACCACCATGTGTAGGCTCTCAACAAGATTCTCCTTTAAACTTGAGCACTAAGAAACTACCTTTTAGTTAGAATAAGATTGTTGAAGATTCTTCTAATTGGTTCTGATAGTTTTAAAAGGGAAATCATTTATATGATTTCCATGCACTGATATGTGGCAAGTTGGTGTGGTCCACTAGGTAAGTTACAAAAAGGGGGCCCAACAGAGCCCTTAATATATTATGAAATTTTGAAATTCCCTTTTGGCATGAAAACCAATTCAAATTTGAATCTATTTAAGACACCTTTTAGACCACTTTTGAGCATTCCAAGATGCCCCTACATCATATTCCCAAGGGAAGAAAAAATATTGACACCCATGTTCTTCCTTCAAACACTCATATAGGGGCGTGTGCTCTTGACTACCACACTTGTACTTTATCTTGCCTCTTTCCATCTTCCTCTATGCTATACCTTAAAAATACAATAACTCATTAAATAAAACATATTCTTTCTCATGCCCTTGAGGAATTCTCCATATTCTATCTTTGCTTGCTTGTTTCTCTTACTCTTAAGCATCTTCATGTACTTTGTGTACTTCACTCTCATTCTTTGCATCATCCAAAAATGCTTCTTGCTTCTCTCCTTACATGACTTTTCCTTCATCTTCCACCTATACTTCAACCTCAATAGCTACAAATTATTCATAGAGAGTAATTCCATATGCTTGAATTCTTCTTGCCTTCATTAATGCCCTTATTTTGGACATCACTGCTACATTTCACAAGTTTATGTTTTCCTTGGAAACCTCTTTAACCATTTCTCTATGCATTTGATGAGGATCAAATCCATATTCTTGTTTTAAAGACTCATATAAGATATAATATACTTCATACCTTTCCTTATGTTGCTATCTTATTGCTCTTTTGGCTTCACTTGCATCCTTTTGAGTGAGGATCTCTTCCCTCTTCATGATATCTTGCTTCCAACATGGCTAACTTGCTTATTCTTATTCCATCAACATGACTCTTCATTGAGTCTTTTCTTCATCTTGACTCCTTTTGATCACCACTTGGTCATATGACTCTTCCTCTTGTCTTTTTAGTCTATGAATGGGCTCAATTATCTCTTCCTTATCTTCATATCTCAAAACTATATTCATAAATGCCAATACATTAGTAGATTTCATAATATGAGGCTTGATTGCCTGCTTGTCCTTCATCTTTATCTTCTTTATTTTACTCTAATTTATTGATTGGCCATTTTATTAGATTCTTTATCATGACCATATAAGATGTGGGTTCATAAACTCTTTCAACTACTCTATCTTGATTAACATCTCATCCATTTTCTACCTCATCTTTGCCATCTCTCTCCACATCTCAATCTTCTTCTTGGTGTCTTCATGCACCATCTTTTCTTTGTGGCTTTCATGCTTAACCCTGTCTTTCACTTTCCTCTCTACCTCTTATTTCATCTTGATTACCTCACTTTGGCACATTATTTTCCTTGTCTTGGTTTCACTTGGACTATTTCCTTTTATTCACACTTGTAACCTTCTATTTCATACCACACTTGGGTCTTTCAACTTCTTGTCTTTCACACTTGGACTATTTCACTTCCTTGAGATATATTTATGATATTTTTTATCTTGAGATTATTAATAGATATTTATAATTCAAGGTTTCCAACACAATACTTACTATTTTCTATCGGTCATATATTCAAATCAAATAATCAACCATAAAATGCATCGTACCTTGTCAATCTACCTTCTTACTATGTCCTCCAACAAGAATCCTTGCTTTCTTACCTAAAAATTATTGGTTAATCATGTAACATGAAATATAATCATCATGGTCATACCTGTATATAGCTTCCTATAGCATCAAGGTAGATCTAATACCAAATTATGTAGAGCTAATACACTTATCTATCAAACTCTGCCTTTGTCCTTCATTCAATAAATCTCTTTTTATCATTCCATCATGAAAAAACTAGTTTAATTTTTTTTTATCATGATTATATGGGATATAATTAACCTTTTTTGTCCTTTTATCAACTCTTATAACACTTGTCCATGTCTCACTTTCCCATTTACTCAAATTTGTCCTCTTTTCCTCTTTCTTTGATAATAGTTCACTAGATCACTCCTTTCTACAAGATAATACGTTTCCTCTCACTATTAAGTGTTTATTAATTTTTTTCATAGGTTATTTAGGGTTTAATTAACCTCTCATTCATATATTAACACCTTCTAAATCTCATCTCACATCTTTTTACAACTCTACCTACTTTTCTCTCAGTCCTACTAGCCCTATTTTTAGGCTTTCTTTGAATTGTATGGTCTATACGGATGCCAAATGGAAAACCATCAACCATTTTAGATACCCTCTATTTCAATATTTGTATCCACAAAGTTAAATCCTCTAACTACTTGTCTAGACCACTTTTCCAACCTCTTTTCATTCCCTATTTAGGTTTATTAGGCCACTATCTAACCCTTGGACATATAGTCCTCCTCCACAGTACAAAAACATTAAAAAAAATATTAAACCCTTAAAATATTTTAATTAAAATAATACCAATATTTTCACTAATTTTTGGAACTTTTTGATGGTTACAACTAGAAATATTGTCTAAACCCTAAATTAGGGCTTTCGAGAGTTCTATCTTAGCCAAGAGCTCTAAAAATTTAAATAAAAGTGTTGGAATGAATTTAAAAGACTAAAATTAGTTAATTAGTTCTATAATGACCTTGATAACCTTATCCAATCAATGAATTCCCATATTAATATTTTGATATAACTTTTTAGCTCAAAAAGCTTTTGACTGTGTCAAGTGACTATCTACATGTTTATGTCATGAAGAGATGAATAACACACAATTCCATAGAAGATAAAGTAGTAAAAAAACTTAAGGAACACTCAAAAAACTTACCTAAACCTTATAAATCACTTTAAACTTGTTCCTATAACCAATTATTTTCAATAAGTTGATATACACAATCCTCCAAGCTAATGTTCCTCACAAGAAATAGGGTCAATTTTGAAGATGCTTGTACTAATAGGGTTTATTTGTTAAATATGAATTTCATAACCTAAAATAATACTCAATACACCTTTATAATGATGTAATATAACTTATCAATCTCAATGCATTACTATCTTGTTAAGCATAATATATAAATAGGGAAAATTTACCCAAATAGGGGTTTGTTTATGGTTCTATATAAACACCAAATATATTTCATGACTATTATTTTAAAAATTTCACCATAAATAGAAACAAAAATATATAAAATACCTTCCAAACATTCTAGGAGGCAATTTCATAGTCACTCTTTGTCAACAAAGTAATTTCAACCTATAACAAACAACTTATACAAGATCAGGGGTCTGTAGTTTGCCTTCTTTAACCAAAGCTCATTTTTATTTATATCTTGGAGAAAATATTCATAAAAAAAATTTACATTATCTTTAAAACACAATTTAGAAAAATTTCAATCTCAATATTACATTAGCAAATTATGTGCATTCATCAATAATCGTAAATGACCTCATACAGGGTCTGAATCAATTATTCATTCAAAAAATTCTTTTATTTATAGGGTTTTACTTCAAATCTCCATAATATATCATCCTTGAATGGGATGAGAGGTTACCACCTACAAAAAATTACTCTCTCACTTAATAAAAGTCCTATATATATCAAAGAATCCTAATAACAAGACCATAACTAATTCTTGATCAAGATTTTACAAGCAACTCTTAATCCAATGTAGGGTGGTGGAGTGTTACCTCACTCTAACTTTAAAAATACATTAATATTCACTTTAGGACATTTTAATAGGCCATAAAGGTCATTTAAAATGTTTTTTCATCTCATTATAAATCTTTAACACTCAATTATACCCTCTAATATATTATGAAAATTTGAAATTCCCTTTTGGTAGGAAAACCAATTCAAATTTTTACCCATTTAAGACACATTTTAGACCACCTGTGAGCATTCCAAGATGCCCCTACATCACACAAAGGTTTCAAAAATACTATATTAAAACAATAATAAGATGATGAATATTGTATTAAAATAAGTAAAGAGTTGGATGTTAATCCTGCAACAAAAGTATTTATTAATTTTTTTGCTGAATCAGATGGCCTTATAAGCCATAAATATAGAATTTTTATACTTGAAATAGGTATTTTGCATAATGTTGTGTTGAATGAAGTACATATAAAACCTCATTTTTTCCATTTGGGTGTCATGAATATGACACATGAGCTAAAGAGGCACTATTTTTGGCCTAGGTTAAGGTTGAATGTTACCAATTTTATGGAAAAATGCTTAGAGTGTTAGTGTGTGAAGACTAAAAACTACTACCCAATATATTTTTTGTACCCACATGACATTCCTAAGGATAAATGAGTAACAGTGTCACTATATTCTATTGTAGGGATACTTAAATCTTGTATCAAGCATGACACCATTTTAATGGTGATTGTTAAAGCAACCAAAGTTGGCCATTTCATAGTAGGCAACTTAATAGATGATGATTCTATATATGTAGAGTAGTTCATCAAAGAGGTGGTACAAATACATGGTGTACCAAAATTAATTATTTCAGATTGAGATAAATTATTCACTTCAAGTTTTTCGTGAACCTTGATTACAACTTTTAGCACTTGACTAAATTTTAGCTCATCATATCATCCTAAAATAGATGATCAAATTGAGTGATTGAATCAAGTAGTTGATGACATGTTGTGTATGTATGTTATAGACTAGCTATCCAAGTGGGATGACTACCTCTATTTGGTTGAGTTTTCTTACAATAATTCATACTATTCAATTCTAAAAAAAGGCTCCTTTTGAAGCCTTATATGGATGGAAATGTTGAACACCACTTGGTTGGGATGGTTTGGGAAATAGTGCTATTATTGGGCCTAAAATTTTGTAATAATATGATAATCAGATGGCTATAATACACTAAAATTTTAAATTTCCTTATGATTGATAAAAGAGATATGTAGATCAAAAGAAAACACCATGTGAGTTTTCTATTGGTGACAAGGTATATCTATGAGTAAGACCACAATTTTTTTTGATTAAGTTTGGAAAAACCTCCAAGTTGGCTCTACATTTTTTTGGACCATTTGACATTATTGATAAAATCAACCCTATTGCCTACTAGTTGGCTTTACTACCTTCTCTATCTAGAATCCATGATGTATTTCACATTGCATTACTAAAAAATATGTACCTAATCCATTTCATGTGTTGGATTAGAAAATGCTAGTTATGGAAGAAGAAAAGATGAAGTTGGACCCAGTGAAAATCCTAGGTCATAATAACATTAAACTAAGGAATAGAGAGATTCAACAAGTCCTAGTACAACAGGATATGTTGAGTGAAAGAAGTGCTACATGGGAAGATATGCATATATTCAAGTAACATTATCCATGTTTGTTTTGATTTATTATTGGGAGAACTCCTCATTAAGGGGAGGAGGATGTCATAATCTGATATTTGACTCTTTTTCTTATATACATTATTATATGTATTAGCATATTTTTTAGTATTGATAATCTGATGCTTACATATAGATTCTAATTGATATTATCCTAAAACAACATATTTTGATCTTGTAGAAACATATTTTGATGTTATCCAATAACAACATATTTTGATCCTAAAATAACATATTTTCATGTTATCCTATAGTAACATACTTTGATCCTACAATAACATATTTTGATGTTATCCTACAACAACATACTTTGATTCTGCAACAACATACTTTGATCTGGCATATTAGTGATGCCATCAATATAGTCTTATATTTTGATGATTATTCAGTTCAAATTTACATGTATATATATTTTTCATGTAAAATAGATACTACTGATGCTATGTTTAGTGGTTTCAAGGCTCACAAGTACATAAGCTAGGCTGTTGATGGATTTTGGTAGTTGGGTTTATAATGGTTGAGGTAGTGAGCAACTGGGTAACACCATCACTAAATAAGAAATATAATGGTAATGATCCATTTGGTCCTTGAGTAGTTATAACATGCCTAATGTTTCTCTTTTTGTCTTGTTTTATTTATTTAATCTTGATTGATATTTCATTTTTTATTTTTCTTGACTATTATTGTGTATGCATTTAGTTTTATTTTTTTATTTTTATTTTATTTGATTGGTATCTTTCATGTGTTATCTTAGTGATGAGATATTATTTCTGTCAGCTATCAATTTCTTTATTTTGGCCACTAAGGGGCCCAATACTTTAATATCATATCAAGCCTGCTAACTTGTTTCCCACCATGGATCATATTATAATTAAAATTATTTAATAAAAGTCTTCTTATCTTAAACTTTATTACTAATAGCCTCGAGCATGTTAATTCCATGCATTATAATGGATTGGGACTCTATAATTTTCCCAATTTAATAACTTCATGGGCAATAAGTAACCCATGCTTAAATAAATTCTAGTTAGGCCATGATGGCCATAAAGGGGGTTATGGACTTTGGTCAATCTTTATAGTTAAAGTAAAATAAAGTATATCTATTTATGAATAAATAGATAAAAGAAAGCAAAAAAATAAAAAAGTTTAATACTTACGGCAAGTTATGGCCATAGGGGTTGACTCTTCACCCAAAAAAAGAGGGTAATTAATTTTTTTCATGGGAAAAATGTCTTTTTATTGCATTGGCTTATGAGAAAAAACCCTAGAGGGAAATAGTGACCATAGAGAGTAATGGTGGCTCAAAATTCATCCCAACAGGATTTAATGGATTGAAAAAAATTGTGTCTGGGTAGGGAAAAAAAAGAGGGAAAGCCATGGAAAAAGGATGAAGTTGGGCAAGAGTTTCATTTTTGTGAAGGGTAACCAAGGAAAATTTTAGTTTCTTCTTCTTAGGGCAGATTTGTACCAAGTAAATGATGTTTTTTTAAATTTATTTATAGATTTTGTCTTTCATGGATACGTAGGGTTTGATTGGTTCTTTATACTTGTTTATTTATTTTATAAAATGATTATTGGTCCAAGAGGAAGTAATGAGACTTCCCCATGAACCTGTAAGTATCCCCAACCAGTCCAAATATTACAAAATTATTTTGTTTTAGATTAAAATTAATTTAATGTTAGGGACCTAGTTGTGGGTTAAAATTTTTACCTAATATACAATGTTTAAAAATCACATTTATTACTAAAATGCCTTGGTGGATAAGGTATTAAAATTCTAGCTACTCATTTTATTCACAATTGGAAGTGTTGCTTCAAAAATGGTGTGTTAGGTGTCTTCTTTATTATGTTATAATTATTTAATGGCTATATGAGTGTCTCTTTTCTGTTGTATTTATTTTACAACTGATGGGTTTTTATTATTCTATTTTTTTATTTGACCTTACTAGTCTTTATTGGTAGTCTATAAAAATATGGCATGATAGTCAAGTAGTATGTTTTTTATGTTGGCTTATTTTGCCTAGATTTTGGAGTATTTTTAAGTACTGGTTTAAAGGTATTGCAGCCCTTATTTTACCTCTTGCATTTTTATTTCTTGGGTTAAAATATGTTTGAGCCCATTACTTTACTATTGAAAAAAATACAGATCTAGGTGATTTATTTTATAACTAGGTGATTGATAGATTTGACAGGCCCATTTTTGTGAGAGCAACTTGAGTTTTTTTGTAGTGTTGTAGGCTCTTTTGGTACATAATGTTAATGTTATTATATATGATGATGTTCTATAATGGTTACAAATTTCTCAATGATATATATATATATATATATATATATATATATATATATATATATATATATATATATATATATATATATATATATATATATATATATACATACACACACACACACACATATGTGTGTGTGTATGTATGTATGTATATATATATGTGTGTGTGTGTGTATATATATGTATATATATTTATACATATATATGTATATATATATATATATACATATATATGTATATATATATACATATATATGTATATATATATATATATATATATATATATATATATATACATATACATATACATATACATATACATATACATATACATACACACACACACACACACACACACACACACACACACCCATCACCCAAAGGTTGAATTCTTGACTTCACCACCCAGCTGATGGTTGGGGTGGTGAGGGCCACCGATTGGGGGGTTCATAAGATGGGTTGGGGTGGTGTGTAGTTCATTTGGTGGATGCTATTTCATTATGGAGTTGTATGATGTGTTTGACACTAGTCTTACTTAGCTTTACTGATTATATGATTTTATGTATCACGTTTAAAATTAATCTTCCTATGTATTATGATTGCAAAAACTTATTCCAATGTAAAAGAGTATGTTGTATTTTTCGTATAAACCTGAATTTGATGTAGTTGCTACTCATAACTCATAAATTTTTATCAAAAATGATTTGTGGGTTTTATTCTCCTTTATTTAACCTTTGAAACACATATTTAAAGTATTTTTTTAATTAATTATTAAGAAATAAAATTGACTTTTAATATGAATATATTTTGTTAGTTAAAAGAGAAATATCCTACAACAATTATCTACTCTTCATGTAGCATGATCTTGAGATTTATTATTTTCATTTTTTAATCCTATAGCATTCACTTGGTAAGTTGGTATTGCAAACTCAATCAATTTCATGCATATAGATCTTGAAAGTTTGGATTTTCTTAAATTGATTAAGGAATGAGTATATAATTAAATCATACTCCAGCTTGTGTCTAACATTAAGTGTAAAAATTAAATATGGTGCAATGATCTTTAAATTTATGAGATCTTGGTATAAAGATCTATATAGGATAGTACCATTGCATATATATTATATGTATGAAGTTTAATGAGAAAGGACATCCTTGGAAGCATATATATTCTTATAGATTGATGTAAGCATACTTTATCTTGGATTTTCTAATTATGAATAAGATAGGAATTTGTTGGTGCAATAATTATTTTGCATTATGAGTCTTGGATTTTAAATGCAATATTGCATGTTTTTATTTGTTTAATATTGGAATAGTGTATGAATAAAATAGAAAACCTTTATTATCATTATCTTCATCTTTAATAGTGTTCACCCGGTTTAATGATCGATTTGTAATGCTCTTTTTAATTATCCCAAATGAGGCAAGAATTATTGTACTAAAATCTATAAATTGATTTACATAGGTGTGAGTATCTTACATAGGGAAAGACATCTAGATGGTCTTATTGAGATAATGTCTACTCGTATTTATTTTAGGGTTATAGTTATGGATTTCATGACTGTACACCTTGAACTACATGCATTTATTAGAGAAATAATCCTCCTCATAGAATCCTCTAGGCGTAATCACCCTAATTAAGAGAATTGTCCATGTATAACTTTGGTTATGGGTTATGGGTGTATTATAAAAATTCAAAATATGCATAGTGAACTATATTCACAACTCCACTTTCACTCTGAAATTGGGGTCATTTCATTATCTTGGGATAAGGAGATAATGTATTCTATTTTAATACTTACACATAAATAATGGGATAATTTAAAATAATGAATAAGTCATTTATATTTTTAGGAAGACCTATAAATATGGGTTATGAAGACTCCCATTATAATATAAAAACTTTGATTCTATGAATAAGCATGTCTTATGAGAGGTATTCATCTTTAAAAAATATTTTGTTTCATACCATCCTTAGATTCCACATTGAGAAAGCCAAACATTTTCCCATAATGGGTTGAAAAAAGAGGATGATGGGTAGTTTCAAATTTGGATAAAATCAGTGGTGGAGGTAGTGAAAACCAAATAATAAGAGAGTTTATTTAGATAGTAGGACCATGATATTTGGAAATGGGTCATCTGAAGATAATATGATCCACTACTTCTAAGTTGACCTTAAAATGGATACACTTGTTTCACCCATATAATTTTTTTGAAGTTTATTTAAAAAGTTATTTTTAGTCTAAGTATTTAGCTAATTAGAAGATCCAACATTTTCTAAATTTTAGAAATACCAAATTATTTGTCTAGTCCATTTAGGGTTCACATATGGAGTCACTTTTTATGCCTCTATATTTTAGCTAATATTGAGAAGATAGGAGTCATAGGGTGAGACATTCAAATGCAAAGAGTTTGTGATGTTTCCTAATTTAAGATCCATGTTTTTCAATAATAGAGATACTTTGTGTTATGTAGGATAATAAAACATTAGTTATTTAAAACTTCTCCAAGTAAGAGAAGCAACCATGTTAGCTTTTAAGTGTGCATATAGTTAATGATAATCATTAACTCAAGAAGAAATACAGAGAAACCTAATTTATATGAGATAATTAATATTATTTAATGGGGAAAAACTAGAGTAGGGTCACTCCAAAAGTCTATATGATCTCCAATACTCATTTACTAGGAAATTTATTTGGACATGACTCATAATAACATTTAAGCTTATAGATATGGGAGACTTTAGACAAGACCATTGTGGAAAAAATGTGTTTTTATGCTAGAGAGTATAGTCATTTAACTCTTATAATTCTACCATAATTCCTATCTATGTTATAAAATATGCCCCATATAAACTTAGCTCCCAAAGGATCAAAATGTAACTTGATCTTTGTTAAATTCATAACTCCCAAATGTTTAGTAGACAAGCCTTTTTTATAGATAATAAGGGGAATAATTTTTTTGTGAGTATATCTTTACCACAATAAACTTTCAACTTTTGATTAAGAAGAGCAAAGGTACTTGTTAGTAATATGAGAACAGATGGAAAAATGTGTTTGGAGAGCCTAAAGGATGAATTTTAGGAGTTTAATAACACAACCAAAGCTAAGCCATTTATCATTTTAAGAGATGATCCTAAGGTCTATTTTCTCAAATATGTCTTTCAAAATGTGCTATTAGATCCCACAAAGAAAAGGATACCTAAGTATTTTATTAGGAGAGAATCAATCTAAAAAATGAGCAAAAGGCCAAAATTTGTTGTAAGTGAGGCATAATGTTGAATAATAAAAAAATTTGACCTTATATTTGATAATCCTCCAAAATATAAGTATCAATAAATATTTTAAGTGAGATGGATTCTTCTCTATAGGCTCAAGATAAGAGTAGTGTATCATATATGAACAAGAAATTGGAAACTATAATATCCCATTATGCTAGGTTGATCCCATGAATCTTATTCATAACAACCCCCACTCGAAGAGATTCACTGAGATGCTCAACCATGAGGATGAAAGTTAAAGGGATGTAAGATATCATTGGTGGAGGACTCAACAAATATAAAATGAGTATATAGGGTTATCATTAACTAAGACAAGTAAGGTGGTTTGGGATATAAAATTAAAATTTTGATCACAATAGGGAGATAATAATCCAAACTTCTCAAGGGTGGAGTAGACAAAAAGTTAGTTCAATTTATCAAAGGTCTTTTAAATGTCAAACTCATCCACCATTACCTTAGTTTTCAAGGTTGAATGGGTTTGTAATACTTTATGAGTAATAATTTACCCTTTAAGAATATTTTCCCCATATATAAAATATCATTTCTTATATAAAATGATATTTATAATGACAAGTTTGAGTCTTTCATCCAATTCCTTACTGATTATTTTCAAGAGTGTGGTACAAAGTGAAATTGATGGGTGATTGGAGAGGTAGGAAACATTATAATTTTTAGGTGTTAATGCAATTAAAATTTAGTTGAGGTATTTAAAAATAATAATAAAATAATCTTGGAATAATTAACAAATATTATAAATTCTCATCCAACAATTCCCATAAGTGTTGATAAAAGCCCACTAAGAAGTTGTCTAGGCCCAAATCTTTGTCTCCACTCATAAAAAAATTAATTGAATTTATTTCCTCAAGAAAGAAAGGAGTTAGCAAATTTTTTTGTTCTACAAGTAAGATATTATAGAGAGATTCTTTTTATAATAATGCATCCATGTAGGCCTTAGGGATAAATTTTTCATGCACATAATTTTATGTGAATAAAACATGCAAATACAGATCAATCTGTTTTATTTTAAAAATATAAAATTCAAAATGTTTTTGACTTGAAATGCTCTAGAGAATCCACTAAAGTATGTCATGTGAAAAATCATCTATGGTTACCAAAATACATGAAGTCACATGGTTGTAATAATGCACATGCTAAAGTTACATGCACTAATTGGATTGGATAACCTACATTGATTTTATGAGCCTAACGAGCCCCAAGGCCCTCATAGTCTTTATCTAGACTCACATTTAACATAGAAATGATTCCAACATTGTCTAGTGTCAAATGACCCACTCCTACATTCAATTGGGTTTAAACTAGACCCTAGGTAGTTATGTTTAATTAAAGGTCTTGGATATGTATATTGAGTCATAAATATAATCTAATATCATTTTACTTACATAATTAAAATGGGATGAGTCCTATAACAACCTTTAATATTCACTAAAAGATCAAAATCCAAAAAGGTAAGAAACTAAGTTTCAATTTATTTTCTATTCCCAAGTATATTTTTATGATCTCAAACTTCACATAGATTCTCCAATATATTTTTTTAACCTTGTGGGAAGTGAAAATGTGAAGGGAACCTCAAGCACCTGATGGCCATTAATGGGCATCCAATATTTTCCAAAACTAGGTAATTAATTTTAGATTTTAGTAAAATATTTTTCTTCCATACAAAAGAGGAGAGAAAGTTAGGGGTGTCCCTTAAGGGTTACCCCATTCCCATGTTAATAAATTATCAAAATATTCAAAACAAGGCCAAGGTTCAATAATTAAGGTTAGTTAAAAATTGAACATTTATTTCCATATTCATGATTTATAACTTACATATTGTGGAAGGGGTAAAAAAATTAGAGGAGGTCTCTAAAGGTCAACCCAACCCCATCCAAATATGTGCTCTCAACTATCCAATTTTTTTTCCAAGTCTAAGTTTTATAAATCTCACAACTTTAAACATAAATCACCTATAAATTTTAATATTTTATAACATAGAGTATAAAATATAGCATGGTTAATATAATATAATTATAAAGATTTACACTTTTTAAAATAAATGTGCCCACTATAGATTCTAAATCTAGATTTTAAATGATAAAATAGTCTTGTACACTTTTAAAATATCACCCATGGATCAATAATCTAGTTTAGGACCTTTTTTATTACCAAAAGGCTTGTGTTAACCATCTCACTATGCCTAGATGTTTATCTTGTAGTCTAACTCTAAAATTATGATTACCTAAATCACCTAGAACCCAAAGTATGCATAAAATCATACATATATATTACATTTTTAGTTACATATATTTAATAATTATCTATCCTCCTAGACACTACCATACAAACTAGGACACTAGCATCGATGCTAGTCTCCTAGATCTAACACTAGTGTCTGAACCCTACAGATGAACAAATGTGCAAATATTTTGACATTTATGGGTCAGTATATTTGTCTTAATTAATCCTCCTATGGGATGATTTAAAAAGGTGTGTTATAATTATAGATCAAATACCGTTAATTATAATCAAGTATAGATCGAGTATACATTTATCTTATAACAAAAAAAAGTACTTCTAAAGCTTACAAAAATGGCATATTCTCCCTATTTCCAAATTAGCCATAGGAGAAAAATTATTAAAGGTCTGAATCACTAAAAGATAATCCCATGATAATCATTTTTCAAATTAAATTATAAGTCACTACATGTACTCGCATATAGCATATTACAGAATTAGTCACACATAAGGCCACATAAAAGGGATAACTACATTAGTCTAAGGTCCTCTTTAGTGTATTGGATATATAGGAAATAATCATTGATATATGGGTATTCGAGGTCATCTCAACTTCACTTGAGCCCACTAACCCTTGTTTTCCTATATGGCCTATACTAATTGGATGACCTGGGGCTTGACCTACACACTAATATCTAAAACCTATGTGCATGATCTAAATAGATAATATGTAAAGTGATAATGAAACCTAATAGGTGAAGCTATAATTTACATAACATGACATATACTATGTACAGTATAGAAGAATCAATTTTTAGATAAAATATTTGATGGTAGTGTCCCTATTTTTATGGTAGTATGCAGGTTATAGAGAGTTGATGTCTAGAACATGATAAATCATAGTTGAGCATCATCTTAATTGTTTTTACACCTTCACTTATAATCTATTCTATCACATAATTAAATAAGATAATTATTATTCATTATTCATGTTTAATCAATCAAACTAATGTTTGACATTTTAATTTCTATATTTAGAATATTTATATAATTCAACACTATATCATAATATATTATGAATCTAAATTATTTAATTAGAATAATTATAAAATAATATTCTCCTTAATTTATTAGGCTATTCTCTTTACCCTTATTTCTAAAAAGGTTTAAACATTTGGTTAACCTGTGTCCTGTTCAAACATTATCAAGCCTAGGCTTCCCTTAAGGTTTCAACCTTATTTATCAAATTTCTAAATTTTTCCCTAGGGTTTCAAATTTTACCTTTGGTTTCCCCTTTTTATTAGTGAAAAATTTAGAATTTAGTTCCTTTTTTACACTAGGGTTTCACCCTCTTATTTTTTATTTGGTTTTTTGTTCATATCCATGTAAATTAATTTTATATGATTGGCTCATTTATACCTTATAACATATCAATATTCACATTCCTCAGAGGGTTTTCACACTCAAGTTGATATAATCATAAATCCCTTTTTATTCCCCAAAATTATGTACATATTTTTTAATTTACTATTTTTTATTAAATACTAACATATAAGGTGCAAGGGATACCTATTTCCCCTTATTTTTTTAGGTTTTGATTATTTGTTGTTTTTATTAAAAACCCTTTTATATGATTTTCCAATTATCCAACCAATATATTGAAATTTATAAATATTCATTTTGCACATATTAGATCTTGCATTTAACATGACATCTTCTAACTATCCTCATCCTTTGGATTTAATACTTAATATTCATGATTATCAATACATTACTTATAAGAATATTATGGCTAATAAGAAATGTAATAACAATCCTTATTTTTAGCAACACCTTATAATTATTCTAAATAATGGATTAATAAATATGGACATACAAATATTGATTATAATATAGACACTAATATCAACATTTATGATGGCTCTTATGAATGTGATAATCACTTTAAATACTCATAAAGTGAGTTTTTATTAGCATTAATAGGTCTCTCTTATCCTATGCTCATTTTACTCTTTGGAACAATTAAAATGGATAAAAAGGAACCTATTATTCCTCCTAACCCTAATGAGGGTGATAACTATTTTCAATATAATGAGGTCCATGATATGACTACTCCAAGTTTTATGGTGGCCCTTCCTATAGTATCAAATAGAGGTAACTAAGATACCCTTCCTCAAACCCCTCCTACATCTCTTATATATGGTGTGTCTATGTGTATTAAATCTAAATTACATAGGATTTATGTTTGTGCATACCTAAAAGATCAAATCATAACTACGACAAGGTCAATATAAGAGTTAAAAAATCAAAATCAATATTTTATTTCAAATATCACATCATGGGAGAATAATATCACACATATAAATAATCTAGAATATTCTAGTATTAATCATGTGTTTGCATATTCATCTAGTAATGTTATGCCTAACAAGAAGCTAAATCATAATACATCTAAAACTAGTGTTTAAACAAGTGAACAAAAGGCTAGTAAGATCTCAAGTGAAATTATAAGGTAAATGATCCAATCAACTCATATACATCATCTTAGAAGATCGAAATACTATTGTTCATATCATACAATGCATGGGCATCATAAAAATTATTTCTTGGATTTGAAGAATAAAATAAAAAATATAATTGATAGTGGTGATCCTATCATTGATACATCAATTATGAAACTCACTCATCTTATGAGTGCATCTCCTAAAGTAAAAGGTCAAAAATAAAAAGTTTGGGTACTAAAGAATAATTTAGAACAAAAATCTTGTAAATACAAAATTTAAAATATTCAAAAGGAAAAATTAGAGCAATAAAATCTTCAAAAGGTAAAATTAGAGAAAGAAAATATCCAAAAGGCAAAGTTAGAGCAAACAATGATAAAAAAATATCAAGAAGATAAAGAAAAATTATTGAAAGGCACAAGATGAAAAGGAAAAATTACAAAATAAATGTATTGCAAAAGCAATTTTAAAAAAATACTGATTGTCAAATAAAACTCAAGGTAAGAAAACAAACACTCTTAAATTGGAATTTATTACAAAAGAGGTCAAAAATAAAGAGACACTTGAAAAATATAAAGTTTCAAATGTGGATACAAAGGATTAAATTATAATTATTTATTCATATCATGACCCTTTCATTATAAATGCTCACAAAGATGGAGATAAATTCATAGATATCAAGGTTATATACTATCAAGGTATGATTTTTGTTCTATGTCATTTCTTAGCTCTCTTGGAAACAAGTATCCACACAACTAGATAAAATTAATGCAATCCAAAAAGTGTGGGATCAATTTAGTTAAGATTTCCTTTTGATTCAAAATAATGTTCTCCTTTTGTTGTTATTTATAATCCAAAATCATATAATGTTGTGCTCATAAAATCAAGGTTACACTCAATAAGAGTAATGATTGATAGAAACAAATGATTGTGAAGACAAGGTTAATAATTTTAGTAAGAAGGAAAATATTTAAAACAAGACCACACAAACTAAAATATCTCTCAAGAAAAGATAACAAGAATAATCTTAGAAAAAGATCATGATACACTTTTTGATTCTACTATGTACACATATGACACACATCTTTCCAAAAATGTTATTCATTTACCAATACTCATATATTTTTAACCTAATATTAATATCATTAGATAGTTTATGAATTAAAAAACACTCTAAAATAAAATAGAAAATAATTCAAATAAATAAAAAATACAGAAATATTTGGGATACACATGTGTACTAGCTTTCGTTGATATGTTGTTTACTTTATGTTATTATATAGCATATCATTTCCTTTTTATATATAAATATGTTTCACTTCTACTTAAGTATGATACAAACATACACTAGATCCATGATACACAATCATGTAGATGTTGGACCTTTCCTCTACCCACATGACACATAATACTAGGGGCATATGCTTCTATTGATCATAATTGATACAAGTTCTATTATTTTATGGTCACTTTACATTATCATGTTAAGATTATATAATAATGATTACATATGTTTATACTCATGTTTACATATCTCCCAATTTTCTATATATGTTATGCTATAGGACATTTTTATAGCATATGTATGCATGGACTAATGTGATATGTTTATGTTATTTGATTATACTTCACTTAAAAATCCTATTAAATGGTTTAATTAAGTGTACTTATTGTTTTTTTATCTTTTTTAGACTAAGGAAATTTTGAACATGTTCCTTGTTTATTGGCTTTGGTGCCACTAATTGTTATCTCTTTGGTGTGTAGACATTTAAACATGTCCTCTCATTTAAGCATGCAACATTTGAGCATGCCCTTTATTTTAAGTCTCCTTATAACCCTTTTTCATGACATTGAGTACTTTTGTATGTGTGATTAATTATTTTCTAAGTGTGTGCTTGCTACTCCTAGATTTTTCCATGATATATATCATGCTTCTTAGGGTTTATATGTTTGGATATTGTGAGCTTCATTGATATACATATATATTTAGGCATGATTCCATTATATGCTTAATTACTACATAATTGATACAAATATAACATGGTTATTTTATCCTTTTGAGATAAGTTGACTATTAGATAACATTCCACTCACATCAAAGGTGGGGGAGATCAATGGGGGCATATCATAGATACACGAGTCCACATACATATAGTTGAAAAAATTAACAAAATTTGATAGAATTTACATGATTTAGGTATACACTTAAGTTATAATATCATACATTTGGCACCAATTTTCTCTAACTTAGGACATATTTTTTCAATATTTATAAGTTATATTATACACAATTTATAGATTAGAGGTTACATTTTGAAAAAAAAATCATTTGATTTTACATTGAGAAAACACTAAAAAAAAATGGAGCTTAGAGATCTAAAAATGATAAGATTAAAATTCATCCTCCATTGTTGATGCTTCAAGATATCTTCATTTTACCTTTGCTTCCTTGGTTCCCTTGGCCCATTTTTCATGTAGTATCTTCCCTTGGTTGATTTTGGTGTTTTAGTTCTACTTGGTGGTGAGTGTTTTTTATTGGTCCATAGATTATGGTCATTGGGTGTCCTTTTATGTTCTTTTGATTTTCTTGGTTTCTTATTATTTTTATTATAATTTTTCCTACCCTAGCCTATATATGCCCTCATTTTGTGTGCCTAAGAGACTCTTTGTTAAAGTGGGGTTTGTTTGCATTTATGTGGTAAGTGTTTATGGAAAAGGCTAAAAGGGCCACCTCTTCACATGTTGAGCTATTGAATGGTGATGGTATTTATTTTTCACCCAAGTTTTTAGGGTGTTTTTAAAAATGGACTTGGTTAGATCTTTATTGAATATTTAACTGGTAGAGAAGAGAAGAAGGAAGGAGCAATGAAAAAATATGTTTTAAAAGTCCTATAGCAGGAAGACATCTTGAAACATTATGAAGGTGTAAAATTTATCTTTGAAGCTATAGATGTGGTGGTAATAGAACCAATGGATAAATCTCTCTCAAAGATGGTAAGCCATTAGGTCTAGGAAAAACCTTGTTTCTATTTTTAAATGAATCAATAGAAAGAAATTTGTAATTAGAAGAATCTCATTTGATGAATGTTGGGTTTTTTTGTTTGTTTGGATACAAATTCTTTACCCTTAAGATTTTTTTTGATAATTGGCTAAATTTTATTTGGGGAAAAAATATGGGTATTTATATTTCCTTTTGTATAATGTTTTACAAGGGGGTGTTCATGATTCTATTCAAAAACTCCAATATGTAAAGACATGTTATTAGTAAACCCCTTTAGAATGTTGGGAAATCAATTTTTAAGGCTATTTTTTGGAACCCTAAGTTGGAATATGATGGTATTGCCTTCAAGGATACCTTGAGATAGGTTGATATTCAAATTATACCTATTCAACTATGGAACTTCCTGTCTCAAGCAATAAAATCCCTAGGAAAATTTCTTAGGATTAAGGATTCAAGAAGATCTCTTACACATATGTATGTAAGTATTCTTATTTCTTGGACCCATTAAATGTCTTCCTTAAAATTGTTATTTTTAATATCAGGGGAGAGTCCTTCTTACCCAATCAAAGGTTTGGGGGGTCTTAATGCTTATTTATTTTTCAAAAAGTATGGATAACTTAGGAAATTATTCCATTTATTGGGAAAGCTAAGGAGGGTGAATAAACATGTGTAAAATAAGTCTTTTCCAGATGCAAATTATATTTTTGATAATATTGCCTCTAATGATAATGAAGATGTTATATTAATGGAAAATCCTTGTTTTGATTTGGAACCCATTAATGGGCATGCACCTTTTAGTGAGATTTTATGGGAGCTTAAGTTTCCTAAGGGTTTGGTGGATTCTAACACTTCTGCTCAGGCAAATATAGAACCCCTGTCAGGTGTGAAATGTTTCAACACTTACCCTAAGCCCTCTAGGGAGTGTATGATCATATATCCTCTTCCTTTGGAGTAAGGACAATCTTATATTTTTACCTATTTGGACATTGGGGATCAGAGTGATAGTATGATTAAATAGCCTCATGCCTCCAAAGATAGACTTTTAGATGAATAAATTATTATTTTGGCCAATCTTCTAGACTCTATGGCCCTTACCCCATGCTCCTTGATTATTGATTCTAATTTGGGTTGTGATGAGAGGGTACCTATGGTGGTTTATCCTACCCAAAGTTTTATTATTCATCCTAATGATGCTTTATATAGAGCTTTACATATTAAAGTTATTGACTTAAATTATCTCTCTAGTGGTTTGCAAAAGAATAGTGGTAAAAGATTAAAAATTGAGGCTAATTTAAAACCCTTATTGGGGTCACCTCAGGGGGAGATGGAAATATTCATAAATTAAATATAGTAGGTGATAAGGAGAGAAAAATTAAAGATAATTAAAATAAGGTTCCTTAGTTTTTTACAAGGTTATATCAAAATAAAGGAGTTTTAAGGCCTTTAGCTTGTAAAGATAGCGCCCCCTCCCTTTTTGATGAAGGTTGTTAGTTGGAATATGAGGGTATTATAATCCCATAATCATAAACCAATTTTAAGATAGTTTAGGTGCTCAAGGGAGGGCATTGATTCTTGTTTCTTCTGGAAGTGAAGGTTGTTGGGTTTAAGTTTGACTCGGTGTTGAATTTCATTTGGCCAGATGCTCCCAATTTTCCACTTCTCATCCTAAAGGGAAAGGAGGTGCATCCATATTAGTTAATCCTAAATGGAAAGAGCCTATGGTAGTTTTAGGTTCATATCCTTGTCATAGATCCATGTGGATCACTATTCAAAGTGAGAATTAGGTGTTTGGGATTTGTAATATATATGACTCTAATGACTAGAGAGAAAGGGCTATTTTATGGAATTATCTTTCTACTAACCTAAATGACATTCCTTGGATTTGGGGGGGGGGGATATTTTAACATGGCTGAGGAAAAAAAGGATAAGTAGGGTGGTTAATCACTTATTTTGAAAGGTAATGAAATGTTCTTTTGGTCAAAACTCAAACAAATTCATAATATTTTTTTATTCTTCTAATTAAGGTAAAAAGGATAGAAAAATAATTTAGTTTACATGGTATAATGATTAGAGAATTCATAAGAGACTATAATTTAGGCTTGATAGAATTTATTTCAATAACAATGTGTTTAAAGTCTAGCAAAATAAATATTATAACCCTATTAAGGTGCTACCATTTACCATCTCTGATCACCACCCCATTAAAATCTCTATTTTATTAAACACTAATCTAGAGGTGAGTGAACTAAAGTGGAAAGGTATACATAAACTTAATGTTTCCCACATAGTTAATTCTAACTAAAAATTATGTATTTGTTCTACCTAGAGTATTGGCAATATCACAATAGATGACTCATCTAATATTGACAAATGGAATAGTTGCATGAGCATGTGTAAAAATTTTATAGATACCTTTGGGAAGCCTCAATCCATATTGAGAAGGATGAATGCTTTTATTATCCAAGATAAGCTGATTCTCTCTAAATATAGATTAAAAATTGATCCAAGTAATGCTATCTTACTTGATGAGTTGATATTTCTAAATCATGAGATCAAAAAACACTATATGTTTGTTGTTAGAGGTGCTCAAGTTATTTTTAGACTAAACTAGCTCAAGCTGGGGGATAAAGGCTTTAATTTTTTTTAAGTTTCCTAAGAACAAAATAGGATAAAATTAAGATTATGATGATTTATTATGGTGGTTTTGTGTTTAGTGATCTGATTGAGATCAAAAAATCATTTTCTCCTTTTACTCTAAGCTATTCTCATTGGATGATTTAAGCCTATAAATTGACCATTGAAGATATTTATGTACCAAGTTTATTCAAAAAAAAGTCTCAATTGAGTAGGCCACTTGTATTTATAGTGAGATCTCCCTAGATGAGATGAAGGCAACAATTGATTCTCTTAAGAATGATAAATACCTAGGTTATGATGGTTTTCTTACATAATTTTACAAGTCTATTAAAGATTGGATTGCACTTGAGTATTTGGGGGTCTTTAGGGAAGCTATTGAAGTGGGCACCTTGGGACCTAAAATTAATATAAGTGTTATAAATATCATCGTGAATGATGGAAAACCTACCCTAGTTAATAATTAGAGACTATCACTCTTCTTAATGCCTCCTTTAATATTTTAACTAAACTCCTAGCTAGGAGACTTTCCTTCCTTCTACCCTTAGTGGTCTTGGTAAACAGACTCAATTTGTTAAAGGAAGGTATATCCTTAACATTATTATTTCTAGCTGGGAAGGTATGAATTGGTCTCATGATTCTGGCCAAGACATGGGTATGATATTACTAGACTTTTAAAAATCCTATGATAGGATTGACTAGCCTTTCATTGACTTAATGCTGAAAGATTTTGGGGTTTAAGATAAGTTTTGCCGAATGGTAACTATCCTATTTCAAGATGCATCAATATTCATTAAATTAAATGGGGAGTTAACTAGGTCAATTTAGCTTCAAATATCCATTAGTCAAGGTTTCCCTCTTACCCATTTCTTATTTTTTATGACAGTTGAAGCCCTACACTACCTATTGAGAAGTTCTTCTGTTGGTCCACCAGTTAGAGGTATATCGTTACCTAATGGTTCTAAAATGATTGATGTTCTATTTGTATATTATTATACATTATTTTCCAAAATTAAAAAGAATAAACTTTAACATGTGGCTAAAACGCTTTATATTTATTTTTTTGCATCTGGATCTTAAGTGGTACTCTACATATTGTGTATGATTGGTTGGCATTAGAATCTTACATATTGGTTGTGGGAGTTTAGGTAGGTATGTAAGGGCCCTAATCAGATGATTAAATATTTGGGTATCCCTTTTGCCTTGTCACCTTTTTTCAAGAATATGTGGTAAGTGTAAAGTGACACCTTATCTCTCTCCCAAGTAGGATTCAAGTCTATCAAAAGGTGCTCTCATGATACAACATATATTATGACTCACATTGGATATTTAATAAGTCCCAAATTAATATTTTTCACATAATTATTATGGAATTTATGTTTTTAGATGAAAAAGTTAATAAAAAAACATGTTATGGCATGGGAGATTTACTATGTGCCCAAAAAATTAGGGGGGCTTGGGTTGAAATACCTTAGGATCCAAGGTATTACACTTGTTATCAAATGGGTCATTATAACTCTAGATGGTGATGATACATGGAAGGTATTGGTTATAATTAATATTGTGAGGGTATTCCTCAAAGGTAAATGTAATTATAAGGGTTGTATATTTTTTATCTATTGGTGGGCTCATTCTTGGTTCAAGTTGATGGCTCACCAAATTTTTGAGCCATTTGGAAGGCTTGGAAGCTTGTGAAACACCTTATAATTTTTCCCCCTATTTTAAATGGGTTGGTATCAAGGTGCTAGGTCTATAGGTCTATATGGTGGAACCTTATAGTGAACAGAAGGCCCCTTTCCCCAACTAGAGGGTACTTAGCCTTTATTTGGTTATCCAAGGGTTTGAAATGATTGAAGGATATTTTATCCTTTAATGGCTAGGATTCTTAGATGGAAATTATAGATAGGTTTTAGGTGCCTTCATCTCAAATAAGGACCTTTACCTTGATAACTAAGTCTCTTTAGTCTAAAAAAGGAGTTTGTCTTCGATTAATATGGGGCTTTCTAAGCTGATATTAAATGGATTAATGGCCCTATTATTTTTTAATACACTTCCAAAATTCTTTATGATAAAATCACTTTATCCAAAATCCTCTACCTTAGCCTTAACCATGTGTGACATGTTTGTGGCCCTTTTTCTAGTTAGTTTCTTAGATTCTAAGTTATTTGGGCTTCCTACCTTTAACTCACAAAGTCTTATTTTAGATGGATGCTTTTGTATGATAAACTTGCTATTGGGTTGATTATTTTGAATTATGGTTTTGGCCTTATGCATTATTTTCTTTGTGGCGAGTTAGAAATTATTGAACACCTTTTTTTCTTGTGTCCTTTTGCTACCAATATTTATAATAGTTATCTTAAAAGTTGGATCTTTCTATTTGGTTATGAGATTTCATGGTATAATGTTACTTTTGGATATGTTTGTTCTAAAAAGAAGGTTCATAAACTTTTCCATAAATTTTGTCTTTTAGTTACTACTAAGATCCTATGGTTCATTTGAAGCAAAGGAATATGTAAGTTTTTCAATTTAAATCCACATTGATTACTAAATTCAATCTTGAAGTTATCTCTAGTTGTGTTTCTTGGTAGATTTTATTGCAACTCAAGGTTACTTAGAGTGAGTTAGAAAAATTCTTAAGAATTGGGATGGTGAAAATTTATTCCAATTACCTATTAGATAGTGTGTGGTACCCAAGAATGACTTAGACTCCTAATTTGAGGATTTTTCATAATGATTCCACTCTTGTATAGGTTTTAGAATATGACTAAGAATTGATTAATTAAACATATTTTGAGCAGGTTGATGATCTAGTTGTAGGTTGGGTTAGCTCTTTAGATCTAATAATAATGGCCCTATTATTTGGTTAGAGGCTAATAGAGATGTTCTTCATGCCCTTTAGGAACATGGGAATTAGGAGTTAGGTTTTGGTTAGGCTATGGAGTTGGATAATGTTTATAGGGTTGGTGTGGGTTATGAGGATTTTATTCCTATCAATGCTACAGATTTGAGGCCTACTAAGTCTAGTAGTGTCAGGGTTAATCTATGTGTTGTAAAGGATCTGAGATAGGATGTTTTTAAAAGTATTAAGGCTTTTTTAAATTTTTGGGTGAATATTTTTTCTTCAACTAACTGAAGGAAAAATGGTTATATTAGTCATAGTGTAATGAGATAAATCTCTCCTCTCAGGAAGGGAAGGTTCCCTATAAACTATCACAAACTAATTTAAACTAAATATTGATTCAAGGGTTAGACCATATCATCCATTTCTATTTTTTCAAAAATGATGTTTATAAAATAAAAGAACACTTTCTTGATATTAACTGAAAAACTAAGAAACCCACGAGAGCACAAAGTCTATCATTGCTTCTTTTGTTGATTTATAACTTAAAACATAGTAGAATGAGGTGTATCCCAAAGTCTTCACCAAAAACTAAAACAAAATAAATGATCACAAAATATAATATTAGTTCAAAGCCTTTCCAATATCCTTTACTTTAAAACACTAAATCACAAACTAAAGATGATTGTTGTAGCACAAAGTCTCCATAATCAACTTTAGAACATCTCCCAGATTATTTTCACTCACACTACTATTTAATCAAATAGATAAGATCGTATTAGGAAAAGGACATAAGAACAATTTACAATACAACAAAAGTTATTTCAACACAAATTTTGAAATATCACTTGCTTTCTCATTCACTTGATAAAATTTGATTTACAATTTGAACTCAAAGTCTCAAAATGCTCTTCAATTTGGAAGAGTTTCATTTCAATAACTAAAAGATCCTCTTTACAATACAGGCCCTATTTAATTATAGGGAGAGGCCTTGATAAAATTTAGGAAAAACCTAACTAATTTGACCTATTCAAAAATAGGAGTCCTTATTGACTTGGGACTTCTTATTTTTATATGTAATTACATATGAAAAAAGTACATGTAAAAATGTCCAAAGTTATTTCAAGAGTACATCTAAAAAATGGAAAATAAACTAAGGGAAAAAGATACTACTTCAATTCATATCACCATATTTCTTCATGTGTCTATCATACATAGTGAAAGCTGCTTGTATTCCGATACTGTCTGGACTAACTGTGGTGATTGATTTTACATGACTAGTTAACTTGGTTTTAAAATTATTTAGAGTTAACTAATTGCCTATAATATTGTCGATAGAGGCTATTAAAAATGTTTTATCTTAAAATTCTTTCTAGAACATATCTTCAAATTCCCAAATCATTTCTTCTATAGAGAGAAATTAGTTATCTTATGATGCAAGCTTGCAAGGTAGCTCTTCCAATTTATGTAAAATACTGACGTCAATTTGTTCACTGAGCTTCCTTGTAGATTCAAGGTCATTGATCAAATATTTAAGCACATGGCTCCTATATGTCAATGCCTCTTTAGTTTTGGTATAATAATCCCTATTAGTAATGATGCCAATTGATATTAGAGTGCTTATTTTTAGTTTTCTCATCTCCACCCATTTATCATGATTCTTTTCTATGATTTTAAGATCTTGAAAAACAACATCAATAATATTATCAAGTTATGATCTTATTTTCCTCATTTTATGTCTTCTTAGATAGCTCTGTAAGTAGGGAAATTCCTTGTGCACGTATCCTATCTAAGTACTCTTCAAGTACTTTTTCTTTGAGATGAGTATTTTATACTTTTTGAATGATGGGGTCTTCTATAGAAACGGCCTTAGGAGTTACTACTTCTGAACTGAAAGTGATTTTCCTTACCACTACAGTCAATTATTCCACCATTTCTTTGTAGTGATCTTTCATTTCTTTCTCCCTATCAAATTTCTAAATCAGGATGTCCATGGCTAACTACATATCATTCTTGGCACTTTCATGAGTTATCTTGCCTAATTCAACTCTAGAGATAGAGTAGTAATCATTCATATCAAAATTTTCAATGGTTGCATCCTATGGAGGTCTTGAAATCTCCAAAAATTTGTGTCCCTTGTCCCCAAGTATTTTTGAAAGAATCTTTGGCTTCTTTGGGGTCTTGGCTTTTACAGGCACCAGCTTATTAAAATCAAAGTCATTTGGGGAGATGGTTTGTTTATTCCTTTTTGGTGTATAAGCTAATAACCATGGTGGAAGCAAATAATTACTCACATTAGGGTCTGTCCCTATTATTGGTATCACTAGAACTACACTTGCACTGGTAATGGAAATAATAGGTGGAGTGTTAGTAAAAATTGCACCTATTACAAAGTGATCAAAAATAGAAGTATCTCCAATATCAAAATATGAGGAGGACAAACTAGGAATAGACCTTAAGGAATGGAGAACATCTCCAAAAGTTTTTTTAGGGTTATCAATAATTATTTTGGAAGGAGAGGGAGATTTAGAAGAGGGAATATTAATAGGAGAAACATACAAAGGAGCTGTAACAGGTGCGTCAGGCAAGGGAGAAGAGACTCCCATTTCTTGTTGTACATTCTCTTATGGGGATAAAGTTTCCTCCTCTTGTTGATTTGTAAGCCTATCTTCAATCTCCATCTCTTCTGTCACTGGTTCTTTAGTGCTCTATTTTTCAACTACCATAGCTTCTATTTCAGACTCTTTTTCCATAGCTTTTGACTTCTTCGTCATAAATATGATCTTAGGCTTATGTGGATTGGAAGAAAAGGAACATCACTTTTTTTATTCATCCTATTCTCTACCTTTCTTCTTATTTCCTCTTGAATCTTATTTTTTGACCCTGTGAAGAATTCTTTCAAAGTAATTCCCTTGTTTGTTAGCCAATTATTGGTGTTTGCCAATATAGGTTCAAATCTTTTCCTCAAAGAGGTCAACTCTTTTTGGGACCATTGGATTAGAGGGAGAGGGGAATTAACAACCTTTTCAATATTATATCTATCATTAATCAACTCTCCATCATCCACTAAATCCTCAAGGATATTAGAAATTCCTAGATATTCAATCTTCTCAAGGGATAACCTATTGTAGTCTAACTTCCTGACATCTTCTTCTATTCTCAAATCTACCTAAACATATTTAATCATAGGTTCATAGAATTGGGCTTTCCTCTTGATTATGTCTTTCACACCCTTGTAGTCAAAATTTGGTCTTCTCTTGAATTGCTTCATAGTTATAAGCTACATCTTAGTTTCCATGACCCTAGCCTTTACATCAATTAATACTGAATACCTACCAATTTCAATTGGGAACCTAAAATTGGGCTTCTTGAGATCCATCTATTTATTATGCATGATGATCATTTGTCTATATAACTCTATTAAGACTAATTTGTTTGAGGTGAATCTTGGAAGCATATAAGGATGACCTTAGAAAAATCCAACCCTCAAGTATGAGAAAGAAAGAAACTATAATAACATGCATCCAAAATCATTTACCACTTTTTAAGCCTCATCTGACACTCTTCTTTGTTCTAGTTGAGGATAAAAAAGACATAAGAATACTAAAAAGAAATCATAATTTACTCTCATAAAATGGTGAATAAAACCCTTCAATGTTAATTGAGAATAGTATTGATACACAAGGATTACTCTCATATCTCCTTCTGATGTTAGACCTAAAAAGATTCTCATTGAATTTGTAATTTACACCAGATAACAAGTCATGTAGAACTTGAAGGTAGTGGATACCTTCATCAATTTTTCATGTAAAACATTGCTAATTTGTTCTCCCTAGAAGATGGTTTGTTTGCCTTGGAGTATTACCTTGATGAAAGGATACATCCATTCATGAAACTGTGAGGAAGAGGACAAACCTCTTATCCTATTAAAAAGAGTTATTAGATCACCAAATTCTTCTATAAAGTCACTTCTAGGAAAAATCCATGTCCACGTTGACAAATTTGACCTTGACATCTTGAGCCATTTATTATCGATTACCTTCTTTGCCTTTTCAAGATTTTTTTCATACTCTTTTTGTGCTTCAAAAAAATCAATATTTATCACTTCTGTAGTAGGAGGGCACATAAATACCTTATCAATGAATTCAGGATCTAGTTTGATCATCACATTACCACTAGCATCCATCATATCCCTAGTATCTTTGTTATAAAATTGAGCCCACTGAAGAACAAATTTTGTGTTGTGAGCTACCACTGGGAAAGAAGATACCAAATGAATGTTACTATCAATTATCTTCTTAATTTTAGAACTGGGATTACTTGACTTGGTTCTCTTCACAAACTTAGCCATGTCCATATGGCCAATCTCTATATCTCTAATGTCATTGACATTAGAAGTAATTGAGGTGATTAGAAAAAAACCTTGATATTTATACTTCATTGCTTTCAAATTCTTTAGAGACAACTCAATCATCTGAATGAGCTATTACCAAAAGGATGTTGATGAAGAAAGAATATACATAGAAGAAACTGCAACAAAAAGTCATGATCATGTAATTAGGGAAAATAATAGAAATCTAGGAAAATTGCATGTCGATGATCATGACTATGGAGACATGCTTGAAAGGGATAAAGTGTGAGCAGGCCAAAAAAATAGAGGAAAGTGGGCTTAGAAAAAACAAAATTAAAAATATCCTAGAGTTAGGAAAATTTAAGAGAATTTTTACATGGGTGGTGAAATTTTCTACCCTTACATGTGAGGGATATTGTTAAATTTGCATCGGTGGCAAAATTCACCGCTACTACATGTAATGAGGAAATTCAAGTGTTATGCAGTGGCAACAAAATTTGTTGACATTTCATATTTGTATGGTTTGTTATTGATATTTAAGTGGCAAAATTCACCACTATTGTAGGTAATGAGAGCAATGTTTGAGCGAAAATTTTCATCGCTAATGTATATGGCAAAAGTAAGGTTTTTTTTGTAAGGGTGGCATATTTCACCACCCATACACTTTCACTTGATTATATGTTAAAAATTCATAAGCGAAGAAAACCACCATTTTTGCTTTTAACTTGGTAAGGTTTAGAATATGTGAGAGAGGCTAATATAAATATTATCACAATGGTTTTGGAAGATGGTTTTCAGCCAACATGTTGGGGAGTAAAACTTGGTTGGGTCAAACCACTGCCGACACTCATCAAAAACCTAGGGCACAAATGAAGGTTGGAGGATTTCACTGGAAAGGCTCACTAGGGCAAAAATGATGAAAGAAAAAAGGTGGTGACACACAAGATAAATCAAAATTAAAAAAAAAAAATCAATCTACAGTAGATATCACTCAAAAAATGAAACCCTAAAAGTTAAAAACAACTTACCTGGCAAGTTTGAAACCCTAAGCTTAATAGTGGTGAATTCAAAATATTCCTCCATTACCATGGTCAAGTGATTGTGAAAAGGGGTCAAGGAAACTTTGATAAAAGAAATGAAAAAAATAAATGCATTTAAAAGATCCAAAATAAGCCTTTAATACTCAGCACGAGTGGCCATTAATGCCACTCAAAGTTCAAGATTTCAAAGATCTTACTTAGGCAGTAAATTTGGCTGACCTGATACATGTTAGCAACAAGAACATGCAATGGTAGAAAAAAGTGCCACTTGAGCATGTAGAATTAAAGAAACCATGTAAAAGTGGAAAAAAAATGCTGACCTTACATAAGCAAAATCAAAATTCACTAACACCCTCAAAATGATCAAAATTGACATTTTGATCAGTTTATGACTACAACAGGTTTCAGTATTTTTGAGAAATGGTGAGGGAATGTCATAAAATTTCCTAAGATGTTAGACAACTTCAATTGATATCAATAAAATATTTTATCGATCAACGAACTTAGAGTGTTGATTAAAAAATAGATAAATTTTGTAGGGGTTGTCCACAAAATGAGTGTAGCTGATTTTGGGAACAACATAAATGAAACTTCCTTAAAACTTGAAAATGTTATTGAGAATGGGATATTAAATTGTGTCAAGGATTAGGTAAACTATGTCAAAGTTTCAAAAATGAAATATTTTTTGGGTAAAATTGACTATTTTCTTATTTCAATGCAATACTCTTAGTTGAGACATGTTTCTCTTGATTGTGACCTAGGACTTTAGGTTGTTAGTGTTAATGTTGCTGAGGGTGAGAGATTATAAAATGATGATGGGGTTAACTTAGGTTTTTAGCTAGTGCTTATCCTCATTAGGACTTTCATTTTTATTTCTATTGGTGTTTTTATTTTCTAATGATACCACCTTTTATGGCTTTTTAATATTTTAATAATGTTTATATCATTGATTTTTATGATATATCTTATAGCCTAGTTGACAATTTTTTATGGTTTGTATCCTTTGATGTATAATTTTTTTCATGTTATTCCAATAAAACTAAAAAAAATCATCTTGAGACACAATGTAGGTGCATATGCCATTCAAATATACTAAACCACATATACATAATTAGATTATATAAACATTTATTAATCAACCTTACCAAGATGCACTAATGGATATTTTATCTATCTACAAATTTTTTCTCCTTTTAGTTATTTGATTGAGATTTAATGTCCCAAATGGTTGTGGCACTGCTCCCATTTTTTAGGTTGATATGGTTATATTCTTAAACCAAGGAAAGATTGGATATATTATGTATATAATTGAGTTTTGTGATTGAGATTAATTGATCTTGATGGCCTTAGCACAACTCACTGTTGCACTAGGTTGGGGGCATGATCACCATCCAATTTGAATATTCACATTTTTAAGGTTCAGTTTTGAACCTATTTCTAATTATTAAGCAAAGAAGCATCATTACCAAAGAAAAACTACCATGGTGAAATATGGTTGCATCAATGCATTGGTGTACTCCTTCCTTGTTCTCTTTTCTTTCAAGTATTTTAATTATTTCAATTTTTAGATTATATGAAATAATTACTCTGTAGCATGCTCTTGGTTGTAGGTAATATATAAAAAATAAATTCAAACATTAATCAAGTCAAAGCAAGGTGTGTTTTTATCACCAAGGTATAGATTTATTTTCCTTTAACCTAGTAATTTCATCCTTATGTATTATTACATTAAAAGGAGGTGATGTAGACGTTAAATCTCAATTTTATATGATAAACTAGTCATGTACATTTAGAAATATCACTCATGTCTCAATCCTTCAATTCAAAGCCTTTTCTACTGCTAAAAAGATTACATTCACTATCTCATTGTGCCTAAATACTTATCCTATAGTACAAATCTAATATTCTAATTACCCAAATCACCTGGAACCCACACTATGCTTAAGACTATATATATATATATATATATATATATATGTATGTATGTATGATATATATATATATATATATATATATATATATATATATATATATATATATATATATATATATATATATATATATATATATATATATATCTTACACTAATAGTTTTAGATAGTTATACCCTAACACACCCCATTTTTTCATTATTAAAATAAGGGTCCATTATTACTAATAAAATTTATTGATGGTCCATACTATATACACTTAAAATTGGACACAACTAGCTTCCAGCTAAAATTCAAATTGATTCCTACCAACCATTGAAAATTAGGCCTAGGAATCATTAAATGTCCCAAATTTACTTGTGAATCATTCATCAATGCTTAGAATATTGAGGCATCCCTATCTGGGATACTATCCCATATGCAATAATAACCTCTCATAGATTCATCCCTAATCACCTTGTGGCATTACAACTATTAATTTCACAAATATCAAATCTTGAAAGAGATAAAATGCTAATCAAACTAAATTATTTATTTAAACATGATTAGTTGGATTATCCATTTATAATTAATGAATATCTAAAAATGTAAATTCCAAAATTCAAAATATTAAAGCCTTTCATCATTGCCTTTATGATTGGTCAATCTCTTTGAAAACATCTTAAAATATCTAATTTGAGATCCATGCCTATTAATTACAAATTATAATTACTTGACAACTATTAAATCAATTGGAGTTATTTTTAACTCACCTAGGGTTAGTTTGAACCCATTCCAAGAATAAACTCAAACCTAACTCACCTTGTGTGAGAGTTAATTCATAATGTTATAAATAATAGGCTTTGTCTATTAAATTCTAAGCTATTTTGGCATAAAGTTATTGTGCACAAATATCTTCAACAAGATCTTTGATGTAATGTAATAATGCCTAAATACCTTGTAATTATTGTTACCATTCCCAAATCTTAAGCCAAGAAACATCAAAGCCAAGGTGATAAGGAGAGAAGGAGCCAAACAAACTCCATTGATGAAGACTTCTTGATGTAAAATTTGAGCGAGCCATTTTGAGTTCCAAGGAAGGTAAAAGAGTTTTTTTTGTTTTTTTTTTAGTGTTTTTTTTTTTTTTTTTCATTTAGTTTAGTTAACTAGGATCTCCCTAGTGTCTAGGCTAGATGTGTTAGGATTATAGTGTTTTGATTTAATTTTTTTATGAGACTAACACAAGATGAACCTCTCCTATATGTTAAATCCTTGTTCACATGTTGGCATGTATGGTGGGATATGCACCCCATGAAGTTACTCCTAAGGCCTTTTAGAGTACTCTCCTAATGATTTTCATGTAAAAATTTAAGCTTGATGATCAAAATAGGTGAAAATTGAAGGCTAAAAGATGTTTTTATAAGATTCATGAAGTTTACCTATGTAGTCATGATTTTTCTCTCTAGAATTGAGATATTTCCATAATATCTCTATTTATATAGTCATGGTTTTATAGTTTTTATTGCATTTTTGTGGTTAACTATCAAAGTTTTTACTGACCATTTATGCTTGTAGTGAAACTGGGGATATCACAATATTGCTACTCTAGTAGTCATGATATTGCCTTAAAAGTGGGGATATTACCAAAATTTCTATAGTTTTGTAAAAAGTTTAGTGATATTGCATCAAACTAATAGTGGTTAAACTAACCATTTTGTACTAAGTTGTAATATCATGACTCTTACAGTAGTGATATTGCCTTAAGTTTAGTAATTTTGTCATTAGAGTAGTGACATTGATTTAGATGTTTTATTTTCATGAAATTTATGATATTATACTGAGAATCATGGTTTTGTAGAGAGAGTTATGGTATTGCTCTATGTTCTACAATTTTGCACTATGTGTAAAAAACTAGAAACTTGAGAACAAGAATTAGGAAGTCATTTTTTCATTCATGTTATGTTTCTAAGTATAAGGACTCCCTAACATGTTTTTTAGGACCCAAAATCCACAAGGAGACATTTAAAACACTTTTAACTTGCAAATTTCACAATTTTAATTGGTGTTTTAATAATATTTTTACTTAAGTTGTTTTTTTTCAAAATTTTCAACAAATAAGTGCCAAGGGGTCAAAATTTCACAACATACTTCATTTTATTGTAATAAAATGAACTTTCACACTTAGTAACATACTCCTAAGAGTTTTTTGTTTTATTATTTTTTGTTTAAGCAAAATAAGTGACATGTGTATGCTCTCCCCTCATCCCATTTAGGGAACTCAGGTCACCAAAAATGCTCATTCTTTGCCTTTGTCACTTTGGCCCAAAAGCATGAAAATAAAGTTACTAAGGCCCTCCCCAAATATGTATGGTTTGGGTGACCCCAAAATGACCATAAATTATTTTCACTTGTCTTTATTTTCATGCATTTTGGCTTATGAGTGGGAATTCATCACCTCCTCATGGTTATTTAGGGGAGCATTAACCCAAGAATTCATCTCTTGGAATTGTTTCAACCTAGCTCCATGGTGGTGTATATAAATTGAAGGTGACCCACTGAGACACTTGTTTTAAGTCATTAAAACAAGCTATGTTAGTGTTACTTGGCCTCAAAACATAGGGGCAAATTGTACATCACACTATATTGAGCAAGCAATAAATGTAGTGGTTTTGAAAATGATAAGAACTTTTCAAAACAAGCTATTTGATGTGGATATAAATGATGTGATTTCATCTTTAGTGTTAGCCACACTTGGGACCATATATAAACTTGTGAAAATTGATAGTCTAAAACAAACCTACTTACTGCAGACATACTGTTGATGTAGGGTAGTAGCCTGAAGTTCCATGTCGTAGTAAAAACTCTTGAGAGAAGAGGGGGCCTAAAAACCCTACTTTTTATGTGATTTAACTTTAAGGATTAACAATTAAAAATCCTCTCAAGAGAAAGTATATTAATGGAATTAGACAGTACTATGAAAATTTGTCAATTTTAGGATTTAGGATGTTACACTTAAGTGTTTGTCTCATTTTATCCTTTATTACATGATCTTGAGTCAAATTATCTATTTTTATTTATCTTACCATGTCAAAATGATTTTTGTTTATAAATCACTCCTTTGTTTGAGGAGGTATTATACTACTAATTTGATAACATACCTTTGCCTTGGTATTTTGAAAATATTATTTGTATGTGTGTCACTTGATTGAAAATGGAGGCATTACGCTACCTGATTCATTCTAAGTTTTATGCCTTTGAGTCTTGAAATGAACCATTGATCATATATTTTGAGCACGATAATGTTATTATGTTGCTCTAATTATTTCAAAGACTTATTTTCCTTGTGTCCAAATTTCAATTTAAAAGCAAAATCACATGTGCCTTTTGGATCTTTACCTAGTGCCATTATATTGTCTATTCTTGTCTAGCTTATTGTCTATTTAAATAAGCCTAGTTTTCTAAAGTTGAGTTCAAAATTAAACTTAACAAGTCCAAATACAAACATTTATTAATTTATAAATATACCTCATGTAATTTTGTCTTAGACATTAATATTTCACTTTTGGGTCATGTAACTTAGGTTAATTCTTTATTCAATTTGAAAACTATTGTTGTGCCTAGATTTGGGGAATTAGTCTAGATTCCATATGCCTATTATTTCGTGCCTTATATCAATTGACCAAGTTCATGTCTAAATATAAATGCCTAATTTATGCCAAAGTGTTTCAATTTTTTTAGATTAAATCTCCTGCTTTTTTTGTTTAAAGTCTAGCTTTTGTTCCTTTTCCAAAAGACCTAACACATGCCTATTTTGAGCCTAGCTTTTGTGCCTTCTCTGAAAGACCTGGTATTTTTTGTGTGTGTTAGATTAGACTTGTTTGGAACACTTTATACCTATAATTTGGCATTTTGGTTTTTATTTATCCACTTGACCTTTTTGTGTAAGATATTTGATGCTAGATATTTGACATTAGACTATTTTGTACCATGTTTTAACATAGACCCTTTTAGAGATACAACTCCACTTTTAGACCATGTTATACCAAGTTTTGGACCTTTTTTCCTTTTGGACATTGTTTTTAAGATTTTATATAACTCTAAGCCTTTTTCATGAAATATTCATCATTGATTTGAATATTTCTCGCTATACTTGTAGTGGAGCCATATACAATCTAGGATATGATAATGTGGTCACACAAAATGACTTTGTTTAAGACCCTTATGGTGATGATGTAGTTTGTGAGATGGATCCCTATAATACTTAAAATAATCAATATAGGGAACAAATCCAAGATCCTCTAGCTTGCTATTTGGTCAACACACCTCCATACCCAAAGTAGGACAAAGAACAAATAATGTAATACCTTACTAGTGTACCTTCTATTCTAGACCAAGTTCAACAATAACCATACTAAATTATGATGCCATTAACATAAAATCCATTTTTTTTATAATTACTTGATTTCAAGTAAGGATGAAGTTTTAATCAGAGCCACAAAGGTAGGGGCCAAGATTCCAATAGACTTCTCTCACAAAAATTTGCCTAGTATAGTTAAAATGCCTTTAACTATACCTTATAACCAAACCATCGAATATGCCTCTTCTATGAATCCTCAAGTATTTGTATCAATGATATATTTAGACCCACATATGATTGTCATGGGAAAGGGCCTCATGGAGGACCATTTTATACAAATTTAGATAGAATATCAAACCTATTTGAACTTAGCTTGTAACTTTAATAACATGGCCATGTCAAACACACTACTCATCAAGTTAGATCCTTCATCCAAAGTCTTAATAAAATTTATAGACTAGGATAATTTGATTGTAGACCCATTCACACAAATCACTTATGTTGGAGACATGTTCAATTCTCTAGCTATCAAATAAGTGTCTACTACTTATAAATAGACAAAATGTACCAAACACAATAGATAACATGCAAGTGTCTTCCAATCTAGGTCAAAGTGGTTTAAATGCATTGAAAAATAGTCCACAATAAGTGCCTTTAGTAAACACCATGAGTGGTTTGCAAAGTAAGGGGTAGGAACTTCTACCTCCCAACCCCAACAAGCCACCTCTAATCCTCAACTAGCTACTTCTTTGAGCACACAATCATAAGGATTAAGCCATCAAATGTAGACTAGTTATTTACCTCAACAAAACATGATGAATGTTAATCCACCATAACTAGTGATGACTAAAATTCTATAAAAACATGCATAGTATAGTATATAAATTCATTATATGTCAAACATTTAGCCACC
Organism: Torreya grandis; assembly: GCA_037957365.1. Lineage (NCBI taxonomy): Eukaryota > Viridiplantae > Streptophyta > Pinopsida > Cupressales > Taxaceae > Torreya > Torreya grandis. Next base: position 1,384,179 of record JARHVA010000346.1, on the reverse strand, counting down.
TCAATAATGGGAAACTAATGTTCCACTTCATCAAGTAATGACAAGTATACATCTTCAATTACAGACCAACATGCCTTTATAATCACAAACATTGTCTAATCAACAATGTATGCCTATTGGTTAGTAATAAATTTCAAACACTCTACAAGTATCTAATTCACAATAAGTGTTTGTGAAACTAAGAGGTATTACTATCCATCAAGTTATAATTAGGCAATAATTGCCTTGCATTCTAAATTTGCCACACATTCAATGATAGGGCCTTATTTCAAAACAAGTTCTCCATATTTAACTAGGTTTGACTAGTCAATAGGAAGTCCCTACTTAGCTATAGTAGGCACATTACTTCACCCAAAGAAATATCCTTCCATCCTAACCATAATTCCCCCAAAACTAGGCATACATACCTAATCCCAAATAGAATATCACATAATAATGCATGCAATTCCAATAATCTCATCCTAATCCATAGATGCATATTACTAGTTAGTTTCCTAACCAAACCAACATTACACAAAAAACCATGCCTCCATTGTACCTTAGTCAAGGTAATACACTTTTGACATCCTAGCCTTTACCTCAGGCTAATATTCCATCTAGTTTCTTGGCATAAGAATTGTAACAAATGAAGGATATGATTGCCACCATTCAAGCTGGAAAATAGACTAAGAATTTTAAGTTAGATGATGTGTGTTCCAACCCATTCAACATGGATTATATACAAATAACATTTCCTTTAGGGTATGAACCACTAAATTTTAATAGATACAAGGGTAAATGAGACCCTAAAGCCCATTTAATAGAATTATTTGTTGCTTTCTAGCCAGTGGCTTACAATGACATATACTTCATACTATTACTTCCCCAAATTCTAGCAAGATGATGTAGGGGTATCTTAGGAAGGCTCAAAAGTAAACTTTGATGTGAGTGAAATTTGAATTTAAGTCCTTAAGAGGGTTTACCACCTTTTTCCTAATTTAAATTTTCAAATGTATAAGGGGGGAATTGAGAATGTTTTTGTGGTCTAAATGAATGTTAATGATATCTAATGGTAAAATAATGATGTAATGGACCTTTATGGTCTTATGAGAGGTATTAAGAGTGGACTAAGTCATGTCATGTTGTAAGTATGAAGTGGTAGTCATGTTGAATCATCACGCTACATGGGTTAAGGAATGATGAGGAGTTTATTGATCCAAGAGACCATTATAGTTATTGTTTTTAGAATATTTAAACTTATAGAAATATTATTTAGAGTGTGTGGTCTATAAGAAGGAAGATAGATGTGAAGAAATAGGGTAAACAAGACTGAGACAAGAATAATGTCTACAAAAATGTATGAGGACTGTGTAAGTTGATGTCATGAACTAAAGCTTCATGTGATTCTAATGGTAATAGATGATTTGATTTAAGTGTGTACTTGAAAGAATCTACATATCAAGTATTTGTTCTCAGTACTATGTAAATATTATGCATGATTAAACTTACTTATCCCTACATTCTTATGTATTATGTGTTTGTGTATTGAATGATTCAAGAAGCAAGAGTGTATAAACTTGCCTTGGAGATATATATTCCTTTGGTGATGTTATTATCTATTATCCTCAAGTTTTCAAGTATATATTCATGGATTTGCCAAAGCATTTAGTATTGAGTTATATATACAAGCAGAACCCTATTTGGAAAAGGTATTATATATGTGGAGACTATCATGATTGTCAAGTAAGAAAAATATTGCATGATTCATCATAATGTAAAAAGTGGAGTTGATAATTTATTCTAATGTTTCAAGAATGAGTGTGGATATCATCTGATGTTGAGATAGTTATAACAAACAACCCCTATTTTCTTATAGCAGTCTATGTTGATTGGATTGTGGGTAATGTGAGTGAGATTTTGGGAATAATTTATATCTAAATAACTAAGTGATTTATTGTATTGAGGCAAGTAATTGAAGGGAATTTAAGGTTTTATTGAATTAAATGTTGCCTTTATTATGAGCTTTGTTCTTCCTTTATATAGAATATAATCCTATAGTAGTCATTAGTTTAACTTAGTCAAGTATAAATTATGATGAAAACTTGTGATAGAAGTTTGTTGAGGGAAATAATTGATTGGACAAGTAGAATAAGGTCTATACAGACCTAACAAAGGAAATTTGAAGCTTTGAAACCTCATATAGTGGAAGGTATACAAATTTTTATTCTCTCAATCTATATAGTGGCCTAGAAACCCTAGATTCAGGGTTTGGAGTATAAATGAAGTTTTAACCATCAAAATATCACAAAAACCTATAGTCTTGTCAAATATGTACAGATTATTGAGGACTAAGATGAAATAGGCTTAGAAGAAGGGTTAGTTGAATAGGCCAAAGAAGAAAAGGGTATGTGTGTTGAGAGTGAGAGTGAAACAAGAGTTTATTAAGCTAGATAAATATAATGGGTATCCAAAAAGGTTAGTAGTTTGATTGGGTTAACCATATATTTCTCAAACCAAGGAGGTTTGTCCATCAAGAGGGCTAATTATGGAGTTAGGTAAGTCTACAGGTATTTAAATTTGTAAAATAACCTAACCTAAAATTTTATGTATAGAATAAGCATGGTAAATGGTACTCAAAAATAATTTTTTCCTAGATGAGTTGTCTTATGGAACATAATAGTGGATTTATCCTGAAATAGGGATAGTGGCATTTGAAGACAAGAAGTAGACTAATGAGTGAAATGCAGGATGATAAATGATAAAGGTGGATTGATATAGTTTGATATAATGTGTTATCATGTTTAATGAGTTTTGTAACTTTTTTTAATGAGGTGTTTTAGTTTATTCCATTTGGACAAGATTGGCCTAGTGTTGGCTAAGGAAGCTTTGCAAGTTTGGATGTAAAGTGAAAGAGAAGTGCAGGCTAAGGGAATAGATCTACATCATGTGGTATTAAAGCCATCTATATTATCTAATAATAGGTTGGTACATGTATGAAATTGTTAATTAATTAATGTTACATTATTGATAATAAATTACAGATAAGTAAACAAAGAGGTAGTTTGCATGGAGCCTTGTTGCAAGACAAAGTTAAGACAATAGATTAAGGAAGGTATGATCTATTTTTAGGTTGATTTATTGATTTGAATGTATGCTGATAGTATGTGATAGGTGAGGAAAATAAGATAATAAAATATTAAGGTGACGACCCTGAATTAAGTGAGTTATTAACAAGCTCAAGAGAAATAAGCTCATAAATAGAGCTCAAAAAAGAGAAGGCATTCCTAGTGTGAAGGAAAAGTGGTTGAAAGGCCCAAGTGAGTTATGCGATAGAAGGTTCCAAGTGTGACCCAAGAGGAAATTGGTCCAAGTGAGGCCAAAAGGAAAGAGAGTAATGTACCCAAGTGAGGTACTCAAGATGAAGATGAAAGGAGAGGTAGAAAAGAAAGTGAGAGACATGGTTAGATATGAAAGCCATAGTGAGAACAAGATGGAGATAGAGATAAAAGAGATGAATAATGCATTATAAATAATTAAAAGAGAGTTATTGAGGATTTGGAATGTGTATAATTTTAAAATTTGGACTCAAGATCAAGAAAAGAGTCAAAAATGGCTTTATAGAAAGAATGCAAGAGAGAGAGAGAGAGAACCAACAGATGATGGAACATTTTGAGAGGTAGATGAAGGAGATGGAAACATAAATTTCCATGGAAGAGGAGAGAGAGGTAATAGAGGCTCAAAGTTTTTAAAATAATATTTATTTATCATGGTTGAATGTAGGTGATGGACATGATTGGAATGAAGATGAATGGATAACAATCCATAAATAAGGAGAAGTTGATGATGAGATCAAAATATGGCTCATTATTGACATGTTATTTCCCTCAATTCATCTCTCTAAGGATATTATCTTATGCAAATCTTAGATTTTTAGATAGCTATTACATGGAAAATAAATATTTGTCTTGTTTATATTAAATTAAATACTAAGCCTTTACTTTGTCATTAATGTCTACTACATAGCATGTTTTAGTGATTTTTGTTGTGAAGAATGCTCAAAAAAAAGACACAGACAATGTAAATTAAACATGTAATTTTGATCTTCATCTAGTAGAACTACAGACTCTACAAGCTTAGTTCTATAGACTCCATAGACTTGGTTCTATGGACTTTACATGCTCATTTTATTGGACTCTATAGGCTTGTTTCTATGGACTCCACACGCTTGTTTCTATGGACTCTACAAGCTTGTTTCTATGGACTCCATAGGCTTACTTCTATGGACTCCACAGGTTCATTCCTACCGACTCTTCAAGGTCAATTTTGAGAATTTTGTAAGGACAAAGCTACAAATGGGGAAGCCAGTGGCTAGATAGGATAAGTGAGAATCATTCCAGCTAGAATCAAATAAAGAAAATAACCACCTACTATTTTGTAGGATTTTATTTTGATAAAGTTGTAAATATATTTGATCTTAAGACTATTATAGGATAGAATACCTATTTTATTATAATAATTAGATCTCTTGGAAATCCAATCTCCTATCTTTGGATGAGTGGATAGACCAAGGAATCCTATTCCTTTGCATCTTATTCCTTTGCATCCTATTTTGAGTTTATTATATTAGTATAAAATGTAAGATTTTCATATATTATATATATTAGATATCAGATGATAGAGAGCAGATAAGAGAGGAAAAGATTTATACAAGCATATTACAAGTTTTAGACAGATTGTAATTATTTAAATTTTTATGAATTAATACTTCAGTTTTCAACACTAATTAATCTTTGTTCCTGAGTCTGAGAGGAGCAAGGGCCCACTCTCCTTGGAACCAAGAAATGTGTATGGTATTTATGTTATTTTTTACTAATTCATTGTTATAATTAATTAGAATCTTGTTACTCATAAAAACATCAAAATAAATTCATAGTTAAAAAAAACCATTTTCTTATTTCAAAGTTATTTCCTTCTAAGCAATGTGTGTTTTCCTTTACAACAAATGTGTAAAACAAATTTCCTTTTGTTAGTGAAGAAGTGTGATTTTACTTTCTATGCAAGCGTAAATAGGAGTGTGATCTTTACTTTTAGCAAAAGAGTGGATTGATTTGATTTCTTCTTTTTCAGCAAAAGAGTGAATCATGTAGTTTAGAACACATTTATTTGTCTAGTCAAAGTTATAATATGACAATCAAACACCCCCACAAGAAGCCTTCTAGATCTACCATCCCATACCTTACTACAGATAGCTTTGGACACCAACCTTGGTTGATAAGACATCAATTGAATATTGATTAAATGAGGAGTTAAATGACACTCATTATTTTTGGCACCATTGTTGGGGTATTTAAGCTATTAGTAAGGTAATAATTATTGGGCTAGAGTGAAAAATAGAAAACATTGTAAAAACCCATAAAATCCTATAAAAATTTAATAAATTGATGTACCATCCTAGAGATTCTAAAGGATGATTTATCCCAAAGTTTCCACCAAGAACACAAGTGGACACTCCTTCAACATCTCTAAGTAGTGAACCAAAAGATACAAGTGAAACCTATTTGCAAAATCCTTCTAAAACTTGGATAAAAACTAGGCCATTGCCACAAGCAAGCCCCATAAGACAAATTCCTCAGGATCAAGATCTTGTAGGAAGACACTATTTAGAATTTTCCAAGGATTTAGAAGAAGCATTTCAAAAATCTATAACTGAAAAAAAAATTGAGAATTTTGAACAACCCATAACTAATACCATAAATATTCAATAGGAAGATCATCCCAATTTTGAAACATCATCAAAAGAAGAAATGGCTCTCCAAAAAAATCAATAACTTACACAACTAGGTAGGACTTTCTCCTTTCCTATTATTGCAGATCCTAATGATCAAACTCCCATGAAAAATATTTCACTAGCTAATTTGCTAAATTTCTAGGGAAGATCTATAGAAGATCCTGATCAATTCCTATTTGAGTTTAAGGTGCTATGTCAAACTTATGATTACAAAATAGATGGCCAAAATTGAAACTATTTCCATCTATACTTAAATATGTAGCTATGAGATGGTTCATGGGTTTACCTGGTGATTCTATTAGAACATGGGATGACATAGAAATAGATTTCTTGAACAAATACCAAAATTATTGCTGAGTGTGATAAAGAAAAGAGGATTTCTTCAAAATTAAATAGAATGAGGATGAATCTTTAGAGGATTATTTGGATAGATTCATGTTCACTCATAAAAGAAGCAATTATCCACTCACTGAAGATGTTCATAAATTGGTTTTCTTGAAAGGGTTGGATGAAGACACTAGAGATGCCTTAAATCTAATGGGTAGAGGAGATATAAATAAGTTAGATTTTGATAAGATTTTTGAGCTTTGTACCAATTACTCTTAAAAAAACTTAGAATTAGGAAAGAAAGATTTGGGAAATCTAATGAAGTAGGTAAGCTAATGGAAGAATTTGCTAATCTAAAGATAGATATCCTAGTTACACTAAATAGTACCTTATATGGCCTTCAAGCTAAGGCAAATGCAATATAACCCTTAGAAATCTACTATCCTAAGTATAGATAGAAACACACCCTTAAAGACTATCCACTAGATATAAACCAATGTTTCATCACATGGGATCTGTGATGCAACTGCTCATGATACCAAACATTGCACCCTTCTACCTATTTTAAAAAATCAAATGAAAACACAAGTCCAATCCATTGAAGAAGTAAATTATATTCAGAGACAAAACTTTGTCCCATAAAACCAGGCTCAAGGATAGTTTAATGCAATAAATCCAGTTAACTATGGATGGCACCATGGAATGTGTCAGTTCCTTCACCATTTTGGAATCAACCCCAAATTCTATCAATTCAAAATCCATGGGTAGGATAAGATTGGATGCCAACACCCCCATGGATGGTGCCATAGAAATAATGTATGCCTCAACCATATCAACAATGGAATCAATAGTGGAAGCCATAGTCACAATATACCCAACCAAGAAGACCACTTTAATAGCAAACTATTATGCCACCCCCAATTATTTAGCAATAAGGACAAATCAATCAACCCTCAATGCCTACACAACAAATAGAAAATACAAAAAATAAACAACCAACACCTATTTATGTTAATGAACAAGAAGATACAATCAATGTTGGATCTATTGAGTGTTTAGACATACATTTGAGATCAAGGAAAACTATACAAAAACCTCTAGTTCTCATTTCTGAGGTACCTGATGAAAATGAAAAGATAGAATCATCTCAATTAAACACTAGAGAGGATGAAATCAAAATAATCCATGAAGCAAACAAATAAAAAATTACTACCCTAGTAGTTCTTTTTCTATAAAGATTAAGAGAAATTGGTATTAAACTAGAATCAAACTTGGTCTAAGAGTTGCAAAAGATCAATATTGAGGTACCCCTTCTATAAGCTATTAGGGATATAACTGAATTAAATAAAATCATCAAAAACTTTTGTATCAAGACACCTAGGAGGAAATTAAAATATCTTGGAACCATTCATGTTGGTGGAAAAGTTATTGATTTATTAGCAGGAAAACTGTTAGTTCCAAAATATATAGATTTGGGAAGCCCAGTGATCATAGTTACAATTAGAGGTAAAGAAATTCCTAACATCTTGGTAGATTTGGGAGAAACAATAAATTTTATGACAAATGATACTGTCCATGCATTATCTCTTATGAGAATGCAACCTACAACTACCATTCTTCAAATGGCAGACCAGTCTGTAACGAAACTAGAAGGGACTATAGAAAATGTTGAAGTACTAATAGAATCTTAGGAGTATCCAGTAGATTTCATGGTTTTGCAACCCAAAACAAAGAATATAGGATATACCATAATCTTAGGTAGACCATGGTTGGCTACTGTAGCAGCATTGATTGATTTTAGGTTAGGAGACACGACCATTTCTAATGGGATAAAATCCAAATGCATCTTTTTGTATCCTCCTACAAAACCATCAACAAATTACATACAAGAGCTTTGGGTGGATGAGTTAGACAACACATTAAATAATATTTCCTCATTAACTATGATCACAATTAAAAAACACTTAGAAGAATTGAATGGATACATATACCCAAAATCTACAGACTCTGCCAGTCTGAAATCTATGGACTCTGCTAGTCTAAAAACTATGGACTCTGCTAGTCCAGAAACTATGGACTACCTTAGTTCAGGATTCTTGGGTCAAATAGAATATTGTGAAACCTCCACTTCTACTTCTTCTATTGTTTCTTCACCATATGATCATGTATTGATTCAGGAAAGTGTGTGGAAATTGGTAGAACAATAACAGACTTATTTCTTAGATGCATTTCATTGTTCTTTAGTAAGACTGATTCCTCATGGAAAAGAGTTTGTTGATAATATAACTATGTTTCATAAGATACTTCCTCATCCATGTCCTTTGAACTCATTAATTAGTGAGTTTAAGTAAATAGAATCTAACTACCTAGGTACAAAACCAATCATGGTATTATCTGGAAAGATTTTGAACATCAATAGTTGGTTAACAAATGAATAGGAAGATCAACTCTTTGAAGTATTGGAAAGACATACCAAGAATTTTTCTTGGGATTATACCAACATGAATGGAATTCACCCCATCATATGAACTCATCACATTTACATAGAATCTATCAAATTGGTTAGACGACCACAAAGAAGAATAAATCTAGCATTAAAGGAAATTATCAAAATAGAAATCCAAAAGTTGTTAGAAGCTGGGTTTATTTAACCCATCTCAGACAGCCAGTGGGTTTCACCTCTAGTGATTGTGCCCAAGAAAAATGGAAAACTAAGGGTATGTGTAGATTATAGAGAATTGAACAAAGCAAGACTCAAAGATTACTTTGCTTTACCTTTAATTGATCAAGTTCTTGACAACTTGGCAGGGAAGAGATTTTTTTTCCTAGATGGGTTTAGTGGGTATAACCAAATAATGGTAGCAACTAAAGATCAAGATAAAACCACATTTACCTACCCTTAGGGAAATTTTGCTTACTAAGTACTTCCATTTAGACTCTGTAATGCTCCAACAACCTTCTAAAGAGTAGTTTTGGCAATATTCTCTGACCTTACAAATGATTGTGTTGAAGTATATATGGATGACTTCACCATTTATGGTGAAAATTATGAAGAGGCTCTTACCAATTTGGAAAGAGTATTGATCAGATGTGAGGAACACTAATTCTCTTTGAGTCATGAGAAATGTTTATTGATGATGGATGAAGAAATAGTCCTAGGACACCATATTTCTACAAAAGGCGTTCAAGTAGATCCAAAAAAAGTTGAAATAATCTCCAATTTACCCATTCCACAAACACAAACTAAAATTAAGAGTTTTTTGGGATATGTTGGTTACTACAGATGCTTCATAAATAAGTTTAACCAAATAGCTACCCCTATGTTTGCCTTGCTTATAAAAGATAGTACATTCAAATGGAGTGATAGTTTCCAATAGGCCTTTGAGACCATCAAAGCTAAACTTGTTACTGCTCTAGTATTGAGAGGACCAGATTAGACTATGCCATTCCATATATATATAGATGCTTCCAATACAACACTAGGAGTAGTCCTTGGATAAAAGGATTAAGAGGGAAACATGTATGCTATATATTATATTAGTAAAAACATGACACCTATTGAGAGAAATCACACCACAACTGAGAGGGAATTCCTAACTATAATCTATGCAATTAACAAATTCAAACACTACATAATAGGCTACAAGGTATTTGTCTATATAGACCATTCAACTATTAGATATCTTACCAATAAACTAATTGTGGGAGGTGGGATTATTAGATGGTTGTTGCTCTTACAAGAATTTGATGTTACTATTATAGAAAAACTAGGGAAGTCTAATGTGGTGGTTGATTTCTTATCAAGAATAAACACTACAGGTGAAGAAGAACTAGTGGAAGATGACTTTCCAGATGAACAACTATTTGCTATTTCACTAAAATCTCTATGGTTTGCTGATATAGCCAATTACCTCACCACAGAGAATTTTCCTCTACACTTTTCACAAAAAAAAGAAACATTTAATCAAATAAAGCTCTTCTTTTAAATGGATTAATGGAATGTTATTTAAACTTGGACCTGACCATGTGTTTCATAGGTGTGTCACAAATGATAAAGCTTATGATATCATCAGAGCTTGTCATGATGAACTAGGAGGAGGTCATTACTCAACTCAAATAACCATACATAAAATCTTGAGAGCAAGATACTATTGGCCTCACCTTCATCAGCAAGTAAAAAGATATGTTAGACACTGCGATGATTGTCAAAGAGTTGGATAGCCTAATCTTTCAATAGAGATGCCTCTGCACCCTCATCCTCAATTGATTTTAGAACCATTTGAGAAATGGAGAATTAATTTTATAGGTCTAGTGGATCCTCCTTATAGAGGAAGAGAATATCTCTTAGTATGTATAGACTATGTGACCAAGTGGGCAGAAGTGGAAGCATTAACTCATGCAAGAGAAGAGATGGTAGCTGATTTATTATATTTCAAAATCATCTAAAGATTTGGTTCTCCAAGAGAGATAGTATTAGATCAAGGACCACAATTCATGTTAAACATGATAAAGCACTTCATGCAAGTGTATCAAACTTAGCACAAAAAAACATCTCCGTATCATCTGCAAGCTAATGGGAAATTTGAAGTCACCAACAAAGAACTAGAAACCATTTTAACTAAGGTTGTTAATTTAAATGGAAAAGATTGGGTAGATAAGGTACCAAAAGCTATTTGGGCCTATAATACTACTTAGAAAACAACAACTAGATTTTCACCTTATGAATTGGTTTATGATAAGAAGCTTGTATTCTCTATTAAATTTGAATTACAAACTCTAAAAATAGATGAAGAAGTAGGAATTGAATTAGAAAAAATATAGAAAGAAAGAATCCTATAGCTTAATTAACTTGATGAAATGAGGATGGAAGCATTACAAAGAACTGAATTGGTACAACATCAAAGAAAAGTTTAGCATGATTCATAAATCAAGCAACAAAAGTTTCAAAAAGGAGATTGGGCAATGTTGTTTGATTTCAAATTTCAACAGTTCAAAGGAAAACTACAAACAAGGTGGTTTAGACCTTATCAGATTAAGGAGGTCTATGAAAATAGTTTTGTTAAGCTAATACCTATTGATGACATTAGAAGAGATCTATTAGTCAATGGACATAGATTGAATCTCTATCAAAAACCTCTCAATAAAGAAGAATTTGTTCAAAAGGTAAAGGATCAAGTAGCTATTTTGGAGAGCTATGCTTCTTTCAGTGAACATGCTCCTTGATAATCCTATAGTCTAATAATAAAATTTAAAAAAAAAAGATCATCAATAGTGAAAATCCTTCCAGGGACGTTATTGACAATGCATGCCTAGAAAAATAGCTTGCTGGCTGGCTATGCATTACAAAAAGGGCTTTGGTTATAAAACTAGCAATGGCTGACCAAAGGGAAAAAAATAAAAATTTATAATAAAATCTCATCATGACACTATTATTGGTCATCTTTATACAATAAACTAATCCATGCAAACTTATTTGGGTAGGACACATGGCAAGCAAAGGATAACGTCTAAGGTTAAAGTAAGTAAGACATATTTTATTTATATATGTTTAGTCAAATAATTATCTTTGATTTAATTAAGACTTATTCTACAAAGATGACCCAAATTTGAATCTTCCAAAATGGAATGACATGACACATGCCATAATGAAAGAAATAAGCATGCAAATGAGCTGCCAAAAAGTGTATGGATAAGTGTGCAACTTTGATATAATCAATTGAGTCATCAAGTATCATAATGATGGGATGTCATAAAAAAGGGTTTTAAATGAAGTAATGAATCACTATCACCATCAATGTGACATGTCATCATTTCACATAACTTGTATTAATGAGACAAAATAGCTAGCACACTCTATAGAAATGTGTGGCACCTAACTGTATCAAATCATCATATCAAACTATGAACTCATGCAGCTATAGCATTTCATGTGAACCATTTCATTTATACATACTTTAATAGAATCTGGTCTACAGATCCTCCATGATTATCTCTTGTAAATCCTTAGTGACTGTTGCCTACCAATTTTGATAAAAGACTGGTCTACACCTCAATCAGAGTTAAAAGAATAGAGTTGACTATAAATCTACATAGAAATGGGATAGAAGACAAGATCAGAGCTAAAGGATCCAAAAAAAATTCATAAAGACAAAGCTTCTATGGTAGTGTTTAGATCCAATGGCTAGCTACCTTTCATTGAAAAGTTCTAAGGTTTTGATGAAATAATGGTAAGTGAATTCATCACTAATCTCACCCTTGAATTCTTCAATTGTGAAAGGCATTATTATTCCTATTACAACTCAAGTTATAAGCCAAATTATACAAGTCCTAGAAGAAGGAATGAGAGATATAGGCAGAATTTTATTTAGTGATTTAATTAGTTAGTATAATGGTAATGAGCAGACTAAGACTTCATGTCTAGTAAATTCTAAGGGAAAATCAAAATGGATTAATATAAATTCACTTCCTAAACCCTAGAAATCTATTGCCAAGTGGGTACTCAAGTATATCATTTGTGAAGGGCAACATAGTCTTTTAGAGGGAGATGCCATGAAAATGTTAATACATCTTAAGCATGGGAGACAAAACCCTTAGTAAAAAATTAATCTCCCATCCTTCTTATATGGTGCTCTGCAAGTTATGTCTACAACCCCTAATGATGCTCTTAGGCATCATGGCCTTATTCATCTCATTATCCAACATCAGTTCCTTCATCAAGGATAAGAGGTCTAAGAGGAATTTTAGAATAGTATAGCACAACAAATTCTAGATTTTCCTACACAAGAAACCTCAAATTCACCATATAAATGTTCATCTCCACCTACTACATCAGCTAAGAAAATAACACCAAGGAAGAAATCACAGAATGTAGTCCCAATAGAAGATCCTTCTTCTTCAAGAAGAAGAATCACAAGGTCTCAAATCTTTGAAGTTTCAAGGTCTCCACATGAACCTCATGAATATTTAGTACAACCAATTCCCTTGTCAAGAAGAATAAAATTGAGATGAAAGGTTTCTATAGAACTTGTGAAGACCAAGGGATTGATGGTTGAGAAGGAAAGCCAACCAAGTGTAGCTCAAAGAGTGATAAAAAGAAGGAGGGGGCTCATTCTGATAGATGAAGATGAATAAGAAGCTATAGACATTCTGAAAAGTATTAAAATGGTATCTCATTCCCACATACATTAAAATATCCTTGCACCTATAGATATTGAAGAAATTCCTTCTAAAAGGAACTCTCCAATCATAATGGAGGAGCCAATTTTAGAGGAAGAGCCACACACAGTAGAGGAATCAAGTATGGCAGAATAACCACTTATTTCAGTTGAAACTATAATGGATAAAGGGAAAACTATATGTACCAATGAGAAAGGTGAATCATCTAATCTATATGATCTTATTCTACAATTAACTTTGTAGCTTTCTTAAGCTCAAGATATTGAACAACAACAAACAACTAACATTGCTAACTTGATTAGTCAATTTTAGAATAAGGATCATCTCCACTCATTGTTGGTGTAGAAATTAGATACAACATCTATTGATCATGCAATAGAAGTTCATAGATCGGAGGAAATAATAAAGGAACATGAAATTAAACAAATAGATCTTTGGATATATGTAGAAAGTCTAAAGAAGGAAAATAGGAGATTGCAGAGTTTGGTAAACTCTTCCAAATCACCTGATATTGCACCTCCTCTTCCTAAGGTATTTGTTGAGCATGGTTGTCAAAAAAGTGATCCAAGTATTCCTCCCTTACAAATACTACATCAAATTGAAGAATAATATTTTGTACTTAAATAGAAAAATAAAGATGCAACTTCTTCAAACAAACTCTTGGAAAATGAAAAGAAAGAATTAGAAACTAAAGTCCAATATTTAGAAGAAAATTTGTAGGATGCATGCAAATTAGGGGAAACTCTTTTGGCATGTAGGAATCCTTCTCCTACATACAATTTTTTTCATTTGAACAATTTTTTAGATGGCAACTTTTGTGGATTTCTTGTCATCTTCCTTACAAAATTTTGCAGCCAACAACATTTTTGGAAATTTTCTATAGTATTGACACTGATTAGCAAGATTTGTTTTATGAATTTTATTTTCATGATTTCATTTTAAGAGACCATGAGCACAATAAATTTTTGATAAACCTTCATGTGGGAAAAGTTAAACTGAGGCCATTACATTCTACATTCAAATATTAAATAGCATGGAAAAGTAGATTTAAGGACTATACAAATCATGCTAAGACTATAGGATTGTGTGTCTGACCAGCCTTTCCTATTCCCAGATTGATCAAATAGAATTTTAACTATGATTTGTTAAATGATGAGGTTAAAACACATTATTTATAGTCTTTATATGATTGTCTTGTTTCTTTTGATTTATTTTCAAGATAGAGTTTTGATTCATTGGTGGTTGCAAGTGTAAATATATGGGACCAACTTTCAGTGCCTCTTAAAAGATGAGAGATCATGTCCCCAAATAACTTAAGATGGACTATGAGGAGAGCGTCCTCAATTTTGGAAATATTAATAGAGGTAATAAACTCTAGGGGAGAGCAGAAATGGATTGGCATGAGATATAGACCCCCTTTATTAATCATACCTATTCCAGGATGGTAGAATTAGGCTCCACAATCAGAGGAGCAATTTAATATATGGTATCAAATTATTCAACCACATCAGGGATTTACAAGAAATTTAGACAAACATATAACAAATGAATTTGATGAATATGATCTGAGTTAGAGTGTGGAAATCAAAAGCTAGAGCTATGAATGCTAATAAATGTTTTCAATGGGACTTACAAAAGGTAAAGCTTGGGGGAGATGATGAGCTCAAAATATGGCTCATTATCGACATGTTATTTCCCTCAATTCATCTCTCTAAGGATATTATCTTATATAAATCTTAGATTGTTAGATAGCTATTACATGGAAAATATATATTTGTCTTGTTTATATTGAACTAAAGACTAAGCCTTTACTTTGTCATTAATGTCTAATACATAGCATGTTTTAGTGATTTTTGTTATGAAGAATGCTCAAGAAAAAGACATAGGAAATGTAAAGTGAATGTGCAATTTTGATCTTTATCCAATAGAACTACAGACTCTAAAGTCTTGGTTATATGGACTCTGTAGGCTCATTTCTATAGACTTTGAAGGCTTGTTTCTACAGACTCTATAGGCTTATTTCTATGGACTCTATAGGCTTGTTTCTACAGACTCCATAGGCTTGCTTCTATAGACTCCATAGGTTCATTCCTACCAACTCTTCAAGTTCAATTTTAATAATTTTGTAAGGACAAAGCTACAAATGGGGAAGTTGGTGGCTAGATAGGATAAGTGAGAATCATTCTAGCTAGAATCAAATAAGGAAAATAACCGCTTGCTATTTTGTAAGATTTTATTTTGATAAAGTTGTAAATATATTTGATCGTAAGACTATCATAGGATAGGATATCTATTTTATTAGAATAATTAAATCTCTTGGAAATCCAATCTCCTATCTTTAGATGAGTGGATCTACCAAGGAATCTTATTCCTTTGCATCCTATTTTGAGTTTATTATATTAGTATAAAATGTAAGATTTTCATATATTATATATATTAGATATCAGATGATAGAGATTAGATAAGAGAGGAAATATTTGTACAAGCATATTATAGGTTTCAAATAGATTGTAATCATTTAAATTTTATGAATTAATACTTTAGTTTTTAGCACTGATTAATCTTTGTTTTTGAGTCTGAGAGGAGCAAGGGCCCACTCTCCTTGGAACTAGGAACTATGTACGGTATTTATGTTATGTTTTACTAATTACTTGTTATAATTAATTAGAATCTTGTTACTCATAAAAATATCAAAATAAATTCATAGTTTAAAAAAAGCATTTTCTTATTTCAAAGTTATTTCCTTCTAAGCAATGTGTGTTTTCCTTTACTACAAATGTGTAAAACAAATTTCCTTTTGTTAGTTAAGAAGTGTGATTTTACTTTCTATGCAAGCATAAATAGGAGTGTGATCTTTTACTTTCAGCAAAAGAGTGGATTGATTTGAGTTCTTCCTTTTCAGAAAAAGAGTGAATCATGTAGTTTAGGACACATTTATTTGTCTAGTCTAAGTTATAATATGACAATTAAACACCCCCAAAAGAAGCCTTCTAGATCTACCATCCCATACCTTACTACAGATAGCTTTGGACACTATCCCTAGTTGATAAGACATCAATTGAATATTGATTAAATGAGGAATTAAATGAAACTCATGAGTTGATTAATGGAAAAGTGTAGGTGAAGTTGAAGATGAAGGATTTTGTCACCCTCAAGATGATGAAATAATTTATGGAGAATAGTAGATAAATGAAGAAAAGAAAACAATAGGTGATCAAGAAAGCAAAGGCATAACAAGTAATGAAGTGCATGTGATTTTTTATGAGTGTTTTGAATATGAAGATGATGTGTTGTATAAGGATACAATATGTTTATTTGAAGAGTTCATTGGATCATCTAAGAAGCAAGAAACACCTGAAGTGCTTGAGGAAAAGGATGAATAGGTAAGGGAAGATGAGACTAAATTAACAGTCTATGAAGAAAAGATGCAAGTTGATGAGTTGGCTGATTGGATAGTCAAAGAAAGAGTAGTTGTAATAAAGGATAACATGATAAAAGATGTGGATGACAATATTGTGAACAAACAAGAGGCCTTGGAATGGTCAAAAGAGGAATAAAGTATGATGTGGATTAGATATGATAATGAAGAGGGAAAAATAGCAATGCTAGAGGAAGAAATATCAAGAGAATGGCAATTCATTCCCAATGCCACGAAGATTGAAGAAGATCATGAGAGAAAGCAAAGAAATAAGAGTGACTTTAGGTACAAGAAATAGTATGAGCAACATTAGAAGCAAGAAAAAAGGAGCACATAGATGAGGAAGTAGAGGCATAGGTGTGGTATCAAGGAACACACACATTTGTATGAGAATATGAATGGAAAAAAATATTGGAGCCAAGTTCTTTTCTCCCATTGGGATTATGATGTAGGGGCATCTTAGGAATGCCTAAAAGTGAACTTAAATGTGATTGAAATTTGAATTTAAGTCCTTAAGAGGTTTTCCCACCTTTTTCCTAATTTGAATTTTTAAATGTGTAATGAGGTAATTGAGAATGTTTTAGAGGTCTAAATTAATGTTAATGATATGTAATGGTAAAATAATGATGTAATGGACCTTTATGGTCTTATGAGAGGTTTTAAGAGTGGACTAAGTCATATGTCATATTGTAAGTATGAAGTGGAAGTCATGTTGAATCATCACCCTACATGGGTTAAGGAGTGATGAGGAGTTTATTGATCTAATAAACTATTATATTTATTGTTTTTAGAATATTTGAATTTTTAAAGAGTACTTAGAGTGTGTGGACCATATGAAGGAAGATAGACGTGAAGAAACATGGCAGACAAGACTGAGACAAGAAGAAGGTCTACCAAAATATATGAGGAATGTGTAAGTTGATGGCATGAACTAAAGATTCATGTGATTATAATGGTAATATATGATTTTATTTAAGTGTGTACTTGAAGGAATCTAAATATTAAGCATTTGTTATTATTTTTCAGTAAAGAATATGCATGATTAAACTTGCTTATCCCTGCATTATGTGTTTGTGTATTGAATGATTCAAGAAACAAGAGTGTATAAACTTGACTTAGAGACATATATTCCTATGTTTATGTTTTTATCTATTTTCCTCAAGTTTTCAAATATATATTCATGGATTTTCCAAAGAATTTAGTATTCAGTTATATATACAAACATACCCCTATTTGGCAAAAGTATTCTATACGTGGAGACTGTGTATGATTGTTAGGTAAGAAAATGATTGCATGATTCATCATAATACAAGAAGTGGAGTTGATAATTGATTCTAATATTTCAAGAAAGAGTTTGGAGATAATTTTATGTTGAGATAGTTGTAATAAATAACCTCTATTTTCCTATAGCAGTCTGTGTTCATTGGACTGTGGGTACTATGAGTGAGTTTTTGGGAAGAAGCTATATTTAAATCACTAATAGAGTGATTTATTGTATTTAGGTAAGTAATTAGAGGTTATTTAATTTTTTATTGGATTATATGTTTCCCTTTTGTTTGGTTTGTTCATTTTTTATATAGAATACAGGCCTATAACAGTCATTAGTTTAACTCAGTCAAGCTTACATTATCATGGAAAATTATGATAGAGGTTTGTTAAGGGAATACATTGATTGGAAAAGTAGAACATGATCTATATAGACCTAACAAAGGAAATTTTAATCTTTAAAACTTCATATAGTGAAAGGTATGCAAATTTATAGGCTCTTGGCCTATATAGTGGCCTAAAAACCATAGATTTAGGGTTTGGAGTATAAAAGAAGTTTTAACCATCCAAATCTCACAAAAAATTGTTGTATTATAAATATTAATGTTATCTAAATTATTTTTATGGTTTCAAAGGTGTACAAACAAATATGTATGGATTATTGAGGATTGAGATGAAATAGGCTTAGAAGAAGGGCTAGTTGAATATGCCAAAGAAGAAAAAGGTATGTGTGTTGAGAGTGAGAGTGAAAAGAGAGTTGATTAATTTGGAGAAGGATAATGGGTATCCAAAAAGGTTATTAGTTTAACAATATTGACCATATATTTCTCAGACCAAGGAGGTTTGCCCATCAAGAGGGTTAATTATGGAGTCAAGTAAGCCTACAAGTACTGAACTTTGTAAGGGAACTATTGACTAAATTTGAATTATGTTCAAATTAGGTAAACCCATATTATTTTTGAAATTTTTAATAAGGTTTAATGTGTCATATGGGGTCTCTTATTGTCCATATTATCACTTGTCCTTCCTCAAGTCCTTGTTAAAGCCCATCCTCCTTGTACTGACCTAGTCAACTAAAGTCAAAATTGCTCAACCATGGTAAAACTTAGTAAAAGTGCCAAATTATTTTTAAAATGTCTTAATAGGGTATTTTATATGTTTCAAGTGTATTAAAGTCATAAATTTTCCACTTGATAGGTTCCATGTGCAAAAAGGGTCATTTAGACACTTTTCTAGCCTAATTAATGACTTGTATAGATGGTGGAGTTACAATATTTTTCACCAAAGTGAATATAAATGTGGAGGGGGTCATATTATGTCAAGATAAGTTAGGTGGAAATTAAAAATTTAGTTATATGTAGGAAATGGTAGTTTCTCATTAAAAATAGTTCCCTTTGGGCACTTGTACAAACTTCTTGAGTTCACAAGTAGCTAAAAATGTGGTTAGAGTGCCTCTTCACCTCCCCACACAAATTTAAAAAATTAAAGTGTAATAAGGATGCCAAAAATTCAATATTCAACTTCTTTTCCTTCATTTTCTCTTTGCAAGCTAAGGAAGGTTAAGTTTAAGCACTTGGTATGGGTCATATAGGTGGAGTTGGGAAGAATGGTTTTGGGTGTGGATAGTAATCTGTATGTAATTAAAATCCATAATAAAAAATCTTAGTTTTGTGTCTCCTCCTTCATGAAAAATTTCTAACACTCCAAGTATATTTTTATGCACTTGCATTCAAGAGGGGTATATGTTTGTATCTATATATTTTTTTTAGATATCCATGGAGCTATAGGATTTTTAAAGAGTGTTTTAAATTTGGAATATGCCCTCTCCATGATGTTATCATCAACCAACACTTCCTCTCTCAATGTCCTTGAAGGAGATTTCTAAAATTATGTTTGTTTCTCAAGTTTACAGTCATAGGTGTGTAACCTATGTTATTTCAACATGGAAGAGGCTCCATGGGATGTTTAGTGTGCTTAGATTCATGTTTTAATTTTTTTTTCATTGAATGATCTTTTGAGATCAGATCAAACCCCCTTCAAATCAAATTGTCTATTTTTCTTGTTCACTACCTTGTCAACAAAATACACTCACAATTGCCTTATATAGGAGCTTCAAGAGGTTTGTATAGAGGTATGAATGGTGAAACATATGATGGAATTTAGTTTGAGTCTCAAAAATACCTAAAGGGTCATGGCATAAATGTCATAGAGGTTAAAATTCTATGCAAATCAAAGTTTTTTCTTCAAAAGATGATCAGATTGGATTATACTCACAGTCCCTAAATGGACTAAATAGAGCCCTTAAGTGTTTTTGTTATTTTCATACAATGAGATTATGGTGGTTTTAAAGGATACTCATGCTCTCACCTTTTATTCCTTACCAAATACAACACATGTGCTAATTTTTAGGTCAAAATGTTAAGAAGGAGATAGTCATTGAGACCTTCAAAATTGTCAATGAACACACTAAAATCTTTCAGTGTTGTCTATAGGCACAATGGAAAGAATGACCTCTTTTGACATTTTGAGAAAAATATTGAAGGGAAATCCAAGAATGTATTGGAAAGGATATCATGATAAGACAATTTTAAACCATTTATCTCATGAGAATAGTAGTTTGTGCTATTTATGACCTTCTAAACACTCCTCCCTATCTGTATAACAAGCCTAAATAAACACCTATAGCCAACACACTAGGTAGTGACCCAATTTGATAGTTGCATGGTGTTTTAAAGTTTTCAAGGTAATAATATTGGTTAAAATTAGGTTGTGTCACCTTGAAGTGAATTCAATAGGTTTTTCACATGAAAACCAAAGGGGAGAGACTCCACACATGCACCTCTAGGCATGAAAAATGCCATCTACAACTAAGAATAATAGTGAGATGAAAAGAAGGCTTAGGTGGAGATATAAGGTCTTATAAAGATTAAAAAATGGATCTAAAAAAAAAACTAATGATATTTTATATCATTATTAATCCATATGAAACATCTTTAAGGCCTAATTCTTGCCAATAATACACTTACAAGGGTGGAATAATGATTGTTACAGTCAAGGCATGGGTGTCCTAGTTAAGGACCTAAGCATAGAATTGATATGGATTGAGGGTTTATAAGTGAATTAAAAATAATTATGAGATTATCATGACCTATTAAACATGGAAATAAGGTCCACACCCATAGTCAAATCTCATACTAGACCTACAAGTAGGGTCTTAAGGGCATTTCAATCCTCAACAAGCAGATGACCTAGTCTTTGGAATGAGAGATAAATTGGTAAAAAATATTGAGATTATCCTTGTAAAAATTATGGATTACCACATATATGAGATTTTAAATATCATATGAGGTTTTTATTATGATATTAAATCCTAAACCAAGCTCAAATAGCCTACAAGTAATCCTAAATAGTGATCTCCTTGTAAGCAGTCGTAGACTTAGTCCATGTTTCCGAAATCATAGAGGTGTTTAAAATAAAAATATAATATAAAGTGGTTTTAATATGTTATGGGGTGGAATTAATTATCCATAAATGTCATAAAAATCTCAAAATAATCCATAAAACCTCCAAAAATGGCCTATACCCTGCCTACCCTCATAGTTTGCCTTATTCATAAGTCTACCTAGTAAATGTCAAGAGTTGGAAGGTCTATCCTTTGAATTGGAAGATAAAATTTGGTAAAAATAATAATTTTGACTCATGATACATTACCAAATAGTTTAATTTGATGAGATATCAATTAAAACCCTCTGTATTGTGTCTTAGAGGAGGGGTAATTTTCTCATACATGAAGAGACAATTTTAAGGGAAAAGTGATAAGGCATGGACCAAAAGGAAATACAAGATTAATTAAAGGTTGGATAATTTTTATGACACATAATTCAAAATAAAAACCTTTATATAAGGTTTGAAGTCAAATAGGTTACCCTATACTGTAAAGTTTACAATCATGTGTGAGGGAAACCCTTAGGCCTAAAAGCCAAGTTGAAGGGCATATACATTTTTAACCTTGTCCAAGATTTACACTTGACTAATATATGTTTATAGATGTATATTTGAGGTGTTAAATCCATCACATTTTATGATAAAACATTTTAGAGTCACATTGAGTCAAAGGTAGAGGTAGAGCTATTGGCAAGGTCTAGGCCCAATTTCAAAATAGGGGTCCATCTTCATTCCTAGATCTTATGGATATATTTAAATTATTGAGGCATGTTTTTTGAATACATAAAAAGGAGTATAATTTTTTTTTTTGTAATTAAATCCATTAATAAGTCATTTTGGGCTTGAAAACATTCACAAACCTCACATAATGCATGAGAAGGACTCGAATGCCAACTTCAAATGCTTGAAACTTTCATGAGCTTATGCATGGGACCTTGAGGTGTTTAGGAAAGTTAGAGAGGGTCCTTGAGGAGACATTAGTGGAATTTTTAGAGACTTATAATGTGTATCCTTTATGAACAAAGTCTAAGAGTACAAGTGACCTCAAAACCCTTGTAACCCCTATCTTGTGACCTGATAGAATAAACGAGGTTCACAGTGCATCCAAATGGACAAATTTGACCCTAAGAGATAAAGAGAAGTTGTTGAAAAATTCATGAGGATCAAAACTATGGAGATAGATTATATATAATCCATTTATGTCAAGTATAAATTAATTTTATTTTCAATTTTATTGTGTTTTATAGGTCTTGAAGATGATCATGGGATACCAATCACTTGGGGAGGTATGTTGGGACTTGATCCAACCCCTTATTCCATTTTCAGAGCTTAGAGATGCTCATAAGTGTCCCTAATAAGCCTTTCACTTCAACCAATCTCCAAAATGACATAGTGAAGAGAATGGAAACTTAGGTTTGGAGTCATTTTAAGATGTGTATGATGAAGTCAAGTGTATTAAGTGTCTTACCATGTGTCATGAGACCACTGGTATGGATCAATTAGGGAAGATAAGAATATTCTAGTGCCAATTGTCAAGAAAATCATATTAGAGAGTGTTCATGGTTATAGGTGATGATTGGGATTGTGCAAGAGAATATCCATGACTAAGAAAACATATAATATAGGTGGAGGCCTCTTTGTAACTTCATTTATTTAGTGCACATGAGACACTTATCCCTAATTTGATTTGGAATGCTCAAGGAATCCCATGATGAAGGAAATTTTGAAGAGATAATTATTGAAAATATGTTATGCCACATTTGGAGAGGAGGCTTGTTTTGGATGGACACATGTTCAAATCAATTTCTTTATATCTTTTCCACCTCATTTCCATGAGTTTGTAATAATTTTCTCAAGTTGACACATGTAAAAGTGACTCTTGAACTTCCTTTTCTCTCTCCTCTCAAATTCTATAAGAATTGGCCTTTTTGGCATTATATGGCATTCTCCACCTAGTATGGAAAAGCCCTACCACTTTGTACTACCTTTGATAAATAATATGACTTATTTATACCTCATTTCATAGCTTCATGTAGTGTTAAATTTTAATTAGTTGATCTAGTCAATTGAATATGTGTATCACATTGACTTGTTGTCCTTCTTGTCTTGCCTCATGTAGTTTTATTCACTATTGTAGGTTGTAGTTAGTGTCATTGATAACATTTGATGAGTTGGAAAGTGAACTAGTCTTCCTCTTTAATATCATTATGCTTTACCCTTCTATAAAACATTGATTTAATAGGCTCTTATGAGATTAGTGTATGTTCATGTTATCTTGTTGTCTTTAGTGTACTAGTCAATGTGTTTGTGAGTGATCAACTAGTTTAGTGCATGTAGTAGTTAGATTAATTTTAGCTCCTTCTAACTCTTTTCATGAAAAAGCATTAGATTAGGTGATAAGCATTTAAATAATAATCTAGGGATATCTATCCCTTTCAATCCTAAAGATTCATCTCTCTTACAAGTTCCCCATAACATGAGAGATGATTGAATGTTGCATCAAATTTTAGGAGCTTGAATAGAGTGTCCTAGGGTGCAAAATTTTATACCCTATCATGCATGGTGGGAATTTTGGTCTTAATTGTTTCCATGTCAAGGTGAATTATAGTCTTGATAAGCCCAAGGTTGTAGAGGTATTTTTAATCCAACATTTGCTGCCTCCAAAAGGTCAGAATTTCTAGTTGTAGATCAAGTTCTTAACATTATACTTCATGGTCTCCACTAGATCATCTTCTAGTAGATAATTCAATCAAATCCATCTATCTTAAGCTCCTCTTGAGGAACAATATCTTGAAGCATTCTTAACATTTAGATATCTCAAAAAATAAGGTTTTGAATATCAAGAGGAGGAAGAATAGATGTCCAGGCAACATACATTCCCAGCCTTCAACACCCAAAATCTAATTAATCTTATTGCATATGATCCTATTCCTCCAAATGCTACTAAAAGTCTCCCTGGATTTATGGAGAGGGCCCTATTACCCCATCTGAGCACATTAGGGACATTTAAAATTTTTAAACTTCCATAATATCACTCAAGTTAACATATCTATTAGACTACTTGCCATGTATCTAAAGGGTAAAGCACTTGATTGGTATAGGACATTGGAGGGTGGTTGCATTACTAATTGGGATGACTTTGGAGAGTTGTTGGTGAATAGGTTTGAGAATAAGAGTGACCACACTTCACTAATCCATTATTTGAATGTGATAATAAGAGGTCTTAATGAATCTATGGGGGATTTTAATGAAAGGTTTCAAAGGACATGGTATAGATTGCCACCTATCATGAGGCCTCCTTCAATCTTTGTATTCCCCATTTATCGCAAGGCCATTGGCACTGATGTGGTAGTAATGTTGTAGTCAATAGGATTATTTTCTATACCTAATGA
The DNA here is from genome assembly GCA_037957365.1 of Torreya grandis. Taxonomy (NCBI): domain Eukaryota; kingdom Viridiplantae; phylum Streptophyta; class Pinopsida; order Cupressales; family Taxaceae; genus Torreya; species Torreya grandis. Next base: position 1,359,389 of record JARHVA010000346.1, on the reverse strand, counting down.
ATATGGGATAGATATTATATATTAGAATATTTTGATACAATCTAGGAAATTACCTCTAAGAGTCTCTATGCCTTTGTTGTCTCATAGTTCAGTTGAAACTCCAAGTGTAGCACAAGTTCCCAATGCCAATGCCAAGTCTAGAAATACTCCTGAGAAGGTGGATAATGCTATGTACAAATATGAAATGATTTGGTAATTACAAGCTCATCTCAAATAAGCTTAATTACATGTAAGTGCTTCACCCCATCCCAAATATTATCCTTCACAAAATTATAGATGTCCACCCCAATACAATTACCAAGGAAGAGGACAAGGTCAACAAGGTTTCAATAGGTAACCCAATATCTATAATACTAATTCCATTCCATCCACAAGGGTTATTGTTCCAATCCATACTAACCTAGTTCAAGGAGAGGAATATTTGGATCATTCAGGAAAATCTCAAGGTTAGTTTGTGTATGATGGTGCAGGAGGTTGTCAAGCCTTAGTGGCACAAGAAGGAGCTACTCCTTGCCCCACATCAAAAAAAAGAAAATATCATGCAAAGGGATACTCATGGAGAGGGTAGTATCCAAATTATAGGTCATATGAACTTTTAAAAGGAAGATAACTATGTGTTAAACCAAAGTACATCAGTTATAGCCAACACAAGAGCTAAAAAGAGAGATTTGGGAGATGTTTTGAAAGCACATGTGACTCCAAGTAATGCCTATCTAAGGCCACAAAGTGTGAATCCTAATGTAATACCCATTACTAGTCATACTCCTCCTCAAATTTAGAATGTGAATAAGGTTGAAAAATCACTTAAAGGATTTTCATTCATTACTTCTTCTTTATTGCCTTCACAACTTGAGAATCAGTTGATTGTTCCTAAGACTCTTCAATAGTTAGAAGATGATGTTGCCATTGATGAGTTCCTTGAAAATATTGAAGATGATAACTCAAGAATATATGATGAAGATATTTTCATTAGCACACATCTTTAACCTATTAGATCAATCTTTGAGATTGAGGAAGGAGCTGATGACATGGAACAACAAATAGATGTTTTAGGAGAGGAAGACACTTCAACTGTAAGACAAGAAGTATACCTTGAGTGGATTGATGAATTACCATGATCCTTAGAAGATGATGTTGGTCAAATTGAAACAAAAGATGAAAAAGAGGAAATCATTAGCCAGCATGATGTTCCAAAAGAAATTGGTAAGAATGTTGATGAAATCCAAGTCCTTTCGATTGATCATGAACAATTGGCATTTTGGGATGACCTTGAGAAATTTTTCTTGAGCTTGAATGATGCATCTTCACTTTATGAAGAGATTGAGAAATTTTTTGAAGAAGATGTTGTAGCTAAACCTATTAAAATTCATGAAGCACCTCAATAAGAATACAAGTTACCAAGAAAGGTAGTAAGTTTTGAAGAACCTCTCCCATGCATCCAGTTGCTAGGACCACCAAAGTTTGATGGAGACCTTACCTTCCAAAATGAGCATAGTCTTGATGATGGAAAGCCACTTACATTAGAAGTTGAGGTTGAGTGTGAGGATCAAAATGAGTTTAGAATCAATGAAAACTCACTTGAACCAAGGGATATGATTTCCATTTAAACCAATCAAGAGGAGTATGTTTCCATTGAACACATGTTCTTAGTTGAAGAACTAGATGAAACCAATGCAAACACCATGGGAATTGAGTAGGTTATTGAATAAATAAGAAAAATTCCTAAGTGGTAGCCTTCACATCCTTTTATTTTAATTCAAGAAGATGGTATGAAAAAAAATTATTTTGATCTAGGAGGATTAGTTCTATCTATTTAGTTTGCAAATATTAGAGTGTGTTTGTTTTAGTTTATCTTGTGTTTCCTAAGTGCTTCATAGCACAAGTGTGTTTCCTTACCTATTTTTGGTGTGTGTCTTTGATTTTGTTTTTGTATTTCAAACATATTGTTTTCCTTGAGGAAAAGGTATATTTAAGTCAATTTGAGTGTCCATATGCATGACTTCATGCCCAATGGAAGGACTAGGAAACTAGTCTTAGGCATAGTTGGCATGCCACCCGTAGGAATCACCAAGAATGTTGACCAAATTTGACTTCTATTAAAATTAGGTTAACCCATAATATTTTTTCAAACTTTTTAAGAAAGTTTAATGTGTCCTATGGGGTCTCTTATTGTCTTATATGTATCACTTGTCCTTCCTCTAGTCCTTGTTGAAGCCCATCCTCCTTGTACAGACCTAGTCAACCAAAATCAAAGTTTGTCAACCATGGTAAAACTTATTAAAAGTGCCAAATTATTTTTAAAATGTCCTAATAGGGTATTTTAAATGTTTCAAGGTGTATTTAAGTCATAAATTAGCCACTTGCTAGGTTTCATGTGTAAAAAGGGTCATTTGGCCACTTTTCTAGAATAATTAATGACTTGTATGGATGGTGGAATTACAATATTTGTCACCAAAGTGAATATAAATGTGGAGGAGGTCAAATTATGTTAGGATCAGTTATGTGTTAGTTACAAAGTTAGTTATATGTAGGAAATGTTAGTTTCTCCTTAAAAATAGGCCCCTTTGGGCACTTTTATAGACTTCTTGAGTTCAATTGTAACTAAAAATGTGGGAGGAGTGTATATTCACATCCCCATACCAATTTACACACTTTTAGTGTAATAAGGATGTCAAAAATTTCATCTAAAACTTCTTTTCATTTATTTTCTCTTTGCAAGCCAAGGAAGGTCAAGTTCAAGCACTTGTTATGGATCATACAGGTGGAGTTGGGAAGAATGGTTTTGGGTGTGGATATCAATCTAAATTTACTTAAAATACATAACAATAACTCTTATTTTTGTGGCTCCTCCTTCATGAAAAATTGTTAACACTCTAGACATCTTTTTATGGAGTGTTTTTAGGTTTTAATAGGCCATCTCCATGATGTTATCATCACCAAACACTTCCTATCTCAATGTATTTGAAGGATATTTAAAAAATTATATGTAAAGTTTTTTATTTAAAATATGATCAGATTGGATTGTACTCACTGTCCCTAAATGGACAAAATAGATCCCCTGAGTCTTTTTGTTATTTTCATACACTAATATTATGGTGGTTTTGAAAGATCCTCATGTGCTCACTTTGTATTAATTACCACATGAAACACCTTTGCCAATTTTAAGGTCAAAATGTTAAGAGGTAGATATCCATTGAGACCCTCAAAGTTACCAATGAACACACTAAAAGCTTTTAATGTTGTCTAGAGGCACAATAGAAAGAATGACCTCTTTTGACATTTTTAGAAACATCTTGAAGGGAAATACAAGAATGGATTAGAAATAATAGAGTTATAAGACAATTTTAAAGCATTAATCTCATGATAATAGTAGTTTATGCTTGTGATGACCTCCTAAACACTCCTTCATATCCGTATAATAGGCCTAAACAAACACCTATAACCACTGCACTAGGCATCAACCCAATTTAATAGTTACATGGTGTTTTGAAGTTTCCAAGGTAATAATTCTAGTTCAAATCAGGTTTTGTGACCTTAAAGTGAATTAAATAGGTTTTTCACATCAAAACCAAAGGGGAAAGACTCCACACATGCACTTATAGGTATGAGAAATGCCACCTATAGTTGAGAAAAATAGTGAGATGAAAAGAAGGCTTAGGTAGAGATATAAGGTCTTAGAGAACAAAAAAATGGGTCTCAAATACATACTAATAATATTTGATAGCATTATTAATCCCTATTAAACATCTATAAGGCCTAATTATTCCTAATAATACACTTACAGAGGTATAACAATGACTATTACAGTTGAGGTAGGGGTGTCTTAGTTATGGACATAAGCATAGAATTGATATAGATTGAGGGTTTCTAAGTGAATTCAAAGAATCAAGAGATTATAATGACCTAATAAACATATTAATAATGTCCAAACCCATATTCAAAGCTCAGACTAGACCTATAGGTAGGGTCTTAAGGGTGTCGCAGTCCTCAACAAGTAGATGGCCTAGTCTTTGGAATGAGAGATAAATTAGTGAAAATGACTAAGATTAGTCTTGGAAAAATGATGGAATAACACCAATATTATATTTTAAATATCATAATATGTTTTTATTATGATTTTAAATCATAAACTAAGCTCAAATAGCCTATAGGTAAGCCTAAACAATGATCTCCTTCTAAGCAGTCGTAAACCTAGTCAATGTTTTCAAAAGCATAGAGGTGTTTAAGAGACAAAAAGACTATAAAGTGGTTTTAATAGGTTATTTTAGGCATTATTTATCCCTATATGTCATAAAAATCTCAAAAAAATACATAAAACCTCCAAACATAGCCTATACCCTAGCTGCCCTCACAGTCTGCCTTATTCATAAGTTTACCTAGTAAATATCAAGAGTTGGAAGGTCTATCCTTAGATTTGAAAGATATAATTTGGTAAAAATCATCCTTGGGAGCCATTATGTACTTAAAAATATTTTAATTTTATTAACTGTGAAGGAAAAATCTCTCTATTTTGTCTCAGAGGGCCGGGGGGTTAATTTTCTCATACATTAAGAGATAGTTTTAAGGGAAAAGTGATAAGGCATGGACCGAAAGGAAAATAGAGCTTAAGTGAAGGTTTTATAAGTTTTAAGACACCATAAAAAACTTTAAAAACTTTTATATAAGGTTTTAGGCCAAACAAGGTACCCTATAGTGCAAAGGTTATCGTCATGTCTGATGGAAACCCTTAGGCCTAGAAGCCAAGTTTAAGGTCATATGCATTTTCAACCTTGTCCAATATTTAAAATTGAATAATTAATGATTAAAGAGGTATATTTAAGGTTTTTAATCCATCACATTGTATAACAAACCATTTTAGAGTCATATTGAGTCAAAGGTGTAGGTAGACCTATTTGCAAGGTCTAGGCCCAGTTTCAAAACATGGGTCATCTTCATTCCCAACTCTTGAGGAGATATTTCAATGATTGAGTCATGTTTTTGGAACACATAAATAGTATTATGAACCATTTTTTTTCAATTAAATCCATTAATAATCCATTTTGGGCTTACAAATGTTCACAAACCTCACATAATGCATGAGAAGGACTCAAATGCTAACTTCAAATGCTTGAAACTTTCATGAGCTTATGCACGGGACCTTGAGGTGTTTGAGGAAGTTAACAAGGGTCCCTTAGGATCCCTTAGTGGAATGTTGAGATACTTATAATTTGTATCCTTTATGAATATAGGCTAAGATTCCAAGTGACCTCAAAACCCTTAAAACCCCTATCTTATGACTAATGAAAGAAATGAGGTTTAAAGTGCATCCAAATGGAAAAAATTGACCCTGAGAAATAAATATAAGCTTTTAAAAACTTCATGAGGATCAGATCCATTGAGATATATTATATATAATCCATACAAGTCAAGAAAAAATTAGGTTTCTTTGACATTTTATTGTGTTTTATAGGTCTTAAAGATGATCATGGGATAACAATCACTTCGAGAGGTAATTTGGGACTTGAACCAACCCCTAATTCCATTTTTAGAGCTTGGATATGCTCACAAGTGTCCCTCCTAGGCCTTTCACTTTAGCCATTCTCCAAAATAACATAGTAAAGAGAATGTAAACTTAAGTTTGGAGGCCTTATAAGATGTGTATGATGAAGTCAAGTGTATAAATTTTCCTACCATGTGTCATGAAACCCATGGTATGGATCAATTAGGAAAGATAAGATGATGCTAGTGCCAATTGTCAAGAAAAGCCTATTAGAGAGTGATCATGGTTTTAGGTGATGATTGGTCTTGTGCAAGAGAATATCCTTGATTAATAAAAATTTTAATGTAGGTGGATGCCTCTTTATAACTTCCTCTTCTTAGTGTACATGAGAAACGTGTCTCTAGTTTTCTTTAGAATGATCAAGGAAGCCCATGATGAAGGAAATTTTTAAGAGGGAATGATTGAGAAGATGTTATGCCACATTTGGAGAGGAGGCTCGTTTAGGATGGACACATGTTCACATCAATTTATTGATATCTTTTCTACCTCATTTCCATGCATTTTTAACTAATTTTCTCAAGTTTACACATGTACAAGTGACTCTTGAACTTCCTTTTCTCTCTCCTTCTCTCAAATTATATAAGAGTTGGCATTTTTGGCATTGTATGGCATTATCCACTTGGTATGGTGAAGCCATGCCACTTTATACTACCTTTGATTAATAATACTACTAATTTTTACCTCATTTCATGGCTTCATGTAGTGTTAAGTTTAAATTAGTTGATCTATTCAAGTGTATATGTGTATCACCTTGACTTGTTGTCCTTCTTGCCTTGCCTCATGTAGTTTTGTTCACTATTGCAGGTTGTAGTTGGTGTCATTGATAGCATTTGATGAGTTGGAAAGTGAACTAGTCTTCCTCTTCAATATCACTATGCTTTACCCTTCTATAAAACATTGATCAATAGGCTCTTATGATATTAGTGTATGTTCATGTTATATTGTTGTCTTTTGTGCACTAGTCAATGTGTGTGTGAGTGATAACTAGTTTGGTGCATCACCATAGTAGTTAGATTAATTTAAGTTCCTTCTAACTCTTTTCATGAAAAATTATTAGATTAGGTGATAATAATTTAAATAATAATCTAGGGAGTGATCCCTTTAAATCCTAGAGATTCATCTCTCTTATAAATTCCCCATAACTTGAGAGATGATTCAATGTTGCATCAAATTGTAGGAGCTTGAATAGAGTGTCCTAGGGTGCACAATTTGATTATAATAGGAACCTAACCTAAAATTTTATGTGAATTATAGTCATGGTAAAGGGCACTCAAAAATATATTTGTTTTTCCTAGATGAGTTGTTGTATGGAATAGAATAATGGATTTGTCCTAAAATGGGGCTAATAACATTTAAAGGAAAAAAGTGGACTAATGAGTGAAATGAAGAATGATAAATGATAAATGTGGATTGATATGGTTTGATATAATGTTTTATCATGTTTAATGAGTTTTGGAACTTTGTTTAAGGAGGTGTTTGAGTTTGGTCCATTTGGAGAAGATTGGCCTAGTGTTGGCTAAGGAAGCTTTACATGTTTGCATGTAAAGTGAAATAGAAGTGCAGGATGAGGGAATAGATCTAGATCAAAAGATAGGCTTTGGAATGGTTTATAAAATTTCTAAAGAAATATCTCTAATTTTGATGATCTTTTGGACAATTTTGTGCAACATTTCTCCCACAATCTTAAACATGAGATTTCATTGGTAGATTTGACTCAAGCTAAATAGAAGGTCAATGAAAGTTTTTAAATCTCTTGATAATGATGCAAATTACTTGCTATTAATTTCACTCATAACTTACTAGATAAATAATTAACCATTGTGTTTACCAAAATTTTCATAGTGAGATATCTTACCATCTAGAGCTGTAGTGTGCACACAATTTTAAGCAGATCATTGACAAAGATTTAATAATTTAAAAATACCTTATTAACAAAGGTATCATAAAGTTAGCCTCATAAAACTAAGAATCAAAACCAAGGAAACAACCAAAAATAGAATTAAAACCAAGTCGAAGCGATAACACTAATCCAAGCTAGTAATTATGAAAAGTCTAAGTAATTTAACCATAATAAGAATATATTAGGAAATGGAATAACAAAGTCACATCATGTAAAAATGGTTCAAACACCATCTACTCAGCCTACACTACAAATGCAAATTACTCCTCATCAGTAACCCATTCATCATGCACAACCTTCACAATAGCCTAGACCAATGAAATAAGCAAAACAATTATAACCTTTGAAAATCCCTCCTCCAAGGAGAAATGAACCTACTCATCATGTCTTTAGTGACCTTGGGGAATCCATTAAAGTCATGTTTCTCAAACTAGCCACAACTAATCTAATTAATTGGCCAATTTTAAAGCACTATCATAAGGGCATTCTTTATCTAGATTGGTACCAATAAAATGAGTTCTATGAATACCATCAAATTCATAATCATAATTTATGTTGTGTTAAGATCAAGCACTTTATTGAAAATATGTTGGAAAATAGGAAGATCACATTGAATAATAAAACTTCTACATCCAATCATAACTTGGGTATTTATAAAATTTTTTTTCCAAAACATAAAAACAACAACCAAACACAAAGTCCAGAATAACAATAATAATAGTATCAACAACCAAGAAAATAATTATAATTCCATTAGCAACAATAATGTCCACAAAATGAATAGAACCAAGGCTATAATGATGCTAACAACTAATATGCTTACCATGCAATTGCACATTACTATACCAAAGTTATAGGCCATATTATGAGGGGTCACATTTCTACCATTAGCATCAATTCAAGACCAAGTGATAATATAACATGACCATTTATAAACAATTCTAACCAGCCAATGTATGCCAATGATCCTTCTTTGACCTAGGATAACATACAGGCATACCAACAAGTAGGGATTACTACTTTGGACCTTATACTGATAACTCATTTTTGCCCCATAACCACATATAAGTGCATCAATAATTGAAACTTATCCTATCTAGCCTCCTCTACCATCATTTACTAGTAATAATGTACTTGTATCTAATCTTGAGTGTGTAATCACAACTTGATAGTCAAATATTACCATTCCAGGCCCACAATTATCTTTCACCAAACCCATTCAACCCACCATTCTAGCTAAGAACAAGTCATATACCACTATAAAGGAAAATATGTTCAATATTATGGAATAAATTCAAAAGACTCCTACACAAATATCCATTTTCAATTTGTTGCATATGTCTACCATCCACAAGAATGATAGAATTGTTCAAGATCCAACTCATAGAATCAAACACACAAACTGTAAAGGTAAATAAAATAGAAGTAGAACTCCATTATTGAGACTAAAATAAAAATAGAGCAAAATTATAATCATATTGCATTCATAACTCATTAAAAAATAGCTTAGATTAGAGGTGTATTTATAGATACAATGGAGGCATAGAGCTGAGACATTTGGCAATATGAACACAAGACTTTTTCTAAATGGTTTGTGTGCTCCATATGTCAATATTGGTGGGTAAAGGTATCCTTACCCACCAATTTGACTGCAATTTTTCCATGTGCATGTGCAACTTAATTACCTCATTTATGACACCTAAGTGACCTCAAAATAACACCTAAGCAAGCTAACCACATGTGTAGGAATAATCCATAATAATAAATACAAGGAAAATAATATCCTACACTAACACCCCCTTAAGTGTAAGTTAGGTGGGAAAATAAAATTGGGTCCTGGAAACATGTCTTGAGAAGTTACCCAAGTACAATGCAACTCTCATAAAGTGGAGGAAAAGGAGAAAACCCATAGGAAAAAACTCCCCCAACATAGAGAAAATAAGAAGAGGACTAGAAGGCCCCCTATAAATATGATGTTGATGTAGCTCATACCCCAAGAAGAGCATGAAAGTGAATATACTTACTCTCAGTGAAGGGTTTGGTAAGATATCATCTATTTGATTTGTAGTTTGGCAAAATTTGAGATCAATGACTTGTCTATGAATGAGCTCTCAAATGAAGTGTATATAGATCTTGATGTGCTTAGTTTGTTGATGTTGGAATGGATTCCTATAGATATAAATGGTGCTTTAGTTATCAAAAAATATGATTGTGGGTCACTTGAACTATATACCAAACTCAGTAAGAATCTCCTAAAGCCAAATAGCTTTAGTAGTAGCATTGATATCCCCTTTGTATTTAGCCTTAGTAGCTGATAAAGTAATAGCATTATGATTCTTGCTAAACCAACTAACTATTCCTAGACCAAGTGAAAATCTATAACCTAAAGTGGACTTACAATGTTGAATATCACCATCCCAGTCTAAATCTATGTATCTAATCAAGTCAATATCAATGCCTACTCCATAGTGAATCCCAAAACTATGAGTATCCTAAATGTAGTGGAGAATCCATTTGGCTTCTATCTAATGTAGCTCATGTAGTGTCTATATAAACCTAGAGACCATGCCCATTGTATATGAAATATTAGATCTATTGTGAGTTAGATAGATGAGGCTACCAACTAGCTGTTGATACAAGGTAACATCAACAAATGGAGAAGAACACTCAACCTCAAGTTTGACTCCAAAAAGAAAGGGATTTGGAGCTAGCTTATAATTTTCCATGTGAAACCATGTGATAAAATCAAGAGAATACTTGTATTATGAAATGGTAATACCTAAGTCAGATTGTGAAATCTAAATACCAAAGAAGTAATGCAATAAACCCAAGTCAGTCATGGAGAATATATCATACAAAGTAGTTTTCACTACTACAATAGAGGATGAGTAACTTCTTGTGATCAATAGGTCATCCACATATAGAACCAAAATCAAGAGTGAATTATCTTACCACAAGATGTAGACATTCAGATCAAAATTGCATCTAGTGAACCCAACTATGAGAAGAAATGAATCCATCTTATCATACCAAGCTCGAGGGGCCTATTTGAGGCCATAGATATATTTATAAAGTTTACAAACTAAGGAATAATCTTCCAAAAAATCTTGTGGTTGTTTCATAGATATATCCTCCTCAAGGTCACCATGAAGAATGGCACTCTTCACATCTATTTGATGAACATCCCAATGATAAGTTGTGTCAATGGAAAGAGTGAGTTGAATAGAGTTCATTATAGCAACTAGAATAAATGTTTTAGTGTAGTCTATGCCAAGAACTTGTGAAAATCCTTTTGCTACTAATCATGATTTGAACTTATTGACTAACCCATCTACTACAAATTTTGTTTGATAGATCCACCTACATCGAACAAGTTTCCTTCCCTTGGGAAGTGGTACTAGATCCCAAGTGTGGTTCCTAATTAAGGAACTATACTCTTCATGCATAGCTATATCCCACTCAAGAATGCCATATGCCTCATTAAATTGTTTTGGATTAGAATCACAAGCAATGAAAACATGTAGAACACCCTAAAATTGTGAATGAGTTTGTTTAACATCTATCAGATTCCCAGCCCAATCACCTACACTCTATAGAGTCTATCTAGCCCAAATAGGACCTAAAATTAGAAAATTAGGGGGAGATTCTTAAAATTCAAAAGTTTTAATATGAATAGAATGATGTGAATCTCTATCACTATCCTCATCATCTGAACTGGAAGAAGAATCTTCATCAACATGTATCTGATCTGGATGATTTGAATCATCTAAACTATCATCATATCCTAGAGAGTCGAAAGAGGAGGGAGAAGTGCCATGTGTGGAGTCTGATGGACCCTCTTTAAAGCATACACTCCTCTCAATGAACAACTCATGTGTGGTAGGATGAATAAGCCTATATCCATTAACACCTTCTACATACCCAAAAAATATGAAAGTCCTACTCTAACATTCCATGGCCTTACATTTATTCTTAGGAATGTGGGCCATAACTAGAGATCAAAATACCCTAAAGTGCTTAACTTCAAGTTTTTTTATTTTTCCAAGCTTTAAAATAAGTGATCCCTTTCAATGCTTTATGAGGAACATGATTTTGGATATAACAAGAACAATTAATGGCTTCTACCCAATATTATGGTGTAAATGATTTGGAGTGTATCATACAATTTTCCATTTCTTTCAAAGATTTGTTCTTAATTTCTACAACACCATTATATTGAGGACTATATGGAACTTTTCATTGTAGATCAATCCCTAATTAAGTACAAAATTTCTCAAAGTGATGATTAATATACTCACCACCATTATCAATGTGCAAAATTCTAATGGTTTTCCTTGACTATTTCTCAACAAGAGCCTTGAAATCCTTAAAATGGTCAAAGACCTTAGAATTTTATTGAATAAAATACACCCAAGTATACCTATATAATTAATCTATGAAGGTAAGCATGTACCTATCCTTGTTGAATGAAGACTTTGAAAATGGTCCAAAAACATCACTATGAATTAGCTCTAAAATTTTAGTGGCTCTTCATAATTGGCCTTTGCCATATTTATCTTCAAGATGTTTACCAAGCATTCAATATACACAAATGCCATCATAAAAATGAACATGAGGCAACCCTATTACCATATCTTGTTGACTAAGTTATTTCAAGTGGTGATAGTTTAGATGGCCAAATTGCTCATGCCATAGTTTGTTCACTCCGTCAGAATGAGTGAGTAGTACAGTAATAGGGTAATCAAGATCAAAATTTCAGAATGTGTACAACTTTTATTGGTAATTTTATTTCCCAATGGCCAGTATAGTATTATAATGTATCTCCTTAATGACAATATAGTTTAGAGTAAACTTAATTTTATTTCCTAATCCAATGTGGTGATTTGATAAATAGATATGAGATTAGCTGACATTGATGAAACACAAAAGACATTTTCAAATGTTCCATCATAACTTTAAAAAAAGAATCATCACCTATTAAAATACATGGCATATATAATGACTCTAAGGATGAGAACAAGTCTCGTGAAGAAGCCATGTGATGTGAGGCACCAAAATCAATCATCCATGTGGATGGATAAGATGTTATTGCAATAAGGGCTTTGACCTTACCTTTCCCCTTACTACTTTATTTTATCTTAGAAGACTTCTATGTTGATGAGGTTAATTTGACTATAATAGGGACATTGATGTTGTTTTTCTCAAGCATCTTTGTTAAATGATCAATCTATTCTTTCATATATTTTGTATCATCATGCCTAGTTCTCTTACAATAGGCACATGTGATCCTCTCTTTCTTAGATTTCCCACTTGAAGAGGACTCATATGATAGTTTTGGCTTAGTATCTAATTTTTGACCCTTTCATTTCTCTTGGTCCTTCTTTTTTTATTTCTTCTCCTTATTTATTGAAGTCTTTAGTTTGTCATGACTCAAAAACGCATGTGATTTGGATGACTTCAATGTACCCATTTGGATGAGTTTATCTTGCTCCCTAGTTAATTCTTTGGCAAAATCATCTAAGGATGGCATACTCCATGTAGGTCATAGGGCACATTTCAAAGCATAAAAGGTAGAGAAAAAAATTGAGTAGTCAAGACCTAACATTGAAAGAATATAGAGGATCAATTGTTCATAATTTTTCTCTATACAACACAATTTTAATTTCAACCTAAGTGATTTAAGTTTGGTGAAAAAGTCTTCTATAGTGTCAAAATTTCCTAGACTTAAACTAATGAGCTCATTCTCTAGCTCATGACCCCTCATTACATCCTACTTCCCAAAGAGTTGTTCCAAAGTCTTCCAAATCTCATGTAGTGATTTAGTAGATTCAATGTGAAATAGTAAGTCAAGAGAAATAGACATACACAAAAAATTATATGCTTCATCACACCTATTATACCATTTAATTTTTTTCCAAGTTTGGGTTTAGTTTCCATATTCATGGTTATCTTATGTAAAACTCTACTTTTTAGAAAAAATTGAACTTTAGATTTCCAGTCATGATAATTGAATAGAGTGAGAAGTGGAACCAAATTATGATCCATGATGCAGTGCAAGTAGAAACTGAATGAGTAATAGAGAAGGCAAGGCACTCAACAACCCTCCCTAAAACTATTAGAAAGAACCCCCCCAAATTATAGAGGTTTAACACTTTATGTTTTAGTGTGTATATAATCAACACTTTAGTGCACATATAATTATCAATTTATGTTTTAGTGCATATACAATCAACACTTTAGTGCATATATAATGGGCACCAAATTTTTGCACAATAAAGCCCAACAAATCTTTAAGATGTTGTGCAAGGCCAAAGATAGATGTAAACACGAGTATAGAGTTGATTCATGAAGCTTCAACTCATGTAAGAAGGATATATAATGTATATAGTATAAATAAAGTACTACATAGTAGATCTGTACTTAGATACAATGAATTGTAGGTACAGATCTACACAATAAACCAAAAATATATAAATGATGTTGTCAAAGTGCATGATTTGATGGAGTTTTCACCATCACATAATACACCCAACAACAAGATGACTATCTAAGGTTATTGAATGTGTAGTATAGTGTAGTATTTAATATCATGCAATACACATAGCAAAAAAGTATCTAACATAAAAATAAGTGAAATATTTGCATTAAAGGCACAAACAACAATACATGCTCATAAAAAATATATGTCAGACTCATCTAAGAATGCATCCAAAAATGAGAAATATATGAAATTATTACATAAGTGATAGTGCAATATCATAAAAAATGGACGTTGGGCTCAACCAAAAAAATGTCCATGAGGAGAACAAGAGTGTTAAATTGTGAGTTAAGCAAAGGAGAGGAGAAATTTTGTTTTGCTTGTGAGGGGGTTTGACCACCTACCAAAACCAGACCTCACCCTTCATTAATTATAAGGAATATTAAAAAACAATGAAAAAAAACTTATTACAATATGATTTCCCACAATAATATTGTTTTTATAAAAACAATTAAAAAAACTCCTTAAAACTTCATCATCAAAAATGTAATTTTTGTAATTTTATGAATAGTATCATAGTTAGTAAAACTATGATAACTTTCACAATTATTAATGAAATTGTGAATTTAAAAATGATCCAAAAATAGAAAACAAAGGTACACAAGACCTAGAAAAAAGTCTTGAGTGATTATTTATTGTTTAATTACAATCAGCAAAATACTAGTCATTTTTTTTAGAAAAAATGGATTTGCAAAACAACTTATAAATCTTGCCTTATCAAAAAATGATTTTGTCTATTATCCAACCAGATTAAATCCTCCTTTTAGATCTAAAAAATTTTACTTATATGTCCAATACAATTGAAACAATTTTAAATACTAATGAAGTTCATCAATCAGAGAAGAAAAGACTATAGATGATACACACAAATCTACATGTTTCTTCTTTACAATATTAGTTATAATACAAACTCAAAAAAATACTCAAGATTTAAAGAAATTAACAACAAAATAGTGTTCATTACTAGAAAAGAGCTTTGATACCATGTCAAAATTGTCTAAGATCCAACTGATAGAATCAAACATATAAACTATAAATGCAAATCAAATAGAAGCAAAACTCCATTATTGAGACTGAAATCAAAATAGAGCATAATTATAATAATATTGCATTCACAACTCATTAAAAAATAGCTTATATGAGAGGCATATTTATAGGTACAATGAAGGCATAGAGCCAATACATTTGGCAATGTGAAGACAAGACTTTTACCAAATGGTTTATGTGCTCTATATATCAATATTGGTGGGTAAGGGTATCCTTACCCACCAATTTGAATACAATTTTCCCATGTGCATGTGCAACTTAATTACCTCATTTATGACAACTAAGTGACCTCAAAATAACACCTAAGAAATCTAAACACATGTGTCAGAATAATCCATAATAATAAATACAAGGAAAATAATATCCTACACTAACAAAGAACATATCGATAGAGTTCCTAGGCTAATCCCATATTTTGAATGACACATCTCCAAAAAAATTCCAAGCTTTGGTCAGACATTTAGCCCTGGCCTAATAGTTAAACTTCAACCAAAGTGATATGTCATGCCTTGGCTCTCTCCATAATAATTTGTTATACATTGAAGTTGTCATAATACGAAATAAAGTGAAGTGCACCCTCATGGGCAATGGATTAAGCCTATATATTATGTATCTAAATCTCATTAAACATCTTGGATACACAATAACTGATATCCAACTAGAAATAATCACTATCAAGGCCTATATCAATGAAGAGTGAAAAGCACAAGGCACCATCAACTTGTTAGTTATCATTGGGCCCTTGACCTATAATACACTTTGCCATGTTTTAGACCTCAATTTGTCCTATAATCTACTTTTGGGTAGGCCTTAGATACATGATATTCATGTGATCCCTTCAACATTGCACCAGTGTTTCAAGTTCTCTCATTTAGGTATGGAGGTCACCATCCATGGAGATTTACAGTGTTACAAAAATTACAAACATTTGGAAGCCAAGTATAAGATCTATAACTACCATTTTGGATTAGATCCAATTCTAAAGAAGGACAAGGGGAAATAAATAATTGTTGATTTATCAGAATTTAATTGCATAGACACTAATACCCTTGATTCATCCTCCCATATGCCACCTCCTGAAATGTCTAATCATTTTACCATCACAGCTAATGGCCTATGAGAATATTTGACCCACGATACATTTGAAATTTTTAAGTTTCCATAAAATGCTAAGCCACCTTGCATGGAATAGAAATGAAAAGGAAAAGGCAAACTACATATTCTAGTTAATATCATTTTCACACATATCACTATCCAAGAATAGGACCCACTTGTAAATGATGAAACCTGGTTATATAATGATAAATTGGCTGACTACTAAAAAAATGCCAAATAACCCATTCCTAATAGGATCATAAAGAATCATGCCTATCAAGGTAGAGGCCTTGGGCTAAATCAGTAAGGAACACTTAAGCCAATATCTATAACATGGTATAAAAGAACCTATGGCCTCTAATTTACACTACCTAGGGGTGACCCCATGTATCTTATTCATTCTCTTATGCCAATGAATAGTGACAATGATGTCAAAATCAAAGTAGAGTCTAATCACAACCTTTATGAAGACTTGTCCAATACCAATCTATTTGACACCCATGCCATTTGTAACCTTAGACTATTTACTCACAATAATTTGATTTCTCTCTATCACCCTCAATTTAGAGCCTAGGATCAACAAGAATACATAGTTCCTATAAATGAGTTTGAGAATGATTAGGCCTTTTATTATTTTCTACACCTAAGAGATAATGTTATATTGGGAGACCAAAAATAAGGGTTCTCAATAAAATTGGATCCTGTAACCTATTTTGGAGAATGGGTGAATACCCTTAGCCATAAATAATTAAATAAAACATTTAGGTCCCAAAGTGAAAACATCTTTGAGGTACTTTTGGACCAGGGTAAAAGTAAAGAGAAAGGTCAATTTTGGTGAAAACCTATTTTAGATTCCATTAGATGAGGGTGTTCACCTTTCCTCAAACATATCTTATGAGCCCACCAATCCTAAACTTTCCTATGGGTCCAAGTTCAGTTTTCAAGAACAAAATGCCTTTGATTGAATCCTCCAATATTTTATGATAGTGTTAATTACATGGCCATCCCTACCATTGGGAGATTATAATTCATATTTCCCAGGAGAACTTGAAGAACCAATCCAAATAGAGGATGTATTCAACAAATTTATAGATTGTAATTCATCTTTCTTAGAAATGAGATGTATTCAACAGATTGACTATTTAGAGTGGATCTCAAATGTTGTGCCAATTAGTAAGAAGCCAAAAGGAATCAAAATTTGAATTGATTTTAGAGATATAAACAAGGCATACCCCAAGGATGATTTTCCTCTACCAAAAATTGACATGATAGTTAAATCTATAGTTGGGTACAAAATTCTTTCACTCTTGGATGGATTCTCAGAATACAACTAGATATGGATTGCACCAAAAGACCAACATAGAATAATGTTCACCACTCCATAAAGAGCATTTTGTTATCAAGTCATGCCATTTAGTATAAATAATTCTTAGGCCACATACCAAATATCCATGACTATCATAGTTAATGATAAGATGCATGATATTATTGAAGACTATGTCGATGACATATTGGGGGATTCAAAGACTAGGGCTGATCATCCAACCACACTAATACAAATATTTTAAAGATTGCATGAATACAAGGTCAGAATCAATCCTAAGAAGTGTGTTTTTGGAGTTAATTAAGGAAAAAAATTAGGCTTTATTGTGTCTTGTTGAGGTATTGAAGTTGATCTTTCCAAATTACAAGCCATTATAGAGATGCCACCACTTTCTAATTTGAAGTAACTCTACATTTTACAGGGCAAGATTCAATCTATCAGATGCTTCATTTCTCATTTAGCTAATAAATGCCATCCATTTACACATTTAATGAATAAAAATGTTATATTTCATTGGGATGACAAATGCTAGAAATATTTTTAGTGTTTAAATGACTCTCTTTCCAATCCACCTATTTTATTTCCACTTATTCTATGAAAGTCATTCTTACTATATCTATCTACCATAGATAAATCTTTGAGGGCACTCCTAACTCAACATGATGATAATGTAAAAGAACATGTTGTGTACTATCTAAGTTGTAAACTAACCATGTATGAGCAAAATTATATTCCCATTGAAAAATCTTATTTAACTATGGTCTTTATAGCACATAAACTATGATAATACATGTTAAACAAAAAGACCATTTTTATTTCCAAAGTAGATCCACTCAAGTATCTACTATCTAAGATAACTTTATAAGGCCACATGCCTAAATGAATTATGATTTTAAGTGAGTTAGAGATAGAATACATCAACTAGAAGGCCATCTAGGGACAATTTCTTATAGATCAACTTGTTGAAGTTCCCCTTATAGATACAAAACTACTAACTTTCTAATTCCCAGATGAGTACATTATGACCATCATTGAAACACCTCTTCAAGAATAACAATGGAAGATGTATTTCAATGGATCATTCACATCACATAAATTGGTGTTAAACTTATTATTTATTATGTCAAGGGGGATCTTATCCCTAAATAATTCTATATCAGCGTTCCTTGTACTAAAAACATAGTTAACTATGAAACACTCATTGTAGGGCTTCAATAGGTAGTACAATGGAATATTAAACATCTCAAGATTTATGGTGATTCTCAATTAGTCATCAATTACATTACATACCACTTTTAGAATAAATATGATAAGTTAGTGTCATACAAAGCCATGGTTGACACTCTTAAACAATATATTTATGATGTACAGTTTGAACACATACCAAGGGCTAGTAATAGAATAACATATTCCATGGCCATAATTGGTTCTTTGATTCCTCATCCAGACAAGGTAAAATATTATCAATTCCTTGTTGAAAATATTATATCACCAACTCATGAACCTTTAACCATCATAATGATCTATGATATTATTGGTCCTAGCTTTATATGGTAATCAGACATTTTTACCTACCTTCATGACCATATAATGCCACCATACCTATCCTATAATTAGCAAAAGGCCTTCACCCACCAAGCATCATGATATACCTTACTTGGACCAACCCTTTACCACCATAGTTTTGATGGAATTTTTCTTCATTTTTTAAACTTGGAAGAATCAACATCAACATTATGGGAAGTTCACAAAAGAGTATGTGGATTCCACACTAGTGAGTTTATCCTATCTAAAAATCTCCTAAGTATCAGGTTTTATTTACCAACTATGGATGTAGATACAACTACATATGTTAAAAGGTGTGACAAATGTTAATGGCATGACAATATATTTCATGCCTCCACCAAAACACTCAAACCAATGATTATACCATGGTCATTTTCCACCCAGGGTCTTGATCTCATTGGGAAGATTAACCTCACCTCATATGATGTCTATAAACACATTCTTACCGTTACTAAATATTTCACTAAGTGGGTTGAAGCTATACCCTTCATTTATGTGATTGAAAAAAAATTTCCAAATTCATATTCAACCATCTCATTTTCCATTATGGTATCCCATTTGACATTATATCTAATAATGTTGGATCATTTAAGAACAAGGATGTCAAAACACTATGTGTTGAGTACAACATCACTCAACATTTTTCTACCACATACTACCCACAAGGTATTGTCTAAACTAAAGCATCTAATAAAATAATTGCCAACATAATTAAAAATATTTTAAATAATGCTAGCCATTATTAGCACCTCTAAATCTTCCACACTCTTTGGGCCTACTGCACTAATTACTGTACCCCAACTAGAACCACTCCATATTCCCTAGTTTATGGCGTGAAAGTCATTCTTCCCATTAAGGTTGAGTTACCTTCTCTATGCATCACATTGAAACGTGTCCTAGATGATGAATATTACCAAGTATCTCACTTGAAAGAGGTAGAGTTACTTGATGAAAAATTCATGGCCACTATCAACAACCTTCAAGCGTACCAGAATAGACTTCATAGAAATTATAACAAATAATTCAAACATCAAGAGTTCAAGCTTGGGGATCTTGTTCTCAAAGAAAACTAATAAAATACCATGGTTGATAAAAACCACAAGGGTGAGTTCAAACCCAAGTGGATAGGCCCCTATATCATTATTGTAAATTATGGCTCCAGAGCATATATGCTCGCTATACTAGATGAAAATGAA
This sequence comes from Torreya grandis, assembly GCA_037957365.1. Lineage (NCBI taxonomy): Eukaryota > Viridiplantae > Streptophyta > Pinopsida > Cupressales > Taxaceae > Torreya > Torreya grandis. Next base: position 1,339,184 of record JARHVA010000346.1, on the reverse strand, counting down.
CTTGATGAAATGATGAACATCATACACATCAAGTGTTAATTCACTTGAGAGACTTGAAATATTATCTATGAGGCCCATTTTTGTTTCACCATATTATTATATTATTTATACCATACCCTATACCATTCTACCATGCTTTTACTATTGACCGATGTTGTTTTCACCCTCCCTACCCAAACCTTTGACCTTGGTTTCATTCCATTGGTTCTTTAGGTACTTTATATAAGGGAATTAAGATCAAGTTTCAGTAGTTGATTTAGTATTCTAGACATAAGACATATTGTAGAGTAGTATGATAATTGCATCCTTTATTCCTTGTTTTGTTCCATTCAAGTACTGCTAATTATAACTGCCTTTGGTCCAATCATATCCCTATCATTGTTCTACTAATTATAACCACCTTTGGGAAAATTAATATCATTGACCTATGCTATTTTCCCCTAATTATAATTTCCTATGGGAAAATTAGGAATAACACCTTTATCTTTCATGCCTTTAAGTCCCACATTATCATTCTTATGTCATACTATGTCATTTGCCTACTTTATTTCATTGAAGATTTTGCTACTACTTAGACATATTTCTCGATTATAAGGTGGAACTACAATGACTTTAGGTCCCATACTATGACTATGTAGACAATTCTTGATTCATGTTGAGGTCATCTTAGTCACCCTTTGCCCTACACTCACTATTTTACAAGAAATTTCCAAGTTTGACCATTCTCACCATTTTATAATCAATTTTAGTTTGAATGCTCTCACCATTTTATGATTTGGATCATTTAGTATCTTTTCATTATTTCTTGAGTTGAGATACTTTGAAAATTCTAAAAACATTTGAAAATGATCTATAAAATGCTAAACATTGACCACTTATTTGCCTTAAGGATTTTGGGGTCCCTATCTATCTCAAAATAAACCACTTGTCATTTAGTTTCCCCATATTTACTATTCTAACATCCCATGATTTATCCATTTTGTGAGACCATTCCCATGTTATTAAAGAATCATTTTCTTCTATCCCATTTCTTGGGAGAACTACATTTGGCCTAAAGTTTATGTTGGATCTTGCATCTATGGAGCCATGTAATCAACATTCACTTGCTTAGTGCATCTAGAGTTACCTCAGATAATTCTACCTTTTATTTTATTTCCCATATTTTGTTTTTTTGTTTCATTTTCTCCTATCACCTAGGGGTAATGATCATTGTCTTGTTTATTCTCTATTTGCACTAACATTGTAATTAAACATTGTTTGTGTTTGTTTCATTTTTTTTGTTTGTTTTATTCACTCTTCATTTATTGGAATTTTATTTAATCTATTTGTTTTCCTATTTTTTTTGATTTAATTATTTTTCCTTGACTTAATATACCTATATTCATTGGTTGATACCTTGTGCATTATACTTAAGTCCATCTATATTCATATGTCAACATTGCCATCTTGGTTTTTATCACCAGTGAATTATTTTCAATCATTTATTAGATCATGTGTCATTCCTTACACATATTTAGGCTAAGTTTTGATGGTGTTCTATAACATGATGCCTACCGTCACATGCTATATTAAAAATTAACTCAGTAAATCTTATAAGAAATGAGGCCATGATACTTCTCCATGGCACCTGACAAATTCCAAATCTACCCAAATAATTTCCCACATACATAGTATTCAAATCATGAAAGAATTTTAATCCTTACTAGTTCAAACATGCATATCCATACTAGTAGGTTGCCTAAATTCATCTTTCTCATTTGTACTATCTTACTATTACTTTGTGACTAAAGATACAGTTCATAAGCCCCATTCTCCAATTTGCCATGTTATTCTCATCATTTTATCAATGATTATAACTACCTCTGGGAAACTCATTATATCTCATCCCATTTTAAATTATAATGATTATAATCACCTTTGGGAAAATAATTATGTATTGTCCCACCCATAGAACCAATTATTATAACCGCATGTGGGAAAATCATTGTGTTCAGATCTATCTATAGGTTAATGATTATAACTATCTTTGAGCAAATCATTGTCCTTTTTCTATGCAATTGGGGCATATTTTCATTATGATAATTCTTTTAAATGCCTTTGGGAAAACCATTATCTCTATCTACCCAACTAGGGCATGTTTTCATCATACCAATGATTATAACCGCCTATGGGAAAATCATTGTTTTCCCTTTTAATGATTATAACCGCCTTTGGTAAAATAATTCTCTTGTTACCCTTATCCTTTTTTCAATGATTATAACTACCTCTAGGTAAATCATTAATTTTTTATCCCACCTATGCCAATGATTATAAATGCCTATGGGAAAATCATCTTATTTATTTGCCTAACTTGGGCAGCTCATCATGCCACTGATTATAATTTATTATGGGAAAATTAGTATTTTCCACCCCATTTTACCTTTTTGTCCCATTATTTCCTTCTTTCAAGGGATCGATGAAGTAGTAGGCATATATGACCTTTTTAGAGCTCATCTATTGATATTGAAGTAGTAGGCATACATAACCTTTTCAATCTTTGAGAAGATGTTATTATGCTTATGGCTTGAAAAATCTTCCTAAATAGGGGCAAAATATAGACACCTAAAACTAGTCACAACTAGCTTTTACCCAAACTTCAGATTGATTCCTACCAACCATTACAAATTAATCCTAGAAATTATTAACTATCCCAAATTTGATTGTGCATCATTCATCAATGCTCAGAATCATTTTGAGGCATCCTTATTTGAGATAATAGCATGTATGTAATAATAACCTCTCACAAATTCATCCCTAATCACCTTAAAACATCACAACTATTAATTTGGCATATGGACCTATTAAATGGGACACTTGAACAAATATCAAATATTGAAAGATCTAAAATGCTAATCAAAATCAATTATCTAGTTAAACAATATTAATGCTTAGTTGAATTATCCATTTGTAATTAATGAATATCTAAAAATGGAAATTCAAAAATTCAAAGTATCAAAGCCTTTCATCATTGCCTTTATGAGTTTCCAAGCTCTTTGAAAATATCCTAAAATATATATTTTGAGATCCATACCTATTAATTACAAATAATAATTACTTGACAACTATTAACTCAAATGAAGTAAATTTTAACTCACCTAGGGCTAGTTTGAACCCATTCTAAGTCTAAACTCAACCCTAACTCACATTGGGTGAGAGTTAATTCATAAGGCTATAAATACAAGGCTTTGTCTATTGAATTCTAAGATATTTTGGTGAAAAGTTATTATACACAAATATATTCAACAAGCTCTTTGATGTAGTGTTATAATGCCTAAATGCCTTTCAATGTTACCATGCCCAAATATTAAACCAAACAACATCAAAGCCAAGGTGCCAAGGAGAGAAGGATCCAACCAACCTCCATTGATGAAGACTTCTTAATGCACAAGTTTAGCAAGCCATTTGGAGCTCCAAGGAAGTTAAAAGAGTTATTTCATGTATGTTTTTGTTGTGATTTCATTTAGTTTTGTTAACTAAACTCTACCTAGTGTCTAGGCTAGAGGTGTTAGGATTTTAGTGTGTTCATTTCATTTGTTCTATGAGATGAACACAAGATTAACCTCCAATATATCTTAAATCCTTATTCACACATATCAACCTTAGGTATTATAATTTTTATGCACAATTATAAGGTTGTTTTCAAATTCTAATTAACATTATCAAATTATAAAACATTAAAATAGAGCTTGGGTATTATTCAAGATTTATTTACCACCTTTGATTCTTTTTTTCTATTTTAGATGGTTATTAAATGTTAGGTTTTTATTTAATTGACTAACCTAACTATTAAAAACATTTTACCATATATAATATTTGATGATCAACACATTATTCTAAAGCTTCAAATTTTCATTAATTTCCCTAGATCATGACATTTTTTTACATCCTATATACTTACAACCAACCTCAGTCTTTGTGAAATTTGTAAATAATTTTGAGCATATATATTACCAATATCATTCCATGTGGAATCATTTAATTCACTCATGACTCTCAAATTTCAAATTATATTCTAATTCTTCCAAGAAGTTGAGTAATCACAAAACATCCACATGTCAAGATCTTGTTCATTCGTGACTCACAACTTTCAAATTATATTATAAGTATTCAAATAAGCTGAGTCATCACAAATCATCCATGTGTAAATCATCTCATTAATTTGGGACACAACTATTATTAATGAAAATTCTAAGCCTTCTGAGTCCCTAGAGCCTTAAGAGCATGCCGTGTGGCATAATCCCATCTACTAAGAACTTAAAAGATCAAGGTAGGTCCATTATATTCAAAGTTATGAGTAGTAGATTAACCAAGATCATGATAGGTGGAATAATCCAACTCACTAAAATCCTCTTGAAGGACATACAAAGTCAATAATTAAATAACCCTAGAGCCCCAAGATCACACCACATGGATACATCTCAATCATCTAGAGTCTATGTGAGGAAAATACATAGTTAACATTCAAAATCTTCTCAAATTATTGAGATCATTCTAATTGGAAAAATATTATTAAAATGGGTATATAAGGATAAATAAAGCATGGTTTCAAAGCTTAAGTCCCCTAGTTAAACATGATCATGTTAAGTGATACAATCTTGTGAGAATATGGCTAAAGTACAAATGCAAAATTTGATAGTTAAACAAAAGATGATGCACAACAAGAGGACACATGGAAAATAAAACTACAAAAGTTGATGAACAATTCAAATAAAAATAAAAAACAAATTAAAAGACATTATTTAAATTAATTTCATATGAACTATACATTCAAGTTTTATATTTTAAAAATATATGAAATTTTCAACAAACATCAAATCACTTTGCCATTAATCTATAAGTTGTATATTACAAATTTGAGCTCTTAGGTAAATAAAATCCCTAATTTTTTTAGTATATATATAAGTGTTTTAATTAAATATATTATAAATCCTACATAGTTTTAAAATACATAAAATGGCTCATCTAAAATCAACTCACAACTAGGCCCCCTCTTTATATTCTATTACTAAAAACAATGATTATATTGACACTATGTTTGATAAGAGTGCCCTTAATTTCAAGTTTCCTATTTATTTAGATATTTTGGAAGTATTGGATGCCATAGTTCCATATTAATAATAATATCATTTATGTAAGTATGAGCGATAATATATAGATGAGTTTATACCAATTAAGGATATGGGACTACATAATGCACTAGTAAAATCTTAGGTGATGCCCTGTATAGACTTACTTCATGATTTATTTTTTAATGGTTATTTTCCTAGATTGATTACATATTATAAATTGTATAAATTTATTTTATTTTACTCCTATATAATCATTTGAAAGGCATATTAGGTTTCTAATTCCCTAGGTCACTTATAACCAAGTTTTAACCAATGTTTGGATGGAACAAATTATTGTAGAGGGAAAATTGAAACAATGGTTGAAAAAGGTAAACAAAATTAAGCACTAAAGGGAGTATTTAATATAATCCCATAACTAAGTTTATACCAAGAATTAGGGTAACAATGGCACTTATGAATATATTATATGGTTTCCCAATACCACTTGTATATAGGTATATTGGGTTCCCTTGATGGACATTCTCTTGACCTTAGAAAGATTGTGGCATTAGGAGTAGTTATAAATATTAGATTAAAGAAGAAAATGTTCAAAATTGAGTAAAGGATATCTGATGTCACTTTTTATATGATGTCCTATTTTTTAGATGTAGTCATAAAGACAGTCCATAAAACTTATGAGGAACCATAGTAGCCATATAACAAGTACCTAGATAATAGAATTTATGATGATTATTATTTATTTCATGCTTATAAATTTAGGAATAAAATTAGAAGAATTTTTGAAGATATTTATCCTTAGGTATATCAATACTTATATGGAAACTATATCCCCAGGATATCTAAAAACATAAGAAGGAGCATCTCCAAAATGGAAGATTATTAGTACTACCTAGATTGTACTACCATTAGAATTGAAAGGACCAAATCACTTCCCCTATATTTGAAATGACATGTCTTAGATAAGGTGGATGAAAAAGAAATTTCACATAATTATACAATAGTGTGGATAAATATTTTGGTTCCATACACTAACCCTATTATCATAAAACTCCCTTAAGCATTGGCCAACTTCAATTTTTAATAAAGGCACATCTCAATGTAGTGGAGAATGTCAAGGTTAATTATGACCTAAAAGTAGCCCAATATATATATTGGGACCCTAGGGAAAGAGGTATATATTATATTAATAGCCTTAGAGATAAGAACAAGGTTATCATCAAGTATGGTCACAAAGTATATAATCTTGATACTATATTCCTCATTGCTTCAAATGATTCTGTATTTTATATCTATATGAAAAAACACAATATGTTAATGATAATTTATCAATAAATATAATATGACCATATAATAACTAAAGAGTGAGAATTAAATATTGGAAGAGGATGAAAGAGTATGGATTCATCAATGGCCTTGACCATAATCTCAAATCACCCATAAACAATCCTCCCTCTCCTACATAAGAAGAAACTAATCCATTAGGTGGATATCTTGGCATCCAAAGGAGATGAATAATTATATAAATAAGGCCATTATCAAAGGTCTCCATGTTCCTCATCTATTTGCTACCATTTTAGGCACAACAACCAAAATTTCAAGGACTTTACCTCCTCTAAATGAACAAACATGGAAATTTTCTTGGGAACCTCTATCCCCATTTAATATAGTTACATAAGTAAGTCTTATTTAGTTTATACATAGTTATTTTACATCCCTTTCATGTACCCCTCTTTCCCATCAATCACCTCCAATGAGTCTACCTTCAATAGTTTCAACAATTATTGGGACAACATCCTAAACATTTACTAATGTACTAGTTTCCCTTCCATCCACTCTTTCATCCACCAACATTGTTTCACCCCTATCCCTTCACCACCTAAAATAATAATTCCTAATAATATGGCTCCCTTATTATTTCACCTACCCCTTAATTTCTTATTCCTCCCATGACCACTCACCAAGGTAAATCCATAATTCTTCTAGTCTCTTCAAGGATTAGCAATTCAAATAAAGACCATCATCAAGTCTAATTATCTTAGGAATAAATTTAAATGAGGAACTAGAGGAATAACATGAAGATATAATTTCAATAATGGATTATGCAATATATGAGGAAGAAGAAAATGTAGAAACTATGAAGGATACAAAGTAAGAATTATATGAAAAAAAAAGTGCATGATGAATCAATGGAAGAGATAGAGATAGAAAGAGAAAAATCAATGTTCTTGGGAAGTTTGAAAAAATTAAAAAATCTAGGTGACACACAAAACTAGTTGCTTCTTACTAAAGAATAAAGGTAGACCATCAATAAGGTAGTTTCTTATCTTTCTACCTCCCTTACAATTATGGATACCAATATTGTTAATAAATATTCCACAATATCTATTATTTCTAGTTACCCATAAGATTATTTTCAATAATATTTGATAAAAACCAAGACATTATATTCTGATATCAAAGACCAAACCATAGAGCAAGAGGCCACTGGTCATATCAATTCTTACATAAATTCCACTATAACCCAAATAATAGCTCCCAAAAGGAGAGCACAATTAAATTTTTTTTATCCATTTCCATTTTTGATACTTGATAACTACCTATTCCTTAAAAACCCTCAACTCAATTAGGGCTATCTCTACCATTGTCTACATCGGTGTAATCCTCTATAATGGTCATCTTAAGAAACTCATGCTAGATAAAGTGTGTGGTAAGAACTACACCTCAAAGAGAATTCTTGAGATGGTTGAGGGTCATTAATTCACCTCCACATTGACCATATACATACGTGTTTCAATGCTACCACTAGGAATCAATCCACCGTCCACCTTTGTAGAGGTTGACTAGACCAAAAATCAAGGAGATCTCATTATGCCTCGATGGGTCAAAGAGTTACAAGAGTGAAAAAAAGATATATAAGGCCTAGTCCTAATATAGTTTACCATGGTCTCCACTCATTTTGACAAGAAGAGTGGTATAATTAAAAGGGTAAATAAGATAAAGGTAGTAGATAGTAACATAGAGTGTTGGAACAAAGAGAAAATATATTCCCCTTAGCCCAAAAATAGAAGAGGAATCCTAATGACCCAATTGAATACATAAAAGATTTTTTTTTTGCATTCTCAATTGGGGAGGATATGAAGTAAATGTACATAATTCAAAATCAAGCTAGATAGAGACTTCTAAAGAAATCAATTATTTAAGCTCTTTAATAAATTATGGATAACGTCTAAAGTGCAACTACTAAGTTATATAATATTTTGACTACAATTATAAATTCAAGGGGTGAGTCCTAAACATAATGGGGGAAGTGATTTTTTTTTGGAACCAATTAAAATAAATTGAAAATAGGCTCAAATTCTTGGTTCAATGCATAAGGAATAGTGCATATAATCATTTGAACTTGATGACTGCCCAAGATGCATCATGGGATTTAAATTATGTGATTTCAAAGAGAGATGGTGCCTTCAATTGGAATAAATAAGTGAATGTTTTGGAGAATAGCTCTTAGGATAGTAAAAATAGGCCACAAAAATATTAAAAGACCTAAGGGTCACATGTTTAATAACTTCTACAGGGAAGTTGGTAAATAGGCTTGATTTTGAAGCAATTTTCAAAGTAGATGCAAAAATATTTAAGAAAGAAGATGAAGGGATAGTTTATAAAACCAATGAAGATAATATATAATTTATCAATGTTTAAAAGGACAAAGTAACTAAGGCAGAGGCACTTAGATATGAATTTAGAGATTTTGAAGCTGGGCATACAATGTTGATGGGTGAATTTAACAAGATATTTAAACCTTATATTCTCAATTTTGACATTATTAATAAATAATTTGAAGTTGATTATAAATTATTAGAAAAATTGAAGGCTACTAAGGAGGTTTTTATGACAACATATAGTAATCATCCAACACCAACATTTATAATACACCCTCAAGTGCCATTCCATCCAGTAATGTTTGATCCTTCTCAGCTTAATAGTGCTTCATCAGTAAAAACTATTAGATAACTCATACCTTAGTTTCCACATTAGCATAAAGCTCTCAGTTACTTGAATATGTAGTAATGTATATTATAATGGGACCCATTTTAAATTCTTAGGAAACTACAATGGCTACCATAATTACTTTAATTCTAACATCTAATATGCAACTATTTTCCTCTTCCAATAATGCCACATTAATACCACCTTATATATATATATATATATATATATATATATATATATATATATATATATATATATATATATATATATTCATGCTTTTATATTGAGTTAAGACTAATAGTCTCAAATCTATTTTGTAATATATTTATTATATTTAATCAATTTTAGTTAAGGGATTTTATTTATATGAATATATTGCATACATACACATTATGCATGAGTTTTGACATACAATATATTATTAGACAATGTAAATTTAGACTAAGATTGGAGGATGATGCAACCCCTCCCCAATATTATATATATTTGTATCCTCTCAATTTCAAATGGAGGATATTTTTTGGCTATCAAGATAAAGAATAAATTTTATGGATTATTTTGCATGCTTGTTTGGATGTGTAATCTTCTATTCTTCTCCAAATCTAAAACTCATCAAATAAGTTCCATTATTTTGGTATTTTAGTATTTGGGTTATGTAAAAGTGTTATTTTATGTAGTTATTCATATTTTACAATAGCTAATTTAAATTATTTATGTTTAATAATAATAATAATCTCCCTTTATAGATGTGTAATTTTAGTCTTAACAAATATATCAACCTTTGATTATGAACATTAAAGTTTATTGTGTCTAGTTTCCTTGGACTCCTAACTATATTTGTCTATGTTGTGTGATAAAATTAAATTAAAATAAGAATTAGTTATCTGAATACTTGCCCAACCCATAGTTTAAGATCTAGTTTTTAATGGGTTTCATCTGACTTTGATTCATAGAACTTGTTTTCTTCCCTACCCTTCTTCCCTTTTTAAGTTTTTTTGGTCTTGCCAACTTTAGGTTAGATTAATTCATCTACCCATCTCAAGTAGATCAATTCATCTACCTATCTTAAGAATGTACATAATCATGTCATACCCAAACCATATGAGGTAAACAAATACTCCAATTACCACTATTCCACCATTAGGTTGTTTACAAAATATAATACCCTACAACTTGTGCCTTGGAGTGAATCTTCTTTCATTGATCCTAAAACATTAGAGGCTACCTCATAAGATTCCCTGGTGTGAATAAATACCACATCAATATGAAATTGAATTGGTTATATAAGGAGGGATTCCTTTTTAATTTCTTTGAAATATCACTTTAGTTGCATTGGATACATATAGAGGGTTAACAAGGTCCACCTCTCAGACTAGCCTATTTTTCCCACCCTTGCAAATCCATAGAAAAGTTAGGTCAGATGGAGGTGTCTTAAGGGGGACCCATAATTTATCTTATTTACCAATAAAAAGTGTTTAACTTCCTTCATGTAATATGGCCTTATCTTGGTTATCTAATTCTACTATTGTTATTTCTAGGGACATGCATGATTATCATAAAAACCTAAAAAGTACTTTCATACCATTTCTCCCTCAAGAGGTAGGACTGATGAAGAACACGTAAAGGATTTCAAGACTACTTTAGTGATACTAATTTTTACCCTTGAATATTTTTAATATATATATATTCTTCCCTTTTACCTTGCAATATGTTATTTATCACTAGTTTCTCAATATTATAGAATATTTGATTAATTCTTTGAACTATTGCTAAGAAACCTTTTTGGTATAATTTGGACAAGTCATTATCCCAAGTTTCATGTACCATAAATTTTAAATAATGAGTAAATATCCAAAAGAATAAATTAGAGACTTCAATACCATATTTAAAAAGATGTATGACTGAGTTGACAATGATTATAAACCTAGTGAAGCATTAACCCTTGAAATGTACAAGAATGCCTTAGATTCTATGACATCTATATTTTTTTGTAGAGTACCTAATATTACCATGATACCACTATCCTATGTTAAATCTAATAACATTGACCACTAATTGAATCCTCAGTTACAAGCTTTGGATCTACCAAATATTGGTCCCAAATTTTCATCCCTCAATCCAATTCCAAATGCTATTCAAAATGTAGTGGTTCAAAATCAGAACCAAGTGTATACATAATTGCCTCTAACCCATGTTCCACCTAACCAATACCTTAGATTTATAAATAATCAAATGTCTACACCTAATCAACAAAATCAAAACCAATATTTAATACTAGAAAACACTACTGCCACCTAAGGTACTACTTTTAACTCTACAAGAGTATAATCATATGTTATCCAATGAATGGTGTAGAAGCTAAGCAATGAGCTCATAAACATGTATAATAAAATTAGAAACACTATGGGTAAAAATACCAATAAATTTTTTTCATATCAAATAAATAAAATACCCTTTAATATATCTACAAATAACAAGAAATAATAACCACCTAACAATATGCCTGAAATAAACATCTTAGAAGCAACATTGTCTAATTAGTGTTGAGTCCAAAATAAAAAACAACATGGTGAGTTAGAATTAATAGAGTTATACACTACTTTTTATATCTTTTAGAAGGACATGGATAGATAAAAAATATTCACAAATCAACTAGAGCCATCTTCTTCCACTACTCCAGGTCCTTCTAGCACAACAATGGTCTTCGAAACATATGACTTTCCATTTCTAGTGGAAGAGGAAAATGAACCTAAAGATAACACAAATGAAATCCATGAATTTCAATAATTATAAATTGAGGAATAATAATTCTACTACTAGCTCAACACCTACAAAAAAAAGTACTACTACTCCAAATCCTAAGGTAAATAATAGTCCACATCCCCTAAAAGTGAATGATAAAAAATAAAGTGTAGAGCCACATAGTAAATTGGGATACAATATAGTCATATGAAACATATTAATAAAAATATTAGTGTTCATGAGCTAGCTCATATTACCAAGTAAAGATAAGTATTGCTCAAAGCCTTGACTAGGAGCCTATCCACTAATAAATCAAAATCTACTCACACTAACATGGTTATCTACAAGGATAAACTTGAGTTACTACATTTTTTGATAACCATTATAATGTTGGTAAGAATGTACATAATGTTTTGTTGAAACAAGTGCCTCAACCAATGTGATTCCCATAATTTTACTACCTTTTCTAAAAAAATTACACATTTAGCTTGCCTCTACGCCACATGTACAACAATATATAAACATTATAGTCATTCACAATCATGAAGCCTATGGCTTTCTTTTGAGCTATGATTGGTATAAGACATTTAATGGATATATGAAAATAGATTTATCACATATTTTGCTACCTTGGAAAGAGGTATCCAATTATATTTGAGTAGATTAAGAACCAAAGATGAAGTACTTGATTACCGAGTACAATGCCAAAAATGAGAGAATAAAATTTACATCCTCATATGCAAGTGTTTATACATTTATTACAAATCATAAATCTCATGAATGAGAATTTGAAGGTACTTCATAGTTGTGAAATATCCATTTCAATGATGCTAGATCTAAGAAAGGTTCAGGGGTTGGCATAACATTAATTGACATAAATGGGAAACAATATCTTGATGCATTTATATTACAATTCCCTTACACCAAAAATCATGCTAAGTATGAAGCTCTGACTATGGGAATATATTTTTCCCTAAAGCACAATGTCAAAAAACTATATATATTTGGAAATTTATAATTAGTTGTCAATTAGATCAGGAGAAAATATTATTTCAAACTTGTACACTTAAAAAAGTATAAACACAGAGCCTAGGATTTGATTGAGTCATTCAAAGCAATCAATATTATGGTCATTTCAAGAGAAGAAAATTGGATATAAAATTCACTAACATCTTCTTCTACCAACTTGGTACCACTCTAGGAATCTAAAATGTAGAAGTTTTCCAAGAAGCTAGTTCCTTGTCCCTCAATCCCAGATAATGTGGAAAACTTTTAGGTGTTTGATGATGATAAAAATATCATACATTTCATGAACAATTTTGGACCCTTTGAAGATAAAATAATAGATGAAAGAGACTTTAAACACATAAACACAAAAGACTTTGGACATGATTGCATATTAAAGCTTAAAGAGAATCTAATACCTATGGGAATGGTATCATTAGAAAGAACTTTTAACATGTATCCATAACCTAAAAAGCATAAACAACCAAAGTTAAATCAATCTGATTTCATCAAAGAGAACTTGGAAATAATGAACATCCTTAGTATGTAAATATTGGCCTGATTTGATCTAAATCTAAGAAGTAAATATTGAAATATCTATTGACCAAGTACAAATATGTGATTTCTTTGACCTATAAAGACATAAAAATCTTAGACTCAATGGAAATTACACATACTATTTCTCTGAATCAAGGGAGTAATCCCTTCAGGAAATGTCAAAGGTTGGTGAACCCAATTTTAGAGACCTTCATTCAGATAGAAGTTTAAAATCTATTGGATGCTAAAATTATATTCCCAATTAGATATTCCACTTAGGTGGCCAACCTGATATCAGTTAGGAAGAAGAAATGAAAAATCCTAGTGTGTTGATTTCAAGAACCTGAATAGAGAATTAGAGAAGGATAAATATCCTTTGCCTTATATGGATGAACTAATATAGATTATTAGTGGGTCTGATATGATGTCCTTTTTTGATGGTTTCTTAGGATAAAATCAAGTGATATTAAAATCAAAGGATTGAATGAAGTCTAATTTCACCACCAAGTGGGAAAATTATACATATAAGGGGATGCCTTTTGGATTGATTAATGCAGGGGAAAATTTATAGTGTGCCATATATTTTTCCTTTCACAAACTCATTGGTAAATAGTGTGCCATATATTTATAGATGTATAAGATATGGAGTGTCATTGAATCCAAAAAAGAGAATTCTTTAGGTCACATAGGGAAAAATGCTATGACACATCATCACCAAAGATATGCTTTCCATCGATCCATAATGAATCTAGGCCATTTGAAATATAACTCCCATGAATATTAAAAAATAATTTAAGTCCTTTGGAAATATAAAATTTGTGTGGAAGTTTATTTATGGATTCATAGAGATTGTTAACCCATTGAACACCATTTTGAAGAAGGATGCTAAGATAGAATAGATGACTAAGTCCAAATTTCAAGATATCAAGATGACCATCACCCATGCTCTAGCTTTGATCAATCTTGATTTAAAAATAATTTCTTTTTGTATTCATTTGATTCAAAACACACTATTGTAGTAGTGTTCATGCAAAAGGTAGATGATAGTGAACATCCAATTGCTTTCATGAGCACTAATTTTAAAGATTCAAAATTAAAATACTTAATTATAGATAAATAAATATATGCCTTAATAAAAATAATGAATAAATTTAGGCATTAAATCTTTCAAAACTAAACCTACGACATTGTTCTAGACCTAAATTTCAAGCTCACACTTGGACATAACAAATTAGGTGAAATAAGAGGTAAGTAGATGGCCAAATTACAAGACTTTTATCTTGAAATTAAACATATAAATTTTTTACAAGGCTAAAGACTTATCCAAATCATGATTAAAATATATCTATGTATTTGTATTAAGCAAATCAATAAAACATGGGGAGATGGAGGTGACTAGTATGCTCACATTATCCATTACCTAATCACATGTACATCTCCCCTTGAGTTGAATAAAGAATAAAGGAGATACATTAGGCTCAAATTAACCCATTACATGATAAAAAGGTAGTTTTATATTGAAATAATTATGAAGCCTTGATGTGCAACTTAAGAGAATAAGCTATAAAAATCTTGGATAACTTACATCATAAGATAGGTAGTGGAAAGTCTGTTGAAAACACAACATCTCACAAGATATTGAGAATGGGAGATTATTGGCCTAATATATTTAAATATATCCATAAAAATGTTAGAACATGCCATAAATGTCATGTATTTGGGAATATAGAAGTTCACACCACTACGCCTTTAAATCTAGTCATTAAGGGATGAACCTTTGCTCAACATGGTATTGAATTTGTTGGAGTAATAAATTCAAACTCTTTAGTAGGACATAAGTTTATCCTAACAACCATTAATTATTTTACCAAATGGGTAGATGTTGTGGCTACTAAGAAATCCATAACCCAATATGTGATCAATTTTTTGGAATAAAATATGCTCACTAGGTTTAGGATCCCAATTTCATTGGTCTATGATAATCAGTCAAGTGAATTTAAATATAGGTCCGTAATAATTAGATTAAAATAAATTTTTCATAAAACTATTTTTTTTTCCAAATAAAAAGTCATATTTTTATTCTAGGATAATGAAAAACACATTCCATAGGTTAAAAAGGTACAAACACAAAAAAGAGTAAAGAAATACCCTAATAGAGAATAAAAGAAAACTAATGAGAAGCTATCCACCACAACTTATCAAATAACAACACACTAAATTGTTTATCAAAACATAGTAAAACCAAAATTCTAAAATAGATGAGTCCAAAAGGAAACAATAAAGACCAAAAAAATAAAAACACACCACTAGAAGGTGCATGTAAACCAAGAGTAGCTAACAGGATGACCAAATTGATTATATTGATTGTCTAAAATTAGACTCTATACCATCAAGTGATTTAGTAAGTAGATAGTGCCTTGTTATCATATACCTTATTTTGATAAAATATCTAAAAATCTATTATGTTACCTATAGATATGGATATAGTAAATATTCTCTAAAGTAGAAAAATATCCATAATTTGTGTTTCTAAAGGAAGTAAGGCCACATTATAGATAGCTTTTTCATTGGCTATCCATTTAATGACTAGTTGTGAATCACCATAAACCTGGAGATTTCTAATATCTTTGTTTAATTCCAATATTAACAATTCTCTTAGAGCCAAAAATTTGGTAATTTTATTTGTTTCATTCCTTATATTTTTTTTGGATTTATAAAAATGAGTGTAATAATAAAAGAGGATGTCTCTAATGCCACAAATCTGATTCTAACCCTAGTAAGCCCCATCAAAAAATCCCCAAGATCTATTTTCATCAATCCTTAGTTTTCCAATCTATGTTGGGATTTTTACTTTATATTTTTTATGAGAAAATTGAAATATAAAGACCACTTGTGTATATATTTGAATAGGAGTTTGTTTATTTTCAAAGATAAGTGTATTTTAGGAAATCCAAATGCCTCATAATTCCAAGAAGTGGACAAATTATTAATCCTTGAGTTCTTATCTCTATAACCAATTATGTAGGCATTCTTCCACAATAGTTCCCTACCATACAATGCCTAAAATTAGACACTATCCTATTTAATTCCATAATTGTAGTGCAAAAGGACATTTAAAAAATAAATTCTTTATACTTTCCCCCTCTATTATACAAAGAGTATAAATGTTTGGTCCCTATTTGTTTCTTTTTTTAGTTTTTCCCAAGTTAAGATCCTATTTTTAATAGTAAGCTACATATAGTATGGTATTTTTCACAATGGTGGCATTCCAAATCATGGTCCACCACAAGCTTCTAGCACCATCAATAGTAAGGTGAAGAACCTGATAACCCAATCTCATTATGTAATCCCTTGTATAATTATTCCTAGACCATGCTAAATAGTTAAGGTAATCCCTTAATATGATATGTCATCTATGAAGTTTAGTTGTATATATGTTTTGAACTATTACCCCCTCATCTCCAAGTCCAAATACCTTAATTAGATACTACCCATACCTCTAAATGTCAATAGTATGTGAATCCACCATATATTACAATGTGAAATAACATTTAACTTGAAGTGAATTAATCATATTTGGGGGTAGATATATCTAATTATCACATCCCATGATAACATCAATGCCTTTAATGACTTGTGAACCAATACATACATTCTAGGCTATATGATTCCTTATAATTTGAAAAGTTAGTACCAAATATTTCCATTGATTTGAGACATCTTTGATGATCTTCATATCACTCCTTATCCAATCAAGAAATGTATTAGGAGTAATATATTTTTGAATGACTATTCTCTTCCACAAACTATCCCTAGTGATAAAGTTCAACATAATTTTCGCTTCTAAAGATTTTCCAAAATAGTGATATTAATTAGACCCCATCCCCCCTCATCCTTTGGCTTTGGAATGGAATTATAGCTAGCTAAATGTAGATCCACTTTGTCCCTCATCCCTTACCAAATAAAATTAAAACAAAGCTTCCATATCTTCTATAAAGAACTCTTTGGTATATTAGGAAGGGAACACCAATAAGCTAAGATTGATTCTATAATAGATTTGATAAAGGTAAGTATTCCCCCCTGGACAACCATACATTACACCAAAAATAAATTATCCTCTCATCTTGCTCAATAACCAGCTTCAATCCTTTTTACCATAGGCATTGGGGTTTAATATTAAACATAGATATTTAAAATTGTCCTAAATTTATATCTTATTATAAAGAAACATATTCAATATATTATGTTCCTCCTCAATTCTTAGTTCATTAAAATAAATAGTTGATTTTTGATGATTAATTTCCACACTAGTAGTTTTACTGAATAACTATAATATTTCCTTCAACTTAATCCCTTTAGTAATTGAGCCTATGAAAAAGATTACAACATCATCAAAAAATAAATGGTGTGTAATGAAAACATTGCCTCTGATCTTAATCCCCTTCATGCTTCCATTTTTTTTGGCTTCATGTAAATACTTTTTAAGTCCATCCAAAATTGATAAAAATGGTAAGGGGATAGTGGACAACCTTATCTCAAACCTCTAGTGGGTTTTAAAAAAGGAGAAGTAGCACCATTAATGACAATAAAAAATGATAATTGTCACACATCCAATGATCCAATTAACAACTAGAAGAATAAAGCCAACATGGATCATAAGTAATCTTAGATATAACTAGTTCATTCTATCAAAAGATTTGGATAAATCTAATCTAACCACCATTATTGGCATAATTTTGGATTTAATGGAATGTAGACCTTCATAGGTAGTTACTATAGTTTCATGTATGTTTATTCCCTCTAAAAATCCAAATTATTTATGGGAGATTATATTGAAAGAATATTTTTGAGTCAGACTACCAAGATCTTTGGGATTATCTTTTAAAAATAGTTACAAAGTGAATTTAGCTGGAAATCATTGAAAGTATCTACTTTGTCAACTTTAGGGATGGATGCTGTAAAATTGGAGTTGATAGAAACCTTAATATCAGTAGTCATACTTGCCTCTTCAACCACCCACTAGAGATCCTCACTTATTATGTCAAAAAATCAAGGAATAATTAAATAGTTCACCTATTGGTCCCAAGAATCTTGTATTTTTGTAATAAAGACAAAATAATCAATAACTCCTTTTTAGTAATCACTTTAAATAGATATTATTTGACCTCCTTGGCCACCATTTAATGGAAATTTGAGGTGACTTTGATGATTTTCTATAATGTTTGTACCCTCTGTCTCCTTATAGAGTGAATCAAAATGATTAAACCCCAGAGATGCTAAATCTTTAAATTTGTGGACCACTTCACCTTCACAATTATTCATTTCCCATACAGTGTTATTGATTTTATGTTTATTGGGAAATTGATGAATTTTTTTAAAATCTCATCACCAAGTTTCAACCAAATAGATCGACTCTTCATTTTCCACTAAGATTGAGGGTCCAACAATTTAATTTTTTAGCCTCTAATGCATTATTACTTATAGTTCATCACTGCTAAACACACCAAAAGCATTATGGATATAAATATCAATGATATCCATCTTAATTTATTTTAATATCTTATTTATATTTTTACACTGATCAACAACCTAAGTATTCACTTTACCTTTGATAATTTTTCATGAATCAAGAAAATTTTTGCTTGTTGTTACCCCAAAAGGGAATCAAAAAGTTTTCATTCTCTTTAAATAAATGTTTATAAATAATCATCATCCATACACCCTAGATTAAATTTAAATGGGATATGAGGCTTATCACCTTTGTTTTCAAGTCTTAGTAAGATTGGATTGTAATTCGAGCTTCCTCCTATCTCAACCCAAGATCTAAGTTTATCCATACTTTATAGAAAAGCAGTTGAAACTAGGAAGTGGTCTTATCATTTGCACACCCCATATCTTCCCATTATATCATTAATCTAAGTGGTATGAAGTATGACTTGTTCTACATAAATTAAAAATACAATTTCTATTTGGTGCAATAGTAAAGTCCCCTACCTATCCTCATTGGCTGAGAGACCCCAAACCTCCTATCTATTTATATTAAAGTTTAGATTGCATCTAATGATCACATGCATATATTTTATGACCTAAAAAGTAAAAAAAAATCTCCCAATATTATTATTTACCCTTATGAGGCCCATATATATTCACCACTATAAATGTAAGACCAATAATCTTACTATTAAAAGTCATGCCTAACCTAGATAACACTAAAAAGTTATTTGTCATGGATAAAATTAGAATCTAATTAGTAATAAGTCCTAAATGTCCATTTGAGTCATTTTAAATAAACTCCCAGACCTTGAGAAGTTTCCTAATTCTCTCTTCTATAACTTCCCTACTGCACATGGTTTCATGTAACATGAATAAATGAAGGTTTTCTAATTCTAATAATCTAGATAGAGTAAGTCTTTTCTTGTCATCACCTAACCCCATAATATTCAAAGAGAGTATTGTTGATTCACCTAAAATATTAGTAGGTTAATATAGTGTTGAATAAATGCTTCTCATTTTTGGATTTAAAGAATCCATTGCATGAGCTGCTAGTTGTGATAATCCTATTCTCCTTGGTGGAATAGAGGAAGAATAGGTTAATTGTTTCATAAATTTATATTAGTTGGTGGTTGGGAGACATCATGGCCATTTTTTTAACCTTTTATTTTTAATATGATCTATGCTATTTAAAGTGGATTACATTCAAAACTAAGTATAAAACTAAACTAAGATGAATATTCACAATGAAGCTAATCTAAGGTAAATTGGTAAAAAAGGAGTAAAATGAAGGGTAGGGAAAAAGATATAGGTATTATTGATATTTGTTTTAAACATTATGAAAAAGTTCCAATTTCATCTGAATATGTATTTAACCAATGTGTAACATGAAGTAGCATACACTCAAATCCTACCACACATTAGGCAAACATCTAAGAAAAGTATGAAAAGATACAAATAAGAACAAGATATACTTTAAGAATTTTACCCCTGCAAGAAAATATAATTAGCCTAAATTCAATAAGAGAAAATAAAGTGAATTAAACCTAAGAACTTTCAACTAATCTAGTATTATCTCAAATTAACAACTCTGCATTAAAAAATGCACATTCATAATTCATAAGAACTATTCAAAATTCTAAGATGAGACTAGACAAATGAGAGAGAAACCATGATATCAATTCACACAAGCAAATTTGGAATTTTTTTGTAGAATTCCTTGCTTATATTAATTTTTTCAAAAGTTAAAAATAGTTTATTAGCTCTAAAACTCCCTTCCCCTTTTACAATTGGAAATACCTCTTTATATAGACCATTCATGAGGTATGATAGTCAGTAATGTCAAATTATATTTGTATATGTGTCTAAGACAACTATTATTTCTATTACATTCTGGAACAAATTACCTTTTCTAATATAATTGACCGATATGAAATGTAATTTACAAGTTTTACATGCCTTTAAAAAAAGAATATTCCTTTTCTAAAATATATAATGCTAGTTACAAAAGAATATTACTAATCCAACTAACTTTGGGCCCTGGTGCTACTGCAGTTTTCTACCTTCCTTGAAATATCTTCATTCTATAATGTTGCTCATTGAATAGATGGAGGTCAACAATGGGTCTCATGAGCAACTCTTTTTCTTAATCTCCCAAGTTACTGAGATTTTTCTTGACTCTTTCCAAATATTATTTGATGCCCCTGACATCTCCTATATTTTCTTTTGATGATAAAAATAGGCCCATGACCTTCTTATTATTAGCCCCTGTCTTCCCTTGACCTTGGTTCTTCACCTCCTTCATGAATTGAGAATTACTATGTTTTAACTCCTCATTAGTGATACGGCCCAAATAATTAAGTGAGGTGGGCTCTTTGATTAAGCTATCAAACATGTGTAGCATTTTATCTTCCTACTATTCGAGGTCTTTGGAAATGTCCTCCATCTACTTAAACCAACTATTTAGGGCTTTAATTTTATCCACCAATATAACCATAACCATATTTAAATGGGATAGGATAACTATCCTACATTTAGGGACTTGATTCTTGGTCAAGGCTTTGATCAAGTCTTTGACTTGATATCTTGAAGCCTACCATTGGCCAACTTGGCCTATAGACATGGATTCTTTTCTTAATTATTGATTCTTATTTGGTTTTGATTGACTTTAAGGAATTAAATAAGTCAATCATGGCATCCTCAAATATATTGAATTTGTCTTATTGTATTGATAAAATGGTAGTGTCTTCAAAATTCTGTTGTTATTGCATCATGCCTTTGATGATAGATTACAATTGATCATATTGTGCTTGAGCTAGATTTAATGGGTCCTCTTTAATATAGGAACCTCACTAGGCCTCTATCCTTCCACTAGAGTCAAACCAGTGAATGGTTCCACTTTTTGAAAGGTGAATTCCTCTCCAACAATCATGGCATTCTTTTATATCACTCTTTTTAAGCTGGTAGTCTTTAGATTGAATTAAACCCCCACTAATGATTAAGTCACTTTTAGAGGTGGGGTTTCTATTTGTGATCCACCTGATACTCTTAGGGCATCCATTATTTTTTCCTCTTCCTTTTCTAGAGCCACAATACATGGCTTAATCTCTTCATACATAGTGATGTTGATAGACTTTTTTATTACCCAAAGATGGTGCAGAGTAGGGACTTTTCTACAATTTGCCATAGTGGCCATGAATTTGTTCAAATTGATCACTAGTGGTCTAAATTTTGGTTCTAGATTGAATTCTTCTTATAATGATGATAATTTAACTCTCTTAGGCTTGAAAATGATAAATACAAGGTTGAATTAGGGATTTAGTGTGTGTTAGGGATCTTCTAAATGTCTTCTTAGTGCTTTAATGGTGACAAATAGTTCAAATAGTGAGCTTCATGGCATCCCTATGGCATTTTTGTGGCACTTTTCTCATTAATATTTAAAAAGTGACCATTGTATTTTGAAAATTCCACCTTGATCTCACATTTTTGGATTCTATTTTACATAGATCAATGTGTACTATTGATCTCGATCTAAAATATCAAATTCCATTGGCCACTTTACTACATTCCCCATGGTTATGACACTTGTCACTTCTGTATTTGATTTGAGCTTTATTGAAATGTCAAAATTGATCTCAAACCATTGATCTTGTTTACACAAATAAATCATGCTCTATAAATTTTGATCTACTTTATTGTACCTCTTGCTTCATGGATCATTAATCCGAATGTGTATGCTCATTCGTGTACCATCAATCTTTGAAATATTCACTAGCTTTAACTTATGGCTCATGGTTATGCCATGTGTTTCCTCTGCATTCATCCTCAAGGTTTTTGACTTTTCAACATTTGATATACACTATTTGATCATATTTACCTAAGGAAACATGACCCATTGGATCTTGATTTGTAAGGTCAAACACCATTGGTCACTAAATTTTCTTTCACTAAGATTGTGACACTTGTCATCCTCTTAATTGTCCCAAGGTTCCATTGAAGTCTTGACTCAATAGGTGTCATTAGATAAATCTTTCCCAAGTAAACATGTTCCATTGATCTTTAGAAGATGTTTAAACTTTAGCTTAGGGCTAAGGCTTTTAATTTTCAACTATAATCTTGCACCATTGGATCTTGATCACCTGAGAAAATACAAACCATTGATCTTGTGGATGAAAATTATATTTAAGTCAGGCTCAATAAAATAAATAACTTAGCATAAAGTTTTTTGACTATGGTTTTATTTCATGTTAACAAACATGGGTAAGACCTTAGGATAAACATTTTAAGCTAAGTTTTAAATATGATAAAGGGGACCTTGTGAATAATAAAAGAGATGGAATAAAGTCTTAGGATAAGGCTTAGAACATTAGAAAAGGAGTCCTGTAGTTAGTTATATTATGTAGAGATAAAAATAAAAAAAGGGGCTCAAGATATAAAGGATTGAGTATAAATTTTTAGACTAAGGTTTGGTCATGTTGATAAACATGATTAAACATTAGGATAATATTAGACTAGGTTTATGACTTAATTAATCATTCTCACATATATTTCTCTACACAAATTTGAATTTGATTCAAAGGTACCTAAGCTAAGATAATTTGAATTAATGTTTTAAGATGATTAAACATGACTTTAATTTCTTTTTCAACATACCAAAGGTTAGTAAAATATCAAATTAACATTAAAATATAGAACCCCAAGACATTGCTCTTTCTAAATAGACCCCATTAGACCTACAACTTGAAACATAGAGATCCAATTTTAGTAAATTTATGCAATATGAAACCAAAATCATGAATAAATATGCTAACCACACTAGATGTGGGTGATCTTGAAATAAATAATTAACTACAAACATGCCAAATGTACTCTAATCAAGTGAATTTTCAATTTTAAGGTAAAAATTTACACAATTTGAAATAAGGATTTGCATTTTTTAGAAATGGGGGTATATTGTCCTCAATAAATGGTGACTTCTATGGGAAACATAGGAATATGTTAGAATGCAAAGACTCTGGTTCAGACTAATAACTAGTTTATTCATTCCATTTGATCAAGTACCATTGAGATCAATTCATGGTTGAAACAAGTCTTGCACATTTAGAATTAGGGTCAAACATCAAGACTCAATCATGTTGTGTGTGTGCTTTGATTCCACTTACTATTTGGCATGAGATTTTGGGAAATAACTTCCAAATTTTATGACTTTAATAATTAACACTGACTTTTAGCATGTTTGGATATTCATTAAGAACCATGCTTTAGCTCAGGGAAGGCTTGGGTATTATTCTGTTACCATCCATGCATCTATATCCCTAATAGAGATTCCTTTGGCTCCACTCTAGGAATTTCTCCACTACCAGTCGAGCATCCATAGCCCTAGTGGAGGTTACCAGAATCACCTCTACTTAGAAATCTCTTTGATTTTACAATAATCCTTTTTTTATAAAATTCTAGATCATTTTGAATTTCTAACAAAGTTTAGGAACCAAGTTAGATAGGTTTAAGTATTTAGTCAAGTTTTTGATCTTTAGACAATCATCCTTAGTTGTAGCCTAGTCCCAGGAAATAATGTTTATTAAGTGCAAACATGACTATATCCTAATAATTCAATATTTCTCCTTACATGTGTAATCCTTTTTAAAACCAAGCTTAGATCATAACAATGCTCAAAATCTCAAGGATAAATTATCCTAACCATCAATATTTACTAGTTTCTTAAAACTATAACATTAAGCTCATATTCCAATAATCCATGATTAACCAATGATGAGAAACCATACATGCTTTCATGAACTATGGAGTTATTTTTGAGCATCTAAATGTATTTTGAGATAATGACTATCCAAAATGACTTATTAAAAAAATTAAACAAAGCATGGAAAATAAACAAACCAAACACAAAATAAACAAACAAATAAATATATACAAACACTATGTACAAGTAAGGGATAAGAAGGAAATAAAATAATCTAAAGCCTACTTACACTAACTCTAACTAGTCTTATAGTTCATTCCATGAAGACTCCAAGTGGATCAACTGAGAAATAGTGCTTGAGGTATTGCCCATTAGTTGGCAATGTAAAATTTTATCCTTGAAAGTCTTTTAGTTTGATGGTGTTATCCCCCAAAATATCAGTAATCTAATATGTACCAATCCATAGAGGTGTGAACATCCCATGTTTTCCCTTTGGTTCTAAGGCTTTATCCCATAGAAGAACTAGGTCTCCTTATCTAAACACCTTTATCTTTGAATGTTTGTCAAACCACATATTGACTATGGTTTGGTTTCTACTAAAGCTAGAAAAAGCTTCTTCTCTTGTATCCTCCATCTATATGATGTCCAACAATATTGAACTTGTAAATTCTTGATCCTCCTCCATGTACTCTTACATGAACTTGTAGGTTGGTAGTTTGAGTGTTATGGGAAATATAGGCTCTTGACCATATACCAGCAAGAATGGTGATGTCTTGAGATATTTCTTAATTCTTGTTTTATCTACCCAAAAGGCATACTTAAGTATCTTGTGTCATGTTCTTACTTTATCATCTATATACTTATTTATGGCTTTCATCAAGTTCTTATTCGTTGATTCAGACACTCCATTGCCTTGAAGGTAATGGTGTGATGAGATATTGAGAATAA
This sequence comes from Torreya grandis, assembly GCA_037957365.1. Taxonomy (NCBI): domain Eukaryota; kingdom Viridiplantae; phylum Streptophyta; class Pinopsida; order Cupressales; family Taxaceae; genus Torreya; species Torreya grandis. Next base: position 1,313,666 of record JARHVA010000346.1, on the reverse strand, counting down.
TGTTGTCATATTCCCATTCCATCATCTTAATGGATATAAAGATAGATCCATTATCATATACTAGACACATTATCATTATAAACCTTGTACATATGTTTTCTTCTAATAATCTAATCACTTCTTCAGTCCTGCACTACTTGGTTGCCACTACTTCAATCCATCTTATGTAGTAGTTAGTAGTAGTCAAAACATACTTATGACCATCTAATGAATTGGGTTTAATGACCCCCACAAAATTTAGTCCCCATTGGGTAAAGGGTTTATCAATCATTATTGGCTTTAATGGCATTGTTGCCTTGGGCTCTTTAGTGTTGAATGACATGAGTGGCATTCTCTCACATGTTTGTGAGCATATTTGAAGATAGTAAGATAGTAGTAATCATTCCTAAGGATCTTATGGGATTTTGTCCTTCCAAATGGATGTCCACTTCTTAGTTTTTCATGGAAAGTGTTCAATATCTTAGCTACCTCTTCCTTGGAAACACACCTTAGGTAAATGACTTCAAATTTATTCTTATACAACACTCCATCCTTGATCAAAAAATGAGCTACTTTCAGCCTTAAATCTCTCTTTTACTCTCTACTTAACCCTAAAGGACAATATCCATTGATTAAAAAATGAACAATAGGATTATACCAATCATTACGCTGAAATTTTTTTTGTTCTACTTGCATGACACTTAGTTTGGTATTAGTATTGTCAATTAACTAAATTAAACCTTGGTATCTTACCAAATTTTTAGTCTTCATCTCTAGATCATTTTATTAGAGAATATAAATCCACTTACCTCTCCTTTCTCCAAGTTCATATTGAATAAGCATGAGCTTAGTGGCAGGGTATGGTAGAATTGCAGGTACCTTATCTATAAGGATATAATGCCTAAATTTCTTCACTGCCTTAACCAAAGCACATGCTTTTTTGTCAATAAGAGAATAATTAAATTCAAAAAAATTAAAATTAGTACTCATGAAAGTAATAATATGATCACATCCATCTATCTTCTGAGTTAGGACAAATGTAATTGTATGGTCTAAAGCAAAAGAATAAAGATAGAAGTCTTTAGTAAAGTTTGGACTTATTAGCATAGGGCTTGTCCAATTACTTCTTTGAAGTTTCTGAAATCTTTCTTGGTCTCCTCATTCCATGTTATCTTGAAATCTTTATTCAACATGTCATTTAATGGCTTTACAATCTCTAAAAAACTAGAAATGAACTTTCTTACAAAGTTGATTTTACCAAAGAAAGACTTTAGTTCCTTCCTACTACTAGAAGGTTTTATATTTGATATTGAACTTACTCTGTTTGAGGTATATAGATATCCCCTCCTTAGTTATAATATGTGTTAATAATTTTCTCTTAGTTACACAAAAATTCTCTTCTTTAGGTTGAGAGGAATTACATACCATCTACACCTTTCAAATACTTATTATAAGTGCATGATGTGATCTTCCCTATTTTTTGAAAAGATATTTAGGTCATCCATGTAAATAATAATTCACTTAACTATGAGGCCTTGGAATACATGATCCATTTCCATTTGAAAGGTTTCACCTACATTTATTAATCCAAAGGGCATTCTCTTGTAGGTAAAAGTTCCCCACTTAGTAGTAAATGTAGTCTTCATTATGTATTTTTTGTTCACTATCACCTGATTATACCCTAGAAATTCATCAAGAAAAGACATCATAGTAGAACCAAAAATTATTTGGATTACTTGGTCAAGATAAGGTAGGTGGTAATTATCCTTTTCAAATGTTCTATTCATATTTTAAAAATTAATGCACAATCTAATTTCACCATTTTTCTTCCTAATTAGTACTATGTTAGCTACCCTAGTGGAGTGTCTAATGAGAAATACTATCTTAGAACCTAGTAACTTTTTGACCTCTTTTTATATCATTGGTTCTAGGAAAGGGTTGACTGGCCTTTGCTTTTTCCTAAATGGCTTGTAGGGTTCCTTAAGAGGTATGGTGTGGGTTATGACCCTAGGATTAAATATATTTAAGTCATCATAGGAACATGCTATTACATCCTTATACTTGGTCAAAAAACCTTTGGCTCTCTCAATTTTAATACTTATGTAGGATGTACCAATGTTCACTAGTTGAGGTTGACCTTGGGAACCTAGTTTTATTATATTGTAGTCCTTCCCATATACTTTGGGAATCTTGATAGTCTCATCTAGTTTATCTAAATTAAATAGTCTCTCTAAGGCTATCATCCATTTGGAGATCTTATTGTCACTCAAATGATAACCTTATCATCAAGTTTTCCTTCAAATTTGTCATCATCATGGGTATTTTCATTGGCTTCATCAATGATGTGAGCCTCAAATACTCCTGAGTTAGTCATGAAGACTATTATTTGTTGATCATCACTAAATACTTGTAAATGGTTGACATTATCTAGCACTAAGGGACATGGGACTAATTAAATGGTAAGGCTTTATAACTTATGACCTTGATTGGGTATAAGGTTGGTTTTAGTTGATGCAAGCTCATCAACAACCTTGTTCTCTTCCTAGGGATTGACATAATGTTGAAAGAATCAAAACATTCAATTAAGTCCCACACTCTAAATTTATATTTCTTCAAATAGGATAACTTGCATTGATATTTAATCTTGACCTGATTGACTACTAGTCAAGAATCACCAAAAACTAATAGTTCCTTAACCTTATGTTTGATTAAAAATTGTAATCCAAGAATAAGTACTTCATACTCTACAATATTGTTAGTGAATGGGAGTTGTATTTTTTAAGAGGAATTGTATTCTTTCCCAATGGGATTGATTAATACCACTCCTACTCTTGACCCTGATTTGCATCTAGCACCATCAAAATATAGCTTCCATAATCCAGGCATAACACGAGAAATTTTGGATTTATAGACCCTTGTGGTGTTAAGAGTGTAAACACCTAGATATAAGTTAACCATGTTGAACCTCTCATTATTTATATTTTACTTGGTAATCATATGCTTCATTTTAGGCTCCCTTTCTATCCTAATCTAATTTGGAACTCCTTTTCAAGGTAACCACATGTGTGAACAGTCAGTTGACATATAACCATTTAATGATTTGATCCAATCCCTACTTAGTAGGATTTCATATGCCTTAATAATATCCACCAATTGGATGTCAATAAACTATTAGATCCTTGGTTTAGAAGCAATCTACATGTGAACATTGAACAATTCAAAGATCACTTTGACTCCTTATTTATCTAATTGAGTCACAACCCTATCAAATTTAACTAAATTCAAACCTAATTATTTATAAATAACCTTAGGCATGATGTTTGTAGATGCACCTAAATATACCAAGCAATTATGTAAATTCTTACCAAATACCCTGACTATAAGTAGGAAAGGTGGAACCTCTGCCTTACTTTTTGTGTATTGTAATGTTAGCATGTATATAATTGTATGGTTTACTAGGCTTCTTAGACAAAGATTCCAACAAAAAATCCCTTTGTCCTATAATTTAAGTCAACTCATGCAAATTAATGTTAGCTTTTATCTTTTTCATGTCTTCCACTATATTATATCCATTCCTATTGGAAAAATTAGATGTATCAACATTAGGTTTATAGGTACTTCCCTTAGGAGGATCTGAATTGTTATATAATGTAGTATCAGGAGGAGTGTCAAAATTATTTGGTGTATTTGAGGTAGTTAAAGATTGTTTTTTCTCCTTATTACTAAGAGGATAGGTCTTCTATAGATATTTTTGAAAAGCATGAATCTCTTCAGGGATATCCATAAGCTCATTCTCTTCTTAGAATGGGAACTCAAATATCTTTACCATGAGAGTTGAATCATCAGAGTTAGATGACCTTGAATAACCTAAGGTACATACACCATTGTATTTATTAGGTACAAATTTAAAATAATCTAATTATTTTTGAAAAGCTTCAAAATCATTACAAAAATCTAGACAACCTAATTTACCATGCTTTGAAGTGCAATGCACTCTACAATAATTAGGCAAAACTACATCACCAATATTTATATCAGGTACATTCTTATTAGATGATGACTCATTGTTGTGTTTTTTATTTTTTTATTTTGTAATTTATTTGAAGGCCTATTGAAACTTTGTAAAGAGAAGTTCTTGTTAGGTCCTTCTCTAGTATTGCCAACTTGTTTTTATAGCTGATTAAAATCATTGCTTAAATTTTAAACCATTTTCTAGATAGTATAATTATCATTATTGGGTGCCTTAGAATTATTGACTTGAGTATTGATACTAGCTATAGGCATCAAATCTCTCTGGTATTGTGAATGATATCCACTGGTAGAGTTATTCAAGAATCTTAGGTTTTGGCTAGGATGTGCATTATTCAAAGGCAATTGGTTCAGAACTAGAAGTTGATTTAAGGTAGGCATATTTTGATTGACATTTGGATTGATATTTAGAATAGGAAATTTTTTATTAATGTTGGGAATGATGTATGCCATTTAGCCCCAGGGTTGCATTTGGTCATTAATGATCACAACTTTAGCATAAAAAAAGCTAAAGTATTAATGACATGAGTGAATATTTTAAGAAACACATAAGTCATGGGATCCAAGGAATATATATATATATATATATATATCTAAGGCTAAAGACTCATTAGGTCTATAAGGAGCTATGGTTATGCTAATATTTTTTGGAATCTAGCACTGAAGGCTCCTATGGGCTTATTTGAGTCTCTTTTGACTATGGTAAATTATTGGTACAGGACACATGGACTAATGATTTTTCCAAACTAATCAATGAAGTAATTATTAAAGTCATTATATGTGTGTGTGTGTGTGTGTGTGTGTGTGTGTGCGTGCGTGCGTGCGTGCGTGCGTGCGTGCGTGCGTGCGTGCGTGTGTGTGTGTGTGTGTGTGTGTGTGTGTGTGTGTGTGTGTGTGTGTGTGTGTGTGTGTGTGTGTGTGTGTGTGTGTGTGTGTGTGTATTTTAGGTAGCTTAAGGAACCATTCATATGCATCATCTTTTAAAGTTAATGGAAATAATATGCATGCTACATCTTCATGAATAACATTCAAAAGTCTTAAAAGCAATTTTAAAGCTTTTAATGTGTTCTTCATTAGTTACAACACCACTAAGACTAAAATTAGGTAAATAATTTTCAAGATTATGAAGAAGGTCATATACCACACCTAACACATTGATTGAATAACCACCTATCCAAGCCATACTTTGATAGTGATTAAACACAAGAGTACCCTGAATTAGTGAAGTTGGTTGACACTTTGAAAGTCTATGCTTACCTTTGTCTCACCTAGATCTCCTATGGAATTCTAGTGAGATAAGGGTAACCCTTGTCTCTTAATGTGACTTGGTCCTTATCCTTGGCAATTCAAACTTAAGAACTTTGGACCCTATTTTAAATACAATGTGTAAGTCTTATCTTTACAAAGAAAGATGATCAGACTTGCACATTAAGCAATTTTTTTATAAACATGTATAAATAATGGCAAAGGACATTAATATTTAATTAAATTAGATCTAATATGTGTTAAAATATGTAAATATGGATTATCTTTACATGTTTTAAGCTTAAATAAACTCAAATTTATAGACATCTAATCAATCTTTAAAAAAAACAACTATTACTCACCTCAAATGCCTTGGATTCACCTATCTTAAGCTATCTTTACCATAATTAAACATAAAACTTCAAATAACATATATCTTTATCTAAATAAGCACAAAGTCTGGTCTAAAACCATTAAGATCAATGATATTTACACAAATATGCTAAAAGAAACATAAATATGCAAAGAATACATCAATATTTGAATAGAACTCACCTAGAATTAGCAAAGATGTTGCAAATTTTCAAAGATTTAACTGGCCCTCCTTCTAGCACTAATTTTCCCCTATTGATGTACCTAAATATATCAGTAGATTCATATAATGTTTAAGAAATAGTTCTCATTTATAAATTTAAAGAATCCATTACATGAATTGTTGGTTATGATAATCCTATTATCCTTCATAGAATAGAGGCAGAACAAGTTGACTATTTCACAAATTTATATTAGTTGGTGGTTGGAAGTCACCATGGATTAATAGTTAATCTTTGATTTTGAAGATGATCTATGCTATTTAAAGTGGATTATGTTTAAAACTAAGTCTAAAGCTAAACTAAGATGAATGTTCAAAATGAAGCTAATCTAAGGTGAATTGGTAAAAAGGGAGTAAAAGGAAGGATAGGGTAAAAAAGAGAGGTCTTTTTTATCTTTGTTTCAAACATTATGAAAAAGTTACAATTTCATCTGAACATGCATTTAATCAATGTGAAACATGAAGTAACATACACTCAAATCCTACCACACATTAGGCAAACATCTAAGGAAAGTATGAAAATATGCAAATAAGATCAAGATTTAGTTTAAGAATTTTATCCCTACAAGCAAATAACATTAGCCTAGATGCAAGAAGAGAAAATAAAGTGAAGTAAACCTAAGAAATTTTAACTAATCTAAAATTATCTCAAATTAGAAACTTTGGATTAAAATATGCACACTCATAATTCATAAGAACCATTAAAATTTGAAGATGAGACCAAAAAAATGAGAGAGAAACCATGATAGAAATTCACACAAGCAAATGTGGATAAAAATTTCATAATTCCTTATTTATATTAATTTTCTCAAAAGTTACAAATAGTTTTTTGGCTCTAAAAAACTCCCTCCCCCTTTTACAATTGGCAATACCTCTTTATATAGACCATTCAAGAGGTATGGAAATTTAGTAATGTCAAATTACATTTGTACACATTTCTAGGATAACTATCCTTTCTGTTACATTCTAGAACAAATGACCTTTTCTAATATACTAACTTATAGGCAATATACTTTACAATCTATACATGCCTTTAAAATAGAATATTCTTTTTCTAAAATATATAATGCTAGTTAGAAAAGAATATTTATGATCCAAATGACTTTGGGACCCTAGTGCTATTATAGCCTTCTACCTTCCTTGTAGGATATTCATTCTATAATGTTTCTCATTGATCAACTGGAGGTCAATAATGGGTCTCATGAACAACTCTATTTCTTGATCTCTTAGGTTATTGAGATCTTTCTTAGTTCTCTCCAAAGCTTGTTTGATTCCCTTGACATATCCTATATTTTCTTATAATGATAAAATCATGCCAATGACCTTCTTATTATCATCCCCTATCTTCCCTTGACCTTGGTTCCTCACCTCCAACATGAATTGAGAAGTTCTATGCTTAAACTCCTCATCAGTGATAAGTCCCAAAGAACTAAGTGAGGTGGGCTCTTTGATTAAGTTGTCCAACATGTGTAGCATTTTATCTTCCTATTGTTTGAAGTCCTTATAAATGTCCTCTATATGCTTGGACCAACTATTCAAGGCTTTGACTTTTTCCACCAATATAGCCATATCCATATTTAAATGGGCTAGGTTGATTGTCTTCAATTTAGTGACTTAATTCTTGGCCAAGGCTTTGATAAAGTCTTTCACTTGATATCTTGAAGCCTATCATTAGCCAAATTGGCATGTAGCCATGGAATTTTTATAACTTATTTCATCTTTTTTTGTTTTTATTGACTTTAAGTAATTGAATAAGTCAATTATGGTGTCTTAAAATAGATTGAATTTGTCTTCTTGGATTGACAAGATAGTAGTGTCTTCTAAATTATTTTTTTGTTGTATCATGCCTTTGATGATAGCCTAAAACTAATCATATTGTCCTTGAGATAGCTTTAATGGGTCCTATTTAAATATAAGAACCTCACCAGGCCTCTATCCTTCCACTAGATTCAAACCAGTGAATGGTTCTACTTTTTGAAAGGTGAATTCTTCTCTAGAAATCATGGCATTCTTTTCAGTCATTCTTTTTAAGCTGGTAGTCTCTATATTAAATTGAACCCCCATTGATGATTGAGTCACTTTTGTAGTTAGGGTTTCAATTTGTGCTTCACCTTATGCTCCTAGGGAAACCATTATTTTTTCCTCTTCCTTTTGTAGATCTAAAATATATGGATTAAGCTCTTCATGCACAATGGTGTTGATAGACTTTGTTATTACCCAATTATGGTATAAGGTAGTGAATTTTATTCAATTTGTCATAGTGGCTATGCATTTGTTCAAATTGCTCACTAGTGGTTTGCACTTTGGTTCTAGATTGAATTCTTCTTACATAGATGATAATTCAAATCTCTTAAGATTGAATATGATCAATATAGGGTTGAATTAGGGTTTTAGTGTGTGCTAAAGCTCTTTTAAAGGTCTTCTTAGTGCTTTAATGGTGGAATAAAGTTCAAATAGTGAGTTTCATGGCATCCATATGGCATTGTTTTGGCACTTTTCTCATTAATATTTTTAAAATAACCTTTGTCTTTTAAAAATTCCACCTTGATCTTTCACTATTGGATTCTCATTTTCACATATCAGCATGTACCATTGATCTAAATTTAAAAGATTGAATTCCATTAGATACTTTTCTACATTTACCATGTTTATGACACTTGTCTCTTCTGCATTCATTCTGAGCTTTATTGAAATGTCAATGTTGAACTCACACCATTGATCTCATTTACACAAATCAATCATGATCTATCAATCTTGATCTACTTAATTATGCCTACTTCTTTATGGATTATTGATCAAAATGTGTGCAGTCATCCATGTACCATCAATATTTAAAATATACTCAAGCTTTAATTTGTCGCTCATGGTTATGCCACATGTCACCTCTACATTCATCCTTAGGTAATTTGACTTTTCAACATTTACTACACACCATCTAATCATCTTTACCTAAGCAAATACATTATATTAAATCTTTATCCTCAAGGTCAAATGCTATTGGTTGCTAGTTTTCTTTCACTAATATTATGACCCTTGTCACCCTCTTACTTGTCTTGGGGCTCTATTGAAGTCTTGACTCAATATGCACTATTAGATCAACATTATTTGATCAAATACATATCATTAATCTTTGGAAGATGTTCAAACTTTAGCTTAATGATAGGGATTTGACTTTTTAACTTTAATCTTTCACCATTAGATCATGATTTCTTGATCAAATGTAGACAGTTTATCCTGTGGATGAAAACAATATTTAAGTCAAGCTCAGGAAAATAAAGAACTTAGCATAAAGTTTTTGGACTATGGTTTTATTTCATGTTAATAAACATGGGTAAGATCTTAGGATAAAAATTTTAAGTTAATTTTTAAACATGATAAAAGGGACCCTATGAATAATAGAATATATGTCTTAAAGTCTTACGTTAAGTCTTAGAACATTAGAAAAGGGGCCTTGCAGTTAGTTAGATTATGCAAAGATAAAAGGAATGAAAGGGGCTCATGACATAAAGGACCAAGTATAAATTTTTAGACATAATTTGAAACAAGGGTTCCCATTTTTTAGAAATTGGGGTATGTTGACCTCAACAAGTATCCACATTATAAACCATCCCTAGGGGGTTGTCTTAATCTAAGAACCCCAGTAATCAAGAGTTGTTTTCCCTAAATAATTATTTAATCACCTAGTTTTGGGCATGCGATAGTTTTGAATTTTTTCCCACTGAAGTTGAGCCTATATATTTAGTAGCATCAGTCCATAAACCCCCTAAAAAATTAACTTTAGAGATTATTTTTGAAATTTTGTGTCTCAAATTGTATTTTTCCTTGCCTCTATCTACTATTTTGGCTACCTAATCTTCCCTTCTCGGTGTAAAACCTTAGAGGTCCATTTCTAGGTCTGTACTTTTTGTCAAAGTAGTTGATTTTTCTATCTCCCCACTAAAAAATTTAGGCATATTTATTATTTTCATTCCCCTTCATATTTTTAGTTTATATTCTTGTCAATATAGCACTTTTAGCTAGGATGGGCCACTTTGATTTAGAAACCAAATGATTATTAGAAGTGGCCTTAGTTTCCTCTTTATTTGAAAATTTTATCTCATTCCTACCTTATGTTAGACTATTTTATTTTCTAGTAGATGATTTGGCTAATAGTCCAATTGTCTCATATTATTTATAAGTGTTAGACCTATGGTCTTCTTTTCTTAAAATTAATGATTGTCTATCATTTTCCCCCTCCTTCCCCATATTAACTTATGTCACACCAAATAATGTATAAACTTCTACAGGGCTTCCTGTTAGATATTCTAGCCACCCTTGGTCCTTATAACATTTTCACACTTGGAAGGGGGTATCTATTTTTCTAAACCCAATAGAGTATGACCTATTTACAAGCATCTCATGATGATTAGGTGAGTTCATGGTTAGGTATGCATAAAATATAAAGATTTATTATACTCTTGATCATTAAATAATTGTTAGAGGCATTATTTATGTTAGGCCTATTAAAGGACTCCTCAATGCAAAAAATGTGTCTTAAAGTCTTGTTTAAGTCCTGATTAACTATGATATACTTCATTCCATTATAAGCATTGAAATTGAGGACATTGCAATATCTTGTTAAGGGTCTAATGTGTCATCTCAAGGTTAAAAACATATAAAAATAGTCTTAAAAAGGTGATTTATAATGGATAAATATGTTAAAAGTATTATTATGAGTCATAATTAAATCATGAAGACATCAAAAAGGCCCCAATAAGTGTATTTGAGGATATACAAGGTTTAAATGTTGTATAGGAGGTCATGAAAGTCATTTTAGAGAAAGCAAGCCTTAGTAATGCTTCACAAAGATCATAATAATGTTTTAAAACTCCTCCATAATCCATATAATATATAAAAAGTGGTTAAAAGGAATTGAACCTCTTATTTTCCCTCTTATTTTAGTTTTTTGATAGCTTTCAACTTCCTCAATGTGGAGAAGTGCATTTGAACATAACATAACCATTATCATCTCAATTAGGATCATGGTATTTTAATAGATTCAAGGATGTTTTTTATGTTCCCTAAATTAAAAAGAGATCCACTCATGGATAAACATGACAAGTTTCAAGCAAAGATAAAAGATAAATAAGCTTTCATGAGGTTATAGTCCTAACAGGTTGAGGGTTTTGGCCCTGAGTGTAAAATTAAAAATGTATTATGAAGTTTCATGCATATTTGGGAGATTTAAAACCTTATTCAAGCATATGAGATATGTCTCAAGTCCTTATTAGTGTCTTAACATATAGAATGAGGCATATAAGCTTCCAAATATGGGGTTTTTTTTAATGAAATTACATGTTTTATAGGGTAATATTGAGTGTTGTATATATGTAAGATGGTAAAAAAGTAAAATTAATTATCATATTATGTTCCTAAAATCATTATTAATCCATCACAAACCTTCAAAAAGGAAAACTATGCTCTTAAACATCAAAATAAGGAAAAAATGACCTCAAATCTCCTTCACAAACACCTACATGTAATTTTCTAAGATGTACCATCTCTAATCAAGAGGTGAATGGAATATTAATATATTTATATAGTAATAAGAGGTATTTAATAATACTTTATATGTGTTTATAAATAAGAAAAAATATATAGGGTTATGAATCATCCTTAAGGAGTTAAAACAAGCCTAGGAGAAGCTTGAAAGGATACAATTTAAGGTCTGAAATCCTTTATTCTATTACATGGACTATGCTTGTTCATGGAAGAGGTAAAAGGTTATATTTATCATCATCAAGATCAAAATAATTATATTTATAATCTTCCAATCACGTGGATCCATCAGAAATAAGATAAATAGTCTTGAAACCTTATAAAACCCTAAAGAGCCCATGAACTTGCCTTTTATTATTTTGAGTTTTTTAAGTGAAATTAATGGTGGATATATGGATATAAATATAATTTAAAATATCTCCATGATCATATTTTATCAAAAAATTTAGGTTGTATGCCATGTAATCCATTAAGAGGTTTTTAAGAGAGCCTCAATCTTGAGATGGCCTTTACAGGCCTATAAACACAAAAGTGAGGTTTCCAATGTATTTGGAGGTGTTTCTTCCTTTATATAAGAACATAAAACAAGTCCAACCATCCACCTTACATCCCATTCCATCCATAGATAAGTTTAGGATCATGGGAGCCATTCTCAATTTTCAATAGGGTTTTAAGCTCAAAGGAAGACACATAGGCCTACAAACTAAAGAATGGACTTTAAACAAGTTTTTAGATGTTTTATCACCTAGGTAAAATCATGAAATCAATATAATAACTTTAAAATTAATTCCAAGATCACTCAAATGTAAGTTCAAACCCATAAGAGTCCAAGTTATAGGGAGGTTTCCATCTTAAGGAGAAGTTGTAGGTTTGTCGAAAAGAGGAAGGTATTCAGGTATGTTTAAGATGTTTTCCTCTCAATGGAGGGATAAAAAATAATCACAAGTCCATTATTTACATCAAAATACTCTACCAAAACAAGATTCAAGGAAAGTGGAGGAAGATTTATAGTTTGTAAGCCTTAGGAGTCAAATCCAAGGTTTCCATGGCCTTATCAATGGTGTAGGCCTAAAAACAAAAGTGTGAGGGTTTTATATATTTTAAAGTGTTTATATCTTGGTAAAATCATGAATTATGAATCCAAGGAACTCAATTTTATATCTAATACTATCTAAGAAATTTAAAATTAGAGATAATCATTGGTGTCAAAGTTTCAATAAGGTTCAAAGCCTGTTAAAAGACACATATAGTCCTAGTAGCAGAGAAGAGAGGTTTAATATGTAATTCAATATGTTTCTCTAAAATGAGGCTTTAATAAATCCCAATGACCCTCTTTCTTCATCCAAGATCATCTTAACATGTATTTAGGTCTATGAGAATCACTGACAATCAAGAGCTCAATAAGGTTTCAATCTTCAATTGACCTCTGTAGGGCCACAAAATTATGAGGGTTTTAATGGGTTTTAATATGTTTATATCTTGGTATAAATTCCATAGGAAAGCATGTAATATTAAATATTTGTATACTCTCCCTTACATCTAATATCATACCGAGGAATTTGTAAGCATATTGATGATGGTAATAATGTTATAATTTTGTATGTAAATAATGGTTTCCAAGAAGGGTTTGTAAAATAAGGATAAATCCTTGAGTATAATTATTAAGAAATTTTAATTTGTTTCAATAAGTTTACAAATAATATGAGGTTTCAGCCCTATACAAAGATAAGGAATGACAACCTAGGTTAAAATAGGTACAACAATCACAAGGTCCTTCAAACACCTACATCCATATAGTTTTGACAATAAGATATGATAACCTTAAAAGGGTTTGAAACACATTATGTTTGATGAAAAAATAAGATCAGGGTTAAGAGGTATAAAATGTGCATGACCCAAAATCAAGAGTTTCTAAGTGATCCTCCAATATAACTTCAAATCAATATCACATGCTTCCCAATGTCTTGAATAAGCTAAATGAGGTCTTCTTAGGGCTTGCAATGTGTCCATAAGATTTTTTAAAGTTATAATGATCCACATGTATACTAATAGAGATATTCAAACATGTTTTATGGTTTTAATTTCCTTATGATGAGCTTATATTCCTATATACCTCTTAAAATTCCTTAAATCCTTGATAGGTCTACATGTCATTATAAAAGATTGTAAATTATGGTATGGTGAAAGGGTAAACCAATATAGTGACCTACAAACCTACCAATTCAATATTAAAGGTTAAAAAAATATACAATTCTAAATGAGTTTTGAGCCTGCATGATAATTAGTGAATTTTGTAAAAGCTAGTTGAAGGAGGATTTAAAAGTTGGAGTCCTAGCTTGTAGGCTATAAGTACTATCCTATAAGGTCCCATTTGGCCTAAATGTTACCATACAAGGTTTATATTTTAGTTCATCTTGGGAATATCTAATCCAATATACCACTCCATTGTGAAGAATTCAAGTTTAAGATCTAGAAAACAAGTTGATGGAGTTACAAGGTCTCTTGATAAAATGGAACACTACTTGAAAATAAAATATTGCAGGATTCCTAGGATACTAAGATATAGGAAAAACTTCTTATGTATCTAAGTTTCAATCCTACACTTCACATTGTAATTTACATGTCTTCTTCCAAGTAAGAGACTTCAAAATTATAAGTATGAGATAAATTATAAGATGGTTGGTGATTGTTGTGGGTCATAAGGTATAAGAAAGGAACTTCTTCAATAATATAATAGGCCTAAGAGCATCATATACACATTTAAAACTTGTATAAAATGGATGTTTACAGACCTATATCCAAATTATATAGGTTTCAAAGGATGAAGGATTAAAGTAGGACTATCAAACATGTAAATGTAGGTTTCTTGCTTCTTCAAGGACTCCTACAAGTAGATGTGATGGTGATTCGAGATTATAGGATTCTCCTAGAGGCCTCCTAGTATTTTTCAAGGCTTATTTAAGATATATCATCTCTATCATGACTCAAACATGATAATCATGTTGAATTAGTCTCTTGACTAGTCCTTCAAGTCTATGAATAGTGGAGATCAATGGTCATTAAGAGTAAATGGAGACATGGGGAACTAAAAATAATTATAGAGAGATGTAACTCCCTCCATGATGTCGATTGATGGTCAAACCAAGTAAAACACAACTCTAAGTGGTGTAATAATCCTATTTATAAGTAAAAAATGCAACAAGATTTGACATGCATATGTAAGAGAAGGGTAAATGAAAGCAATCAATATAAGAGTTTCTCAAAGTGAAATAATCATATAGGATCATATTCACCATGATTAAGCACTCTAAATGAAAAAAATAGAAGTAATGAATCCCTCTCATCCATGTCTATTCCCATCTTCCATTAGAGACATCATTGTGGAATGTATGAAGGCATTAGAAAGAGCTTAATGCTCCTATTTCCAATTATTTTTCTTTGAATAGGCTGAATTTATCATGTAAAAATTGCATTTGTGTATCCTAGTAGTGATTTTTATCCACTCTTGTCCTATTTTTATTATAAAAATTGATATATAATTCCTTATTTGGGATCCCTCCTCTTGGGTATGACAAGACTCTACTCAGTTGGATACCTGTAATACTAGCATAGGCCTTGAACAATTAATAAAATACTAACTTTGCCTCTCTTTCTTTTCTATTTCACTATGTATTTTATAATTTAATTTGAACTTTTTAGTTATTAGTCTTTTTTAATTAGTTTAAGGTTAATTATAGATGTGCATTAGTCTCTTTTATCTCATTTATAAGGAAATTATAGACAATACAACTGTCATGCAAGTTAGTTCTTTATCATACCTCTTTTATAGTAAGCTTGTTTGAGTGTATAGATAAAATAAATATTTTAAAGGTTTTTATTATGTTTTTAGGGTGAGAGGAGGATATATTCAAACTTGGTGCATCGACTTATTTTTATTTTTTAGCTTCTTTCTTCTTCTTTTTCATGACACAAACATAGTTGTAGATTAGATTAGGCTTTATTAGTGTAGGTTTAGGGGATATAATATAATATTAAATTAGGAGAAATATTGTTTGATAAGTATTTGTAATTATCTATATATTAACTCTTAAAATATATTAACCACAACCTTGGAGTGTTTCCATTGTGTTTGTTGAAGCAAGTCTTAGGGCCTGGCAAGGTGCACTTCAATGTGACAATGGTTTCCGACATGCCTAGTGGGACAAGTTATATAGATTTAAAAGGATTAAATTAAGGATTTGGTGCCATAATTAATAATTATTATATTATTTAATACATTTTAAATGTACCTAGTGACTCTAACCATTATTGGTTGTAGATCAATTCTTCAATTTCATGTCAAAGGAGACAAGGTCTTCTACTAGAGGTACAAAATTTGTGTTTGTTGAGATATATTTTACTCCTAAAATAAGAGAAACATCATAATCCCACGAAATAATAAGAAGAGGTTATAGGAAAAATTATCCAAGAGCACAATTAACACCTCCATTTGGTAGATTTCCTAGGCCAAGAGAGAGATTCAATCCAATTCATCACATGATAGTTGGTAGGAATCAATTATTTATTGCATTTGATAAAGTCAACCCATTATATCTAAAATAATATGATGAATTACCTATTAAAAAACTTAATAAAATCCCATCCTTCATTGGTGATAAATTCACAACACCCATTGAACACATCTAAGATGTTGCAAACATTTATTCAGTTCATCATATCACCTAATACAGCATAACTATGAGGCTTATAGATTCATACATAAAGTAAAGAGATATACAATTTTATATGGGTCTATAAATAGGTACAATCCATAATTGGGATGAGTTAGGAGAGAAATTATGCCAACAATTTGAGGATAAGAGTGATCACCTTTCAATTATAGAGCAACTAGCCACCATCAAGTAAGTTCCACATGAGTATATTATGGATTTAATTTTTAGGTTAAATAAAACATGGGATATGATCCAAAAATTGGTTAAAATTACCCTTAAAACTAATTTTTTATTATTATTTTATGTCTCTAAATAATGGTATAGTAGTGATGATTCAATTCATAGGGGTATAACCCTTCCTGATGCCTATGATATTACCATTAGGGCTGAGAATTACCTTATACAAGTTGGGAAAATTTTCCCAATTCCTCCCTTAACACTTTTTACAAAATTTCCCACCTCTAAAAAACTTTTATAACCTATAAATACACATTTTCAATATACTTTGGCACCTATCCTAATAGAAAATAACCCATAAGTCACTCTTGCTACCCCTCCCAATGACCTTCAAGAGGTGAAATCACCACTGTAGATATTTGTAAATGAATTGGTTACCTTTAAGAGATAAGAATTACATAATTTCAAACTTTATCAACATACAATTATCCCTATCAACCTCTTAGGTAGCCTTATCAAGGTAATTTACAAGCCAAAGGTCAAGTCACTCATGCTAGGCTATGTATTAGTCATAACCCCAATATTGTTAGTACCTCAAAGGTAATTGTACCTATACAAAACAACTTAGTGTAGGAATATGAGTGGTTACATCCATGAAATAAACCCTAGAATGAGACTAATTTTCAAAATAAAGTGCCTAATCACGCTCTAATGGTCTAAAGTGTAGCATATTCTCAAGGGCAACCAAGTGAATTAACTACACAAGGAGAAGGACATGAATAAGTACAAAAAGTAAAAATTGAGTCCATCATCTTGAATTAGGAATAAAATGATTTTTTTTAATGAATAAAAGTGAGGTGGTATACAAATCAATTAATATAATTGATTATAACATAAGGTCCAAGAAGAGAGTGATGGATGAAGAGCCATCTTCTCCAATTGGTCAAGTTTTCACCCCTCAAGTCCCTAATGAAACCACCAAGGAGAAAGTAGTTATTGGGTCACCTCATGTGTAAGTAATTAAATATATATAAAATGAAAATTAGTCTTCAATTGGTCAAGTTGTAGGTCCATATACTTCTCAATAGGATGCCAATGAAGGGACAACTATTATAGAAACTCAAATGAAATCAAAGCCAACTGTTCAAAAGGAAACTCAACACATAATCAACCAACAAAGGGAAGAGGCTATTGTTCCAAAGATATAGTAAAAAGATAGGTAGATTCCATTTGAAATAGTAGATTAGACAAATAAAATGAATCTAAGAATGACCATATGGAAATCTCTATCTATCCCATGTCAAAGAAATTTTCTACAAGAATACTTAAAGAGATTTCATATTCATGGAATGGGAAAGAGTAAAATAGTTGTCCCTCCCATTTTTTGCTAGCCTAAAGGTGAGAATGAAAGTAATGTAAATAAACCACTCCCATTTATGTTTTTCTCATCATTAGATAACACATTTTGCATAAATGTATGATAGATTCAAGGGAAAGTAACATAATTATGCCTAAGAAGGTGGTTGACATGTTAGGCATTGAATACTCTCCAATAAAAAAGGGAGTGATCTAAATTAATGGTATAGTTGTTAGTAATATTATCATAATTAAAGACTTAAACCTTACCCTACATGATTATCCAAGTGTCTCTATTGTCCAAGATTTCTTAATCATAAATATTCCTCCTTAACTTGCCCTATGTCTTTCTAGGGACTTTACTACTAAGCTAGGTGGATTCTTGTCTTCTAATTGGTCTCATATGTTTCTTAGGACTAGATATGGGAAAAGGGTAACCATTAAAGTTGATAAAAATCTAATAATCACATTGAGCCCTATTTTATGAACCCCATAAATGTGAATTACACTATGTTTTATCAAAGTGAAGTTGTCCTTCATGAGACTACCTCTCTTATTGAAGAGGTCCCTAATATCCTACTTGATGAATGGGAAAATGAAAAGTATAGACTTGAAATTTATGATCATGTGCAAGGCACAAAGTTGGGAAACATTTTAATACTTGAGGATGATACCATTATACCTAATATTATGGAGACTCAAGAAGAACAGAGTGAATCTTGGTAGTTGTATTGACCTTGTTGAGGAGTTTGAGACTATTAGTGGATCAAAAACCCCAAGAGGGTAGAATTAAAATACTAGTATATTTTCAAAAATTGGAACTTATCTTAACATAGAAAAGGACATCATATAATAAAAATAACAACATGGTGAATTTGTAGGAAAACAAGGAACCAATCATAGATGTATGAGATTTGTGATGGTCAGATGGTGGAATTTGATACTAATAGGCTATTAAAAATTTTGGTGGATATGGAAAGCATGTTTCATTCAAGTGATCATATCAAATAAGAGGACATCATCCCATATAATCTTGTGAGATCTCAAGGAGGTATTGATGAGACCTAATAATACTACTATGATATCACTAAATATTTTGAGGCTCTTATTGAACCAATGGAACATATGGAACAACATGAAGATGTCAATGAACTTATAAGTTATATCTCATCCTAATAAAATAAAATAAAACATATAATATCAATATCAACTTGTCAAACCAATGATAAGGCGTGACTCCCCAAGAAAATAATTGGAAAGAAAATAAGGTTAGTGATCAAAGAGGTAGAGAATGGGTTGATAGTCATAGCCAAGGAACCACTCTTAGGAGATAGTATGTCAAGTCTTCAACCTAAAAAATCAGCCTTCACTCACCCCTATCAACCATATGATGGTATGTTTGCATGGGATATGTTGAGACCAACACCCCCCCAATCTTTTTTTTTGGAAAGGGGGACCCATGTGATTGTTTCTTGAGCTTCTATATCCTAGAATAAGTGTGAAAGATTGTTTGATCATGTTTTTATGTTTTTAAGAAAATCATCTTGAAGGTTATTAATTTTAGGTTTCATGAAATAAGGTAGGGTTCCCAAACAATAAACCCTAGTGATTTTAATTTAAATGTTCATGGGAAAGTCTAGCGGGAAATTTTATGCATAATCAAGTTTTAGCTTAAAGTTCATGCACTTTTATAGATCTAACACTTTGTGCTTATTCACCGGATTTGATCTAATGGTGCATTAAGATTAAATTATTTTAGAAAGGCATATAGTTAATGATTTGAGCCCCAATAAAGATCCAATGATGATCACTTGATTTGAGGTTTTAAATCTAATGGTGCAAAAGATAAGTTTCATTATTTTAAAATTGATAGGTTCACCCCCATCATTTGACATATATGAGGACGTATTTAATGGGACCAAACCCATCAAATTTAAATTAAAATAGAAATATTTCATTATCTTAAAATTGATAGGTTTACCCCCATCATTTTAATATCTGTGAGGACGTATTTGATAAGACCAAACCCATCAAATTTAACTTAGACAATCCTCGAAGCTTTGAGATCTCTCGATGATTTTACATGTGGCATTCAATTATTAGATCAATAAGTTTCATTATTTTAAAATTGATAGGTTTCCCCCCATCATTTTCCATCTATAAGGACATATTTGATGAGACCGAACCTGTCAAATTTAAATTGAAATAGAAAGATTTTATTATCTTAAAATTGACAAGTTCACCCCCAACATTTGATGTCTATGAGGACATATTTGATAGGACCAAACCTATTAAATTTAACTTAGAAGATCCTTGAATCTTTGATATCCCTTGATGGTTTTACATGTGGCATTCAGTTATTAGATCAATAAGTTTCATTAATTTAAAAATTGATAGGTTTACCCCCGTCATTTGACATCTATGAGGATGTCTTTGATGGGGATGAACCCATCAAAACTAAAATTGAAATAGAAAGATTTTATTTTCTTAAAATTGATAGGTTCACCCCCAAAATTTGACATTTTTGAGGATGTATTTGACAAAACCAAACCCGTCAAATTTAACCTCGATAATTTTTTAAGCCTAATCATATGGGGTATTTTTAAAGTTTTTTTAAGATATTCTTAGTTGTCTTAAAAAGACAAGAATGAGACATCAGATATTGGCCTAAGTATTTTTATTGATTAAAAGGGTAAGATTATTTTAGGATCCAATGGTGATCACTTGCTTGATGGATTTGATCCAATAGTGCACATCAGCATAGAAGCCTTAAGATTTCTTGAAGGATTTGATGGTGGTCACTTCATTGTGTAATTTAATCCAACTGTGTGAGCCAATTACAGAATTTTCAAATATCTATAAATATTTATAGATGGCATAATTCATAAGCTCAAATATCAAGAACCAATAAAATTTAAGGACTGGGATTTGGCTTTTCAAAGAAAAATAAAAGGGATTTTTTGAAAACCAATGGTCACTCTTCAAATGGCATTTATGAAAATTGTCGTGAAGGGCATTGAACCCTACCACATAAGCTCCACATGGGTATGGATGATCCAAATGAAAGATAATTCATGATATAAAAACATAGGAGATATGATGAGAAAGGTTCCATCATATCTAAGGCACATATGAGATCAAATTTAGATGTTTTTCTCATTAAAGTAGAAAAACCCTAAACCCTCTATAAAGAAGGCTAGAATCAGTTCAAATTGATTAGGTGACACTTGAGATAATTATGAACTAAATTCAGAGTAAGTGCCTTAGTTATAACTTTAATATCTTTGTAATTACAATAAACTATTATCAATGGTAGTAGGTAGGAAACAAATGAAGGTTGAAATAGAGCTTTATCTAACTTTAGATGGTGAAGGAAGGGTTTTTAAAGACAGAGTTAGATTCAATAGCATTGAATATACAAGGAATTGGTCTAAATTATTCTTCTTTATCAAAGAGTTTCAACCAATTTCTTAGGAAGAAAAAAGGAATGCTTCAGTGTACCAAATATACAAGGATTTAGTGTCAATTCAAATGGCAAGCCTTCATCACATAGCTTCTAAACTAGAGGTAATGCATTGCATCAACCTTCTTGATCCTATTTTCATTGACTATAGAGTAGATGGAGAATGGATTATTCATGAATAAAATTTCATTAAAGTTGCATGCATATCTCCCATGGAATTTGAGACTTATTATAATCTCCCTCTACCTCATGTTGTTCTGCCTTCCTTAAGAGAATGGACAAATTTCCAGAACCTAGATTTAGATCTTTCACCTTGGTTAATCCAAGGTTCCCATGTTTTTAGAACCCCTAATGGTGAGATTCCTATTACCAAATTTAAGGAAGGTGTTAGGGTAGCTATGACCTTATTTAATAGGGTGTTTTGTGCCTCTTTTATAACTTATGTGAGTAAGGTCTAGGTGTCTTATGTCTATTTCATGTTGGAGTGTAACTTAACCCCTCCCATTAGAGACTTGATAAGTTTCTTCTTGTCCAAATAGTTTATATCCATCAAGAGAAAGACCTCAAAACATTTCTTTATGATGTCTTACCTCTTAGACTCAGTCCTTGCCTCTATTAATTTCCTTGGCATCCAAAATTGGTCCCTTAATGGTAGGACTATCATTTCCTATCATCACTCCAAATTGCATATTTTCAAATACAAGAATCATATGCAATTCATATGTGATAATGTCTTCCTAGTCATTTTTGAGACAGTCACTGGTATTCTTATTCCTAGACTTCATCCTCTAATAAAAAAATAGGTGGAGACCATGCGGGATGTGTGGTTTTATCCAAATTGTACTATAATAAGGATAGAAGGTGTCATGGTCCAACCATATATACTAGCCATATATGTTCCTAGTAAACTTGCAGAGCAATCAAGTTAATAATGGATTTCATGATAATGATCAGAAGGCTTTAGTGCCTGTCAATGGCATTAACATTAACCAAAGTCAAAATGTTGAGGTTCTAAAAAATGAGAATGAATCTATATTAAAAATGGTGTAAAAACTTAGCACTAATTTTTTGCAATTGCAAAAACAAGTTGGTAATGCTAATGAAAATTTTGGAAGGAACTTCACTTTATAAAAATTCAACAGACCTAAGAATAGGTTTTAGAATGATAGTTTCTATAATAAAAAAGCTAATGACTATTTCCATAACAAAAATAATATGGATATAAACCTCACTGATATTGCCTTACCAGATTATTATAGGGTACATGCTACTTCCAAACATGGTGAGATTGATTGTATTCAGTTTTGTAAAGATTTTGAAGCTTTTCAAGGACTTGACATGTTTGAAGTGGTTACAAACAAAGAGGTAGAAACATTTAATTTCACTTTTCAAGAAGATAATGAGCTTGAGAATATTCTTGAGGAAATTCAAGCATTTCAACAATTTTTAAAAATCTATCCTTTGCAAAATAGGGAACAAAAATAACCATTGACTACCTCTACCCCTCCTAAAAATTATGGGACCCCTCTAAACACTATATCAAATAATAATCCTAAGTTAACATTAACTATTGATCCTCCAAGCAAAGTTGGATACAACATTATGGAAGATATGAAAAAGATAAAAGCTAATATCACTCTACATGAGCTAACTCAAATCATAGAACAAAGAGACTTACTCTCAGAATCTTTGTCAAAGAAAAGTGGGAAACACCCTAATAATGATAGTGCAAATGTAATTACATAAATGATCAAAGTAGAGTCCCCACCTTTTTTACTTATAGTTAAGATATTTGGAAAAAAGGTTCATAATTATTTGTTAGATTTGGGAGCTTCAACCAACATTATGCCTGATAGGATATGTAAATAAATTGGGTTAATTCTAATTAAATATGATAGGGTATTCACTCAATTGGATAAATATAGAGTTAAGTTTTTAGGAGAATTACTAAATGTGCATATATAGCTAGCTAGTGAACTAAGGGTTCAACAATTCATTTATATCCAAGTGGTAGAAATGTCTAGTGCTTATGGATCTATTTTAAGTAGAGAACGGACTAAAGCTTTAAATGGATATATGTCTACTAATTATTCACACTTATGGCTTCCTTTTAAATGTGTTCTAAATCAAATACAAGTAGAAAGGGAACCTTGAATGAAACACATGATAACAGAATATATTTCTGTTAACAAAAGGGTAAACTTATTGGATTCTCATTTGGGAGTTTTCACTTTGGAAATTACAAAAGAACTAGTTTCTGAGAGTCCTTCTCAGATGTGTGGTTTGTGGAAGTTATACATTGATGGTGCCAAGTGCAAATCAAGATTAGGAATTGGTATTGTATTAATGAATCCTTCAGAAAAGCTATACCATGTAGCTTATAGGTTATAATTTCCTTGCACCAATAATTTGGCTAAGTATGAGGCTCTCATACTTGGATTTTAATTTGTCATTAAACACAAAGTTAAAGAACTCCTTGTCTATGGAGACTCTAAACTTGTGGTTAACCAAGTGAAAATTAAGTACGAGTGAAAATTGTCTTACTTAAAGAGATATAAGTTTAGGGTTTGGGATTTGATTGAATCTTTTGATGCTTTCAACATCTTAGCTATTCTAAGAGAAGAAAACAAAAATTTTGATGAGCTTGCATCTATTATGGCTAACCTCATGCCCAATCATGATTCTCAAAGAATTATTATTGAGTTAATACCTTGTCCTTTAGTTCCTAATAATATAAATCATTTCCAAGTTTTCAATGATGATCAACAAATCATATATTTCTTAACTAATTCTAGGGATTTTGAAGCTCACAGTATTGATGAGAGTGATGACACTTCTCATGAGGAGGAACTTAATGGTAAAATCATCCAATTAAGTGATAATAAGATACCTAAAGGGATGATTTCATTGGAAAGACTATTTGAGTTTGACCAAAAAATTGAAGAACCCAATCAACCCAAGGTAAATGGTAAGGATTATCATGCAATGAATCTTAGCTCACATAATCAGCCCCAAATGATGAATATAGGGAAGGCTTGCACTGAAATGGAAAATAGGAAAGCTAGAGATTTGATTAAAAAATAAAAGGATGTAATTACTTGGTCTTATGAAGATTTGAAAATATTTGAACCAAGGGTCATTACTCATACCATACCTCTTCAAGAAGGTTGCAAACCTTTTAGATAGAAGGAAAGGCCAGTCAACCCTATTTTATAACCCATGATTTTTAAAGAAGTCAAGAATATATTAGATGTAAGGATAGTGATTCCTATTAGACATTCCACTTAGGTTACATACCTAGTCCCAGTAAAAAAAAGAATGGAGTAATAAGATTGTGTATAGATTTTAGAAATTTGAATAAAACATCTAAAAAGTATAATTATCCTTTACCTTATTTGGACCAAGTTATCCATACTATATCAGGATCTTCCATTATGTCCTTTTTGGATAGATTTTTGGGGTAAAACCAAGTGCTTATTACTCCAGAGGATAGGATAAAAACAACTTTTACTACTAAATAGGTAACATACACTTACAAGAGAATGCCTTTTGGATTAATTAATGTAGGGGAGACTTTTCAAAGGGCCATGGATCATGCTTTCCAAGGATTAGTGGGAAAGTGTATCATCATATATATGGATGATCTTATAATATTTTCTAAAAATAGAGAACACTTCATACATTTGAGATAAGTATTTGATAGATGCAAGAGATATTGTGTATCTCTTAACCCTAAAAAAATCATGTTCTATGTCATAGAGGGAAAATTGTTGGGACATGTCATTACCAAAGATGGAATATCTATGGATCCTGATAGAATAGATGCCGTTTTTAAGATTGGGTTGCCCAATAGTTGAAAATAAATTAAGTCATTATTTGGCAAGATTAATTTTTTGAGGGAGTGTCATTCATGCCAGATCTTTAGCACAAATGAACCAAAGGCAGCCATGCCTTTACAACATGTGATGGTAGATAAACCTTTTTCACAATGGGGATTAGACTTTGTTAGAGTAATAAACCCCAATTCTTATGAAGGTCATAAGTTTGTCCTAACTGCTATAGATTATTTTACTAGGTGAACTAAGGTAGTAGCTACTAAGCAATGTAGAATCAAGGAAGTGATCAATTTCCTAGAAGAAAATATTTATACTATATTTGGAAGCCCAGTTTATTTGGTGTGTGATAATGGATCTGTATTCATTTCTATTGAAATGATAGAATGGGCTTATGACCAAGGCATTACACTCAAGTTTTATTTTAATCAATATACTCAAGGAAATGGTATTTTTGAGTCCACAAACAAAAATCTGATGAAGGCTATCAAGAAATCTATTGAAGATAAACCTAGAACATGGCATAAACTTCTTAAGTTTGTATTATGGGTAGATTGAATCAGGATTAAATAAGCTCTAAAAGCTTTAACATTTTTTTTGGTATATGGTCAGGAGCCCATCTTTCACATCTTGAAGTTGCCTACATTCACATTCATTTAGGAATACATGGAAGATAGTTAAGAACTTGCTAATTCTTAGCTATTAGACATTATTCAAATGGAAGATGCTAGAGAAAAAACATTTATAGACTGCAGTAGACACCAATCAACCATGAAGAGATGGTTAGATAAGAGATCCAAAGTGAAGGTATTCAGATAGGGAGATTTGGTCCTTCTTTGGGACAAGGCTTCAGAACCCAAAGGTAAACATGGTAAATTCACTCCTTTATGGATTGGTCCTTAACAAATTGTAGAAATCTTGGGCAACAATACTTTCAAGTTGAAATATCTCTAAGGAGAAGAGTTCACATTACCTACTAATGGAAATTATCTTAAATGTTACTTTGCTACTACTCCACCAGATGTCTTCATGGAAAAAATGTGTAATATTGCTAAAATTAGAATAGGTAGGCTAGTTAGTTCTCTTTCTTCTTTTGTTTTTTTCCTTGTTGGGTTTGTGTATATTTGTTTTGTTTGCATTTTTGTTCTCTTCTTCTTACTTAGTGGTGTTCCTTGGTTGTGGTAAAGTTTGATGTTATTATTTTTGGTTTAGAATTGCTCAAGAATGTGGGTATAAATCTTACAAAGGTGACCATGGCTGGCAATGAGGTAGTATGAAGCAACCAGAGATATTGGTATAAGAATTTATTATCCTACAAAGATTCAAACCCTATTCTACATCAAAGCTTGGTTTTAAGAAGAATCATATGTATAAAATGTGAATTCAATTTATTAACTCATATTCATGCTTACACTTAAAACACATCCTTGTCATGGACTAAAGTTTTAATTAAAGGGGAGAGTATCATGATGTTAGAACAGTTAACCAAATCCTTAAAACCAAGTTGTATTAGTTTCCAAAATTTGCAAAAGGACCTAAAAAAATGTAAAAAAAAGATATAAAAAATGAATGGAAATAGAAGAAAAGGTGATTCAAGTAATCTCCATCAAGGCTATGGATGCTTGGATGGAAATGGAGCAAGACCTTGAGTGGAACCAAAGGTATCTCTATTAGGGCTATAGACACCTAGCTAGAAGTAAAGTAATGCCCAATTCTCCCCTAAATTAAGAGTTATAATGCTTCAATAATATCTAAAAGTGATAAAAATTAAGTGTAATGGACCAAAAAGATATGAACCTATATGTTTTTTCTTGAAATTCATGACAAATAGTAAGTGGAATCAAAGCACACACTGCATGTTTATGTTTTAATATCTAAGTTTAAATTTTATACATAAAGAACTTGTTTCTAACTAAAAGTTGATTCAAAAGAGAATACATGTCCAAAAAGGGATATAAAATTCATGTAAAAGTTAAAATTAGAGCTCTGTGTTTCAACATATTGTTATGTTGCCCCTGTGAGTCACCATTTGTTGAGACCAACACCCCCCATCTTTTTTTTGGAATGGGGGACCCATGTGATTGTTTCTTGAGCTTCTATATCCTAGAATAGGTGTGAAATATTGTTTGATCATGTTTTTATGTTGTTAATAAAATCATCTTGAAGGTTATTAATTGCAAGTTCCATGAAAGAAGGTAGGGTTCCTAAAAATAAACCCAAGTGATTTGAATTTAAATGTTCATGAGAAAGTCTAGTGGGAAATTTTATGTATAATTAGGTTTTAGCTTCAAGTTCATGCACTTTTGTAGATATAACTCTTTACACTTGTTTACTATATTTTATCTAGTGGTGCACTAATCTTGAAATCTTTTAGAAAGGCATACAGTTAATGATTCAAGCCCCAATGAAGATCTAATGGTGATCGCTTGATCTGAGATTTTAAATCTAATGGTGTGAAAGATAAGTTTCATTATTTTAAAATTAACAGGTTCACCCCCATCATTTGACATCTGTGAGGATGTATATGATGGGAACAAATCCATCAAATTTAAATTGAAATAGAAATATTTCATTATCTTAAAATTGATAGGTTTACCCCCATCATTTGACATCTGTGAGGACATATTTGATAGGTCCTAACCCATCAAATTTAACTTAGATAATCCATGAATATTTGAGATCTCTTAATGATTTTACATGTGGCATTAAATTATTAGATCAATAAGTTTCATTTTTAAAAAATTGATAGGTTTGTCCCCATCATTTGATGTCTACGAGGACATATTTGATGGGATCAAACCCATCAAATTTAAATTGAAATAAAAATATTTTATTGTCTTAAAATTGATAAGTTCACCCCCATCATTTGACATCTATGAGAACATATTAAACCCATTAAATTTAACTTAGACAATCCCCAAAGCTTTGAGATCTCTCAATGGTTTTACATGTGGCATTCAATTATTAGATCAATAAGTTTCATTGTTTTAAAATTGACAGGTTCACCCCTATCATTTGACATCTATGAGGACATATTTGACAGGACCAAACCCATCAAATTTAAATTTAATTATAAATATTTTATTATCTTAAATTGACAGGTTCACCCCTGTCATTTGATGTCTATGAGGATGTATTTGATAGGACCAAACCCATCAGATTTAACCTAGATAATTTTTTAAGCCTAACAAAGGGGGTATTTCTAAAGCCTTTTTAAGATATTATTGGTTGTCCTACGAAGATAAGATTGAGACATAAGATCTTAGCCTAAGTATTTTTATTGATTAAAAGGGTAAGCTTCTTGTAGGATCCAATGGTGATCGCTAGCTCGATGGATTTGATCCAATAGTGCACATCAACACAGAAGCCTCAAGATCTCCCAAAGGATCTGATGGTGGTTGCTTACTCTCTTTATTTTATCTAATGGTGTGAGCTAATTGAAGACTTTTCAAAGGCCTCTAAATCTTGATAGATGGTATAATTAATAAGCTCAAATATCAAGAATCAATGAAAAGCAAGGACCAAGATTTGGCTTTTCAAACCAAAATAAAAGGGTCTTTTTGAAAACCAATGGTCACTCTTCAAATGGCATTTATGAAAATTGTCATGAATGGCATTAAACCCTACCACATAAGCTCCACATGGGTGTGGAGGATCCAAATGAAAGATATTTCATGATTGAAAAACATAATAGAGATGATGAGAAAGGTTCCATCATATATAAGGCACGTATAAGATCAAAGTTGGATGTTTTGGTCATTAAAGCAAAAAAACCCTATACCCTCCATAAATAAGGCTAGAGTTAGTTCAAATTGATCAGGTGACACTTGAGATAATTGTGAACTAAATTTAGAGCAAGTGCCTTAGTGATAAATTTGATAGCTTTGTAATTACAATACACTATTATCAATGGTAGTAGGTAGGAAACATATGAAGATTGAAGCAGAGCTTTATCTAACTTCAAATGGTGAACAAACAGTCTTTAGAGACATAGAGTTAGATTCAACATCATTGAATGTACAAGGAATAAGGAATTAGTCTAAATTATTCTTCTTTGTCAAAGAGTTACAAACAATTTCTTAGGAGGAAAAGAGGAATGCTTTAGTGTGCCAGAGATACAAGGATTTAGTGTCAATTTAAATGGCAAGCCTTCATCACGTAGCTGCTAAACCAAAGGTAATGCATTACATCAACCTTATTGTTCCTATTTTCATTGACTATAGAGTAGATGGAGGATGGATTATTCATGAAGTAAATGTTAGTAAAGTTACATGCATAGCTCCCATGGCCTTTGAGACTTATTATAAGCTCTCTTTACCTCATGTTGATCTTCCTTCCTTAAGAGAATGGACAAATTCCCAAAACCTAGATTCAATTCTTTCACCTTGGTTAATCCAAGGTTCCCATGTTTTCAGGACCCCTAATGGTGAGATACTTATTACCCAATTTAGGTAAGGTGTTAGGGTATCTATGACCTTATTGAATAGGTCCTTTAGTGCCTCTTCTACAACTTATGGGAGTAAGGTATTGGTGTCTTATGCCCATTACATGTTGGAGTGTAAATTAACCCCTCCCATTAGAGACTTGATAAGTTTTTTCTTGGTCAAACAATTTACAACCATCAAGAAAAATACCTCTAGACATTTTTTTATGATGTCTTACCTCTTAGACTCACTCCTTACCTCTATTAATTTCCTTGGCATCCAAAATTGGTCCCCTAATGGTAGGACTACCATTTCCCATCATTACTCCAAACTACATGTTTTCAAATACAAGAATCATATGCAATTTATATGTGATGGTGTCTTCCCAGTCATTTTTGAGACAATCACCTGTATTTCTATGCTTAGACTTCATCCTCTAATAAAAAAAGTGGAGACCATGGGGGATGTGTGGTTCTATCCAAATTGTACTATAATAAGGATAGAAGGGATCATTTTCCAACTAATAGACTACCCATATATGTTCCCAATAAACTTTTAGTGCAATAAATTACTTATCAAATCATTTAAGGCATAGATTAGCATTGCAAGAAAAATAAAAAGGCTCAAGTTCATCCCTTCCCACTAGACATTGGTAGAATTATAATCAAATATTGGAAGTAGTTAGAGATCATGGTGGCGTATAATAACTCTTTTGATTTCCAATTAGATTATCTTAAGATGTGGGACACCAATAATAGGGTGGCTAACCATATTCAAGATAGGAAGGTCCCAAAAATTGAGTACAAGCATCAACTAGGTGTGGAGGATGGTATTTACACAAGGGCAAGGAAATTTGAAGAAGTCTTATCTAGGGTTAAAACCTACAACATAACCTTAGAACATAGGCTAGTTATGGATAATAAGCCTTTAGGAGAAATATGGTAGATACATCCTTTACAATATCACTTATTGCCAAGGCCATATGGGACTACACATAGAGAACCACCTATTGAGGGATAATCTTCTAAGCCTCCATAGGGATAATTGACAAAGTCACCTTAGATTGAGCAACTTGAGGGTGCAAAAGTAAAAGGTAAAGCTAAAAGTGAGGAGTCCAAGAATGAATAGAGACCTATTGAAAGCCTCCAAATTTAGGCATCCCCACTAAGGCCTTCTTTCCCAATAGAAGTTACAATATTAATTGATTTGGAAACTAGAGAAATAGTGGAGAGTGACCTAGTTAACATCACAACTACTTATGGTTTGGATAAGGAAGAAGACCCATCTGAGGAAGTAAGCAAAGAGTTGGTTCCATTGAGTAGTGGAAAGAGATAGGTAGAATTGGCCTTAGTTCCCCTAGCTCCCAAAAAGAGACCTAGGTTTATTTTCACTCACCCCACTAGTGAAATAAACATCTTTAGTGATGAGAACTATATTCATTGACCAACCATTCCTGATTGGTTTATTTATGGGAAGTTGTAGAAAATCCCATCTCTTTCTCCTTCATTGGCTCTGACTCAAGTAGACATAGGTATTCAGGATAATGTCAAACCATGGATTCAATATATGTTGAATAAACAAGTAGAGAGAAGCATCTAGATTCTTCATAATAAGGAAAGACAATGGGTTGGTACCCTAGGAGCCTCTAGAAGTTTAAATGTAGATATTCCTGAACAACCATAGGTGAAAGAACTTGATCCTTTGGTCTAATTTAATCTAGAGACATTAACTCTTAAAAGAGTAGTGACCAAGAAAGTAACTATTGGTACTAAGGAGTTCACCTTGTAGAAGGTGGAGCCATTTATAGGCTTAACTCCTATTCCTAGACAAGTAGTAAGGGAGCATCCTATTTTTCAAGAGGATGTAGCTAGTGTGGTATTGGCTCAATCAACAATGGCCTTATCTAGAGTTCAAGGATTGAAATAGAGAATCCTCAACTTGGAAAAAGAAAAGCAAGATTTGGAAGCTTAGGTCTTCTTGACAATTCCTAAAAATATATTGAAAATGCTGAATAAATCCTTGATGGATGCATTTGAGAATCTGAGAAGCATTAAGTCTAGATTGAGTACTTTAGACCATCAAGTTGAGATGGCACAAACCTTGATCATCTAGTGGTAGAATTCTCAAGCTCAGATGAAGGAGCTCATCAAGGTGCATAAGATAAAGTAGGCCTTACACTTCAAGATTATCAAACTCAGACATCTAGACATCCTCATGGTAGTTTTGATAGATAAACAAGAAGAATTGATCACCTAGAGTAGTGATATTAAGGAATTCAGTAAGAGAAACATAGATTTAGTAAACCAGATTGAGAAAATTCTAGGGAATATATTAAATAACCCTTCTCAAATCACTAGTTTAGGCTTAATTGATGATGAAGAATACAAGCAAAGGGTTGATACCCACATCTAAGGCATCATAGACAGCCAAGGTCATTTAGCTAAGGATAACTAAAAAACACTTGATACCATTACTTTTGTAGGGAATCAAATTACAAAATAACAATGTGTCAAGGAACTTGTATCTTGGATAGATAGTGAATTTGACAAGTTAGTGGATAAAGAAGGGGATTGTCTAATGAAGCTTGCAGTGGATTTTTAGTTGATCAAGGAGTAATACACCAAGGTGAAGGAATTATTTAGACAGGGTTAATTGGAATGACCCACCAATGGAATCCATAAGGGAATATTATTGTTGTAAAATATATACTAATCTATTAGCATATACTCTTTCTTGTCAAGTTGACATTTTTTTTTGTCGCATTATGGCTTTATATCAAGGACAACTATCCTTATCCACATCTGGATATTTTTTAAAGCTAACTATTTAACCATCTATGTTTCTTATAAATAGGCAAATGGTTACCATTTGTAAAGGGAGAGTTTTTTGAATAATTGATACCAAGAGGATTTAATACAACTAAGAAATCATGAAAAGATTGTTTGGTGATTTTGTTAAATGTCTATGCTATCTCTCAATTACAGGGAGTTATCTTGAATTTGAATGATTCTTATTTTTTGAGTTACATTCTTTGTCATAGGGCTGTTAATTTTTTCTAAATGTTAAATTGAATGTAAATATCTCAAATATACTTCATTTTATTTGCTCTGTATCTAGATGTACTTATGTTATCCAAATCATAATAGCAAACCTTTAAAGTAAATTTGGTTCTTACTTATGATTCATATTTTTCCTTTGATTTTTTCTTGATTTGTGATATAATTTGAGCTTATGTTATTTTATAACATCAATTGGTTCAAATGTGCTCAAAGTAATTGGAATTTTGTCATAATATTTGAGATGAAAACCTGTAATCATGTTTCTTTCTTCTCTACCCTTCCCTTTTTCTTATTATTATCAAGATTCACTCTAGCTTAAAGGTTATTTTTAATAATCATTTAGTTTGACTACCAAATCCTCAGAATTATTAAGTATTCAAATAGTATATACCCTAGTGGCTCTCAACCACTAAATCAAATAAATACTGTGGGCAATTTTCTTACTTTGCTTATATTCCCCCACAGACAATCACTGAATAGTCACAAACTACAACTCATGCCATGGATTCTCAAAATCCTAAAATGAGAAGTGTTATTCAACACTAAGATCACCTAGGGTATAATTATAAGTATCAATAGGATATAATATATTTCAAAGGATTTTGCTTTGATCTAGTTTGAGTAAGTCCATTTTAGACTTTGTACATAGTACATTAGAGATTTCTCATTCCTCCAAATGTTATAACACATTTTTTTTTGTAGCCTAATTGTTCTTATTCTTCCCCTAAGTTTTATTTAACATTTTATTATATTTATTACCTAATTATTTTCTATTTTAGAGGTATTCTCAATCTTCTTAAAGCTAGTCCAATAGAGTGTTATCTTCAAATTGAGTTTTTTCTCGACTCTGTTCCCAATGGATTTGATAAGGTAATTGGTTTTAGTGTTTAGATAGGCAAACACCCCTAGGAGGTCACTATAATGTTGGATATTCTAGACACCCTTAATCCATAGAACATTTGGACACTTGGAAGGGGATATTTTGTTTACAAAAAAAACTAGTTGAATATGAGTTACTTATAAGCATCTCATGATGATTAGGAAAATTCATAGTTAGGTATGCATGAGCTATCAATATTTATTATAATATTCCTCATTGAATAATTTTTACAATCATTTTTAGAGGCATTTTTTATCTAGACACTCTTTTTTTTCCACATTCATGTCTAAAATGGATTTTAGATTGATTTCTACCAAACTATGCAAATTAAGCCTATAAATCAATTAACATCACAAACTCATTTGCACATTAGATGAAAGTGCCTATAATTATGTTGAATCATCATTATTTAGGGTATTACCTTGTATTCAATGATAACCTCCCATGGATTCATCCCTAGTCAAGTTGTGATATAGAAAATTGACATTTTAGACTAATTAAGTGGGGTACTTGATCAAATTCTTGAAATGACCAAAAGCCTAAGCATAATTCATTAAAAAAATAAATCAAATTAAATGATTATTTAAATAATACATGTTGAATTAGTGAATTTATAAATTTTAAAAATTAAAATTCAACAAATATCAAAGGTAAATGTGGTCATAATGACATCATCATGCTCAAAGTCAATAATTGCAAAATATCAAAATAAATGCCTTAAAAATGAGAAATGTTGAGTCATGCCTTCATAAATGCATAACTAAAGACATTATTTATTACATTTAGACTCCTAAGTCTAACCCAAGGTTAGCCTAAACCTAATCACACCTAGGTTGGGGTTAGTTTGATGCCTATAAATACAAGGTCTCAAACTCACTTCTAACAAGATCTTTTGTCTAAAGTTATCATGTAGAATTTATAAGAGAAGATTAAAATACAAATACATGCCAATACCAAAACCATAGTGGATAAAGGGGAGGTGTTTCCCACAAATATAGAGTGTTGATGAAGGAATCCATTTGGACATAAGTCAAGCAAGCCAACTACCATCTCAACAAGTAATTCAGAGCTATAAGGAAGGTGAAATGGATTTGTCTCTTGTCCTCCTCGGTGTGTTATATTTTATCTTGTTATTATCTAAGATCCCCTAATATCTAGGCTTGGAAATGCTTTGTCTTAATCTTTTTTTTTTTGGATGTTTGATTCTATTAACAAGTGATTAATTCATCTTTTCCCTTGGATTCCTATTGTATACATAATGGCACACCTTGTGGGACCATGCACCCCAATTAAATCATAAGAGAATTTTATGACATCTTAGGATCCAACAAAAAATTATTAATGACCTTGTTCTTACCTTTTTTGCCTAACTTTGAGGTGTTTTAAATTTGTCTTTATCTATAGAACTACAAATTTGACTACTACAAAATTGTGGATTCATAGTGAAAAATATAAAAAAACATCATAGAAAATGATGAAATCATCTTAGGAAATCATGAAACCATCTATGTTTCAAACAAGACTTCTAGAACTATGAATTAAAATAAATATTTTATGAATTCATGGTGAGGGTAAAATACGAAATCATCTTTCAATTTTTATTATTTTTCTGACTTGTCTACATATTTATGAATTTCAAACTATTAATTTTGAAATCATAGTCCAAATTGTGAAATCATTTTCACTAACTTTGAAATCATAGTCAAAACTATGAAATCATTCTCTTATGTTTCTATGTTATATTTGTTAGGTTTCTAAGAATTCATTAATTTTAAGAATTTAATTGTAAAATAATTACAAATTCACAACTATGAAATCATCAAGAACTACAAAATTGGTGAGGTTAACTATGAAATCAACCAAAGTAACTATGAAAATGTCATAAAAATATGAAAATTTTTGGTATTTTTTGTCTATATTCTATTTTTTTGTGTCTTTTAGTAACCTATAATTTCATAGTATACACTGACTACATAACTATGAAATAATTCTAGAGAGAATTTTTTCATGGTTTTTGGAGTTAATTTGCTAATTTGTAGGTTGTTTTGATCAACTAATCAAACACAAATCAATATTATAAAATTATTTGTAGGGAATTAATTGAAAGACAATAATTTTTATCATTAACACGACCATTTCATAATTATTTTGGTGCTTTAAAACCTCACAAGCAACTTTCAAGGTTTTAACAAAGGCTAAGATTCAAACATATTTCAATAGGTTCTCTAAAATGAATAATCATATTAGAATTAGATATCGTACGAGCACTTTGATTTTTTATTCTTATTTTACAAATCACTTAGTTTTAGTTTTATTAAAGCCTTGCACATATGCTCTCCCCTTGTCCCCTTTAGGGAACTTGGGTGACCAAAAACACATCACTTTACTTATTTTATTGAGTCAAACCTAAATGAATGTCTCATATACTCTCACTTTATTATTAGGGACTTGGATGACTCATAAATGACCTAGTTACTTCATTTATTTTTTATTTTTTAATGGATTGTGAGTAAGAGTTTATCACCTCTTAATGAGTTATTTAGGTGGACATTGATCTGGGGTTTCATCTCCTAGTATTGTTCTAACCCTAATTATTTGGTGGGGTATATAAATTAAACATGGTACATAGATGGTATATTTTAGACATAAAACTTCACTAAGTAGTATAGGGTTGAAGTTATTGTGCAAGGGATAAGACCCTCACATAGCAAACTAGGTAGTTTTAATCCATTGATGGATATTTTTTATGCCCAAGTATTTTAAGGCACTTTGGACCATATATATAAGACAATTTAAAAAATTATCTTAATTGACCCCACTTTTATATGGATTATCCTAATAAATGTCGAGTTGCTTTGGCACTATAAATTCCTTACCATATATTAGTTCTTAAGAGATAGAGGGGGGATTAAAAATCTCTACATACATGTGCTCTTTATTTTTAGATTAAAAATTCAATAAATAAAATAATAATATATCAATGGAATATTTGGTGGATAATATGCACACCTCATGTTAGTTTTAGCATAGGGGCATACACTTATGTGCTACTTATTATTTTACTTGTATTGTTTGAGTCCAAAATTAGTTTGCTAAATAGAAAAAATAGACAAACACATGCTACACACACCACTTTGCATAAGGATGTGTAATTATACCAAAATTATTCCAAACTATTGACCTTGTTCAAAATGAGATCCAAAACCATTTGTGTGCTTTGTTTCTAAATAGTGTTGTTATGCTAGTTATTTTTACCTAGACAAGTTAGAGTTATTCTTGATCAAGTTTTAACATCCTAGAAGTGTGAAGACAATTTCAAATCTATAATGGTTATGCCATTCACATAGACCTTCACACCTTGTGCCAAGAGTTATGTTGTATTTTCAAACCAAGTCTAAAATCTAATTCTAAGTATATACCTAGGTACAACTAGTTTACATTTGAGTCTTGCTTACCACTTGAGATTGAATGTTTTACACATTTCACTTAGTTTTTTATACTCGAGTTCGATTTATAATTGGTTTTCCTATAATAAATTTAGACATTCATTTTTTGATTGTAATTTCCTTTTAGACCAAGTTCACTTTTGACCTTGTTCCAAGTTTACCTTGACCAAGTGCATTCTTTATTTTATACCAATTGCCTTAGATTTAAGTTTATTTCAAGTTTTGCCTAGAATGACTTCATTTTAAGACTAAATTTGTGACTTTTACCAAGGACATAGCATAGTTTAATTTCTAAACATAGACCAAGTTTGTTTCACCTTTAGATGGTTTAAGACCTTTCTCAAAGACTAGTTTCACGTTTGCATTCCAAATTTGCCTTGGAATTAATATAAACCTTGCTAATACCATTGTTAAAATTTCACTTTTAGACCTATTTCCAAGAGTTAAGTGTGTTTTTCATGATAGTTTTAGACTATCACCAAAAATTTTATGAGTTTCTCTTTTATACCAAGTTTCAAACATTTGCAATGATAGACCAATATTTTTAGGAGACCCTTACCATTGATTCAACCATGCCTTGATATACATTTATTAGAACCATGTATAATTTAGATAATGAAAAAATTATCAAAAGTTACCCTTTTACTCAAGATGCTTATGGATATGACATAACATGAGATAGATCCATATCCCACATACAATGTCCACTATATAGAGTAGGGCCAAGACCCATTAGCACATTGTCTTGCTAATACACCTTCTTATCTTGGGTAAGATCAATAATAAACCACTCAATACCTTGATAACATACTACCTAATATGGAGTAGGTTCAATAACAACAATCTTACTATGTGACCACTTTGATTCAGACCACTTACAATCCTTAATTATTTGATTGTGATCTTTTAGAGAATAAACATGAAATCCATGTTAAAGAATTAGATGTAAGTGATAAATTCTTGGCCAAATTTCCACATGAAATTTTACTTAGCTTTGTTAGAGCTTATAATAATGCTCCAACCATTAGACCACTCAAACATGCATCGCATAGCCATAACCAGGCCCTCATACCAATGAATAATCAAGAGCTTGTGATTATTAAAAAAATAATGGTAAAATTGATGAAAAAATGACACAAATGAAACAAGCATACCATAAATACCTTAACTTGGAAAGGAATATCAATCCATGACCATTATTAATATGCCACTCATAGAGTTAACTCTATCAACTAGGGTACAAATTGACTCATTAGGTTATACCAATACAAATATGGACCCCTTGGCACAAAGTACCTAAGTTAGGGACATGTTTAATGTACCAATCACTAAGGAAATATGTGTGGCTTATACATAAGACCCTTTAAAAAATGTAGTGGATAACATGTAAGTATACCTTAGTTCACACCAAGTTGGGTGGCATATACAAATGAGAAACTCATAATAAGTTTCCCCCATAAACACCTTAATTAGTTTTAAAAATTAGGGGATATGAGTGTCTAGTTCATATATTCAACAAATGACTACTCCTTTACGAACCGCTTCCTTAACTATGCCACATATAACAAATAACCAAACACACCAATATTTCACTCGAATAGGGGGTGACCAATCTTACACCTCAATAGGTGGTGAAAACTATTACACCCCAATAGGCAGTGACCAATGTTCCATAAAATGCATATTGATTGATGTGCCACCATAATAAGTGATGAATCCATCATAAACATTGTATAATCAACAACTTATCTTATTTAGTCAACAACAACTGGTGGCTAGTAAATAAAAAGTTACAAACATGTAACAAGTAACAAGTGTCCATCCAAAAATAGGGACTTAACCTCAATAGGCAATAAATTCCTCTTTCCCAACAAATACCTCACATTAAATAAGGGCCTAACATGTAATACCTTCAGTAATAGACCTCTAACCAACCATGGATGCCTTTCATACATCATGGTTTTACTAGTTAACAACACATTCCTATTCAAACCCAGTATGCATAATACATTCTAAAAATATAAATACCTTTATATCAACCATAGTTCCTTCCAAACTAGAGTCATATTGTTAGATCTAGCCATAATATTACCAATAATGTTTAATGTATCAACAATACAATCCTAAATAAAAGATGTGTATTCTAGGTCAGTCGATCAACCAAGTCAATATCCTATAATAACCTATTATTACATTGTACCTTGGTAAAGTAAATACACCTTTGACCACCCAACCATAACTATAAAAAAATGTGTCATTTAGCTTTCTAACCCAAGAACTGAAACAAATGAAGGATGTAATTACAGCTATTCAAATTGGGAAGAAAAATTAAAAAATTATACTGGATGAAGTATGTTCATATCCATTTAATATAGAGTACCTTCAAATACCATTTCCTTAGGTTATGAGCCACCAAACTTTGATAAATACAAGGGAAAAGGTGTCCCTAAGGAGAATTTGAAGGAGTTCTTTGTAGCTTTCCAACTAGTGGCCTATAGTGATATCTACTTGCTTTTCCTTTTTCCCAGAAGTTTAGCTAGACAAGCTTTGGAGTGGATTCTCAAAATGCCAAAGAATTATGTATCTAACTTTGATGACCTTTTAGAAAAATGTGTATAAAATTTATCTTATAATCTTAATAATGAGGTTAATATGGTTGATTTGGTTCAGGCTAGATAGAGGATTGGTGAGAGATTTACAAGCTAATTTCAATTGTGGAGATCATTTTCAAGATGTTTCACACATAATTTAATTAATAAATAGTTAACAACTATGTTTACCAATAACTTGCACAGTGAAATATATTATCACCTTGATTTGTAGTGTGCTCACACATTTTAGGAAATCATTGAAAAGGGTATATAAATTGAAAATTCCTTTATTAATAAAGGGACAGTCAAATGATCTTCTCCTAATCAAAACCAAAATCAGAACCAAGGCCAAAATCAAAATCAAGGCCAAAACCAAGCCAAAATTCCAATTTAAATACAAAATTCTACACCACCTCAATCCAATATTTTAAAAAACATAAGGCCTATAACCTCAATAAAAATGTTATTGGTAATGTATTTATAGAATCATGCCATGTCAAAATGGTGCAAAAACCATTTTCTCAACTAACTCTATATATGTAGTTGATTTCATATAAGCATCCAAATCCATAGGCTTAACTAGCTCCACAAATGTATCCAATTCCATGTATGTAAACACTCCTTCCTCCTCTATTTTAAACACCTCCTTTAAGAATAAAACCTAAGGATAGAGTCTTTGGTGATCTTGGAAAACCAATTGAGTCAATATTTAGAAAATTAACCATGTTAATATGATTAGTTAGCCCATGTCAAAACTATTCCTAGAAGGTGTTTCTTTCCCTGATTGGTATAAAAAACATGAATTTTTTAACTATCATCAAGTTAAAGTCCACTCCATATGATAGTGTGTGGAATTAAGGCAACTTATTCAAAACATGTTGGAAAATGGAGAGATCTTATTGGATAACAAGTCTTTTTCTTCCAATCAGAACCTAGGTATTTACTATGATCTTTTTCTAAAAAATAACTCTAAAAATTATAATCAACAATAATGAAAGCCATCTACATAAAAAAAACAACATAATGATCAGAGCCAATGTTAAAATTACTCATCTAACCACAAGGCCTATCATGTTATCACATATTACTATAATAAATATGTAGGTTCTATTATAGGTAATTGTATAGTTACCATCATAATCAACCCTAAACCAAATACCAACTAACCATAACCATTGCCTAATAATTCCTATCAACCTACCTATGATGGTAGTCTTCCTTTGACCTGTGAACATAACCAAGTGAAATAAAAATCAAGGATTACCATCCTAGGCCTTTTTCCTTCATCCACTCATTATAATGGCCCTTTACGTAATCTAAATTGTGTAATCACAAATTAATGGATTAAGGTCACCATTCTATGACCATAACCACCTTCTTTCAGTGATCCTATTTAATCCACCATACCAGCTTAGGGTAAACCAATTACCAATGTTAAGGAGAAAATATATGATGTTTTGAAATAACTACAAACTACACTCACACAAATATTTATTTTAGATCTATTGTGTACATATACCATACATAAAAATATCCTTGCTAAAATATTAAGCCAATTCCAAGTACCAAATGACATTACACTAGAAAAATTCCAACCTTTGGTCAGACACATAACCCTTGGAGAGTAATTAACCTTTAACCAAAGTGATATGTTATCTTTGGGCCCTCTCCACAATAACCCATAATATATCTGTTTCTCTTATGTTTTTGCTATATACATTCAGATAAAGAAGAAACTAAAGGTTAAGAGTCAGGGGTTTGTACGTTACCCGGATTAAGTTGTGCACTGTATCTAGACGTCGTAAGAGCTCCTCTTTGGCTATGGAGGAAGACACCTGTAGATAAGAAAGAAACTCAGACAAAGAGAGTGTTAGATGAAGATATGGTGGACTGCCAAGCAATATGCTTGATCCCGGAAGCGTAAAGCTTCGTGAGGGATGACAGTCCACTATTTATGAAAAGAGTGTCATATAAAGAGAAATGGTGAAATACTAAGAAAGAGAAATAAAGATAATGCGTACCTATTCTCTGCTATCAGTCTTACACAGTCATCAACGTCGGTAGTCCTACCGACATCGGTTGGTCAATATGCTGACATCGGTTATGTTACCAATGTCAGTAGGGGCAATGGGCCTTAGACGGGTTTCAGGGTTATGTCTATGGTTGACAGAGGAGTCTAGGAGTTTAAGGGTCTGTGCAGGGTTGCAAGATAGTAAATAGGGTTTGAGAGGGGACAAAGGTTGGGGATAGGTATGAGAATAGGATAAGAATAAGAGGAAGGCTTTTCAGCCTCTCCAAGAAGAAAGTCAGGTCAGGTTGATAGTATTCAAAAATAGTAAATAGAAAATAATTACTAATGTATTTTAAATACTGAAATGAGATAGAAGAATACTTAGCTCTGCTTGGTGAAGAGCCGGAGGTGTTAGAATGCTTATCCCTATTGTGGCTGATGTCAAAGTCCTTGTGTGATGTTCCAATCCAATCTGGAGTCACTTATGTAGAGTTTCTTAGCCAAGTGAGTGTTAGTTAAAGTCTGATGCTTGGTCTCAAAGTGTGTGTGTCGATGTCTCAGAGTCTAGGAGGAAGAATTCAAGAGAGAGAAGAGATTGATTAGAGATTAGATTTGAGATCTAGGCTCAAGGTTAGAACTCGATTTAAGAAATCGATGTCGGTGATCCTGCCAGCATCGGCTGATAGTTGATCGACGTCGGCGGCCAGAGAATGGGTAAAAGGGATATTTTTATCCCTTTGCCCATTTCTCCATCTGCCATGTGCATTTGCCATTGGAGAACAGTCGAAGGATGAGGTTATTATGCATGAGTGTTGGTTAGGAGGTTGGAATGGAGTGAGAATAGGTCATAGGTAGATGACTTAATCTCAAGGTGAGTCATAGGGTAGGAAATGGTCTTAGGGTGAGGTGTCCAAGGTGAGGTATCGTGGTGAGGTGTCTAGGTGATGATGTCATTAATTTAAAATAAATAATTTATTTTAAATTAATAAGATGTGTAAGGGACCAAAGGGGAGTCGACACAATTTTGGTGTCTACAATATCAAAGTTGTCATAACACAAAATGAAGTTAAGTGTGTCCTCATAGACAATGGATTAGGCCTTAATATTATGTCTTTATGGTTAGTCAAGCATCTGGGATACATGATGGCTGACCTTTAACTAGAGACTAATACCATCAAGGCTTATGATAATAAAGAATGAGAGTTATAGGGAATAATCTATTTGCTAGTTATCATTGGACCCTTAAACCATGACATAATTTTCTATGTACTAGACCTAGATATATCATATAACTTTATTTTGGGTTAACCTTGGATACATAAAATCTAGGAAATACCTTTGACATTATACCAATGTATCAAGTTACCCCATTTAGGGATGGAGGTAATTGTTCCTATATACCTATAGCCATACCAATTTTGCAAACATTTAGAGGTTGAGTAGGAATTTTATAATTACTATTTTGGCCTAGACCTTAAGCCTAATAAAGATAAAGATCTACTTGTTGAATTACCACATTCTAATTATATAGACCCTAATAGCCTAGCCTCTACTTCCTTTGTACCCCCTCTTGAAATATCAAACCATTTTACTATCTCTAACAAAGGCCTAGAAGAATACCTCATGGTATAATTAATTCTATGTGGATAACCTTCTATATGCCCCTAAATCCTATGGAAGACCAAAATCCAAGGTAGCTTGCATGGAATGGAAATATAATGGCAATTTTAATGCCTTAAAACCTATTATTTTCACACTATCCACTAGCAATAAATAAGACCCACTTGTCTAAGATGATTATTGGCTTTATAATGATGACTTGGTTGAATGCTACCAAATAAAAAGGTATCCTATCCCTAATCGGATCATGGATAATCAAGCTTATGAAGGTAGAGGCCTAGGGGTAGCTCATCAAGGTACTCTTGAGCTAATTTTAATAACCAAGTATTAGGTAACTCATGGTATTAGATATAAAACACTAGGGGTGAACCTTCTTACTGTATCCTTATTCCTATACCAATGCCTAGTGATGATGATACTGGTAGTGATGTAAAGTCTAATTACAATGTATATGAGGACTAGGTCAATACCAACCTATTTAAACCCCATGTCATATGTACCATCATGCTTGTTATCCATCCTTCACCACTTTTCCTTTATCATCCATAACTCATTGACTAAGACCAATAAGAATCCATAGTGTCACTTGATGAGTTCAATAATGATGAGCCTATTGGTGAATTTCTAGGCCTAAGAGACCATATTTCGCTTAGATATCATAATCAAGGTTTCTGTATTAGATTTGATCCTACTACCTATTTCAAAGAGTAGGTGAACTTCCTTTGTCAAAAATAAAAATAAAATCAAAAATTGAGGACCAAAAGTTAAAACCTCTTTAAGGCACTTTTGTACTAGG
Source organism: Torreya grandis (assembly GCA_037957365.1). NCBI lineage: Eukaryota > Viridiplantae > Streptophyta > Pinopsida > Cupressales > Taxaceae > Torreya > Torreya grandis. The sequence goes on along the minus strand of JARHVA010000346.1, from coordinate 1,269,915 downwards.
GTAAAAGTAAAGAAAAATGCCAATCTCTTGGTGAAAACCTACTTCATGCACCATTATATTGGGATGTTCACCATTTTTTAAATGAATTTTAGGATGCTACCAAGCTCGCCATCAATTTTTGGTCTAAAACCAATAAATAAGAACAATGAGTGTTTGAAAAAATTGTCAAAGAATGTCTCAAGGTATTTTTTACATGGCCCTTAACAACACTGGGTGATTTTGATTCATCTTATTTGGGAGAATTGGATGAGCCAATTTGACTAGAGGACTTTTATTCTTCCAACCAATTCACCTCATTGCTAAATATACTATAAGATGGTTTTACACTCCTCATAGATGACACTTTTGAGGTCAAAATTGGAGCAGTTGATCCAAAGTGGATCAAATTAGGCATGTCCCTCATTGAGGAAAAATGTGAAATCATTATACCACTCCTTAGGTAGTTTATCAACATTTTTTCATGGGTTTATTCTAACATGCCATGTTTTTAAACCACTTTGGTTGTACATCATATTATTATACTTGCTAATGCCAAACAAATCAAGAAAAAATTGAGGAAAATGCATCCTCACATTACCATCTTAGTCAAGAAGGAATTAGAGAAACTCCTAGATGTAAGATGTATTCATCCTATTAATTACTCAAAGTTGATCTCTAATATTATGTTAGTCAATAAAAATTTAGAAGGTATTATATTGTGCACTAATTTTTAGGACATTAACAAGGCTTACTTAGGTATGAAATGATTTCCCTCATGGATGGTTTTTCAAGATACAACCAAATCACAATCACACCATAGGACCAACACAAGACAACATTCACCATTACTTGGAGAGTTGTTTGCTATCTAGTCATGTATTTTAGCCTCAAGAATGTTGGGGTATCATACCAATGGGCTATGAAGGTAATTTTACATTATATAATGCATGATAAAGTTAAGGACTATGTCGATGACATCCTGGGTAAATCTTAGACTTGTGCCAAACATATAATTATGCTTCCCAAGATCTTATAATGACTTCAAGAGTACAAGGTTAGAATCAATCCTAAAAAGTGTATCTTTAGCATAACTTACAATAAAATTTTAGGCTTCATTATCCTTCATCAAGGAATTGAAATAAATCTAGCCAAGCTCAGGGACATTACCAAGATGCCATTGCCATCTACTTTGAAGAAAATCTACATTTTTTAGGGAAAGATACAATCAATTAGATGCTTCATATCATAATTGGTCAATAAGTTCCATCTATTTACCCATTTGATGAAGAAGGTCTCTTCTTTTTCATGGACTACAAATTGCTAAAAGGCCTTCAACTAATTGAAATAATATTTAGCCAATCCACTTGTTTTATTTCCACCTATGTTAGACAAGCCATTAATACTCTACCTCTCTATAATAAAAAACTCCCTAGGGGAATTTTTAACATAACATGATGAGGAAGGGAAGGAGTATGTTATTTATTAATTAAGCCACATATTGTCCATGTATGAGTATAATTATATGTTGATCAAGAAATCTTGTTTAGATATGGTATTTATAGCTTATAAATTATGCCACTACATTCTAAATAATAGGACCATTGTCATTGTCAAAGTATATCCACTCAAGTATCTACTTTATAAAAAAAAATTATAGGGCCATATGGCCAAATGGATTATGCTTGTGAGAAAATTTGAGATTGAATGTTCTAACCAAAATTCCATCAAGGGATAAATAATTACATACCATCTCACTAAATCTCCTCTTCTTGACAATCATGTTTGTGATTCTAGATGAATCCATTATGACCATATTAGAAACACCTATTGAAGAGCAGTAACGAAAAATTTATTTTTATGGTTCATCATGCTTCATGGGTCAGTATTAGGACTATTATTCATAACACCATAAGGGTATCTCATTTACAAGTCATTTTGTATTATATTTCCTTATACCAATAACATGGATGATATGGAACATTTATTATAGGGATTTATTTAGTGGTGTAGTGTAACACTCAACATTTGATAATTTATAGATATTCATAACTTATCATTAATTAGGTCATAGATCAATTCTAGACCAAGGATGATAAACTGGTACTTTAAAAATCCATAATGGACACTCTCAAGTAACAGATTTACCACCTTCAGTTTGAAAAAATACCTTAGCTCAATAATAAAACAAAAAATGCCAAATATACAATTGGTTCTATGATCCACATCATAGACAAGGCAAGAGATTATCAGTTCCTTATTAAACATCTTCTAGTGCCTATTCATGAACCCTCGACTGTTGAAATGACCTATGTTATTATTGGTCTTAGTTATACATGGTATTTCTAAATCTATAATTACCTTCATAACTAGGTCCTTCCACTAGACCTTTCTTATAAACCATATAAATATTTCACCCACCAAACATATTATTATACCTTACTTGGACTTATGTTCTATCATAGAAGCTTTGATATAACTCTGTTGTTGAACACACCTATCTACTGAGAGGTGGGGGTGAATCAATAGATCTCAAAAATTAGTTCCTTAAAACTTTTAAGATGAATTTTAAACATATGCAAGATTAAAGAACAAATGAAAGATATCACATGTACAAAATAAAATATCATAACACCATATTTATATGTGGAAACCCAAAGGGAAAAAACCATGGTGAGAATGCTACTAAAAGCTAATATTCTAATCCAGCCTCACAAAATTTGTCACACTAACTTAACCTCACTGGTTACATTCTAAGAAACCAATCCTACGGAGATAACCATACCCTATTCTGATCATAAACTCATAATGAACTCAATGATCATATATTTAAGGGGGAAAACCCTAAGGATACACCAATCCCCTAACTGATCACCAACTCAACCTCACTGATGACACTGACTAAATAATTATGTGGAACTACAACTCTATCTAAGGAAAAATAGATTCATAACAAAATCTAGGTTTGTTCTTTGTTGCAAGTCTAATATAAAACTACTCATGCTTTTCATAATAATTTTATATGCATTCTTCCTCTTAGGCTCTCTTTTTGTGTCTAGATTCTTCTATTTGACACTCTACTTAACTCCCTTTCTACCCTCTTTTTCTGTGTCTGAATATGTCTAATTGACACTTTGCATAATTATTTTTTTGTGTCTCAATTTTTCTATTTAATAAAATATTTATCTCTCATTTTCTATCATATCATCAAAAAAAACTTACATGAGTCTCTTTACTTTATACATTCTACATTCATGGCTTAACTCTTCTCCTTCCAAGTAAAATAATTGTTTGTCTTCTTTTTTCTCCATCTCTTGGTATTTTACCTCAGTCTCTTAACTGACCATTATGTCACTAAATAGTGATCACTTTGTTCCATCTGGATCTTTATGATTTATTGGATCTTTCCTATCCAAGCTCCCACATACCATCTAATCTTAGTAGATGCATGATACTTAACTAAGTTAGTCATTAACCTTTAGCATGTAAACCTCATCTCACTTCCAATGGAATGATTTCACTCTGTCGATCTCTTTAGTATTTCTCAATATTTAACTCACCTTTGAGTCATTAACCATCAAGTACTTTAATGCCTTTGGATCCATTCACTCAATTATGTCTTTTTTTCACTATCAAGCACAAACCATTCAATCTCTCAACTAGCTCAAACTTTACCTTTAACAATTTGCCTTTTAGGAGTTCAATGTAACATACTTCGACACTAATGAAAGTGTCCTACACTTATTTCAAATTATCCTTTAAAGACTTTGTAATTGTCCTTTAGAGCTTTTCAAGATGCCTTTTGGAACCTTTTGTTGCCATCTTTTTGTCTAAGGGGCTTTGGGACAATTTCCTCCACAAAATTCAAAGTGTTGTTTTTCTTTCAAATTTTTCTTTCAACATTTTTTCGATGTACCTTTTGGGGATTTTAAAAATTCCCCTTTGGAAAATTTTCAAGATACCCTTTTGTACCTTTGTTTTAAACCTTTTACTTCTCAATAATTTTCCTGACAAGATGTCAAGTGTCCTTTTGGAACTTTAAACTACCCTTCAATTCTTCACTCATATCTTTCAAGACTTTTGATTGGGACACATACCCTTCAGAACATGTGCAAATGTACCCTTCAAAAACATTGTTTGAGTCACTTACCCTTTGGCACGTTTGCAAATCTCCCTTTGAAACTTTTTTTTGGGACCCATTTCCTTCGAGACTTTTGATTAGGACAATTTTTCTAACAAAATGCCCTTCAAAAAGACTTAAACAAATTCCAAAAAGAATTCACTGAAGCACTCTTTGTAAAATAAATCCCTAATACATTCTTTTTGAAAGAAATCCCAAATTTTAAAATCTACTGTGGAGACCAAACATTTTCCTGAAGCACTCTTTATGAACAAATGCAAATTTGTAAAAATGACCAAGTGTTCAAAAATTTTTTAAATGCTTGGGAGCCCTACTTTACACCTACATAACTTTATATTATTTCATCTAAAAGATATGAAACTTGGTCCACCAAGACTAGGCACAAACCTGAGTATCTTAGTGTGATTGTCTCCGTTAGATGCTACCATGTATGCAAATGTTGTCACCAACAACTTGTGTACTCAACCATATCAAAAAAAAATTAGAAAGGCATTCATATGAATGTTCTTAGAATTCAAAGTACACACAACTCCATGAGGTCTTGATAACTTGACCATCTGACTCAACACCTTTGTCATTAATGCATGCACATATGTCTTTTGTCATCAATGATAACCATGACACAAATCTCTTTTTGAGACTCTGATCTCAACCATGAATCTTAGATTTCCAATAATCTCCCCCTTTGTCATTGATGGAAAAAACATCCTTTGTAAAGTATCACAATCTTTATTTTGCACTTGCATCTTGCTCTTTTCTCCCCCTTTGACATTAATGACAAAGCATCTCTACCAAAAAGTCAACTAACTCCACTTAAAGTGCACTTATTTAGGTATTACATTATTTTGATCCTCAGACCTGTTAGATAAGAATAATTTATGAAAATATCCCCCTTAGGCCATGAAATAATTCTTAAACTCTTCTTCTTCTAGGATTTAGTGATGTTACTTTTATACTCCCCCTAGAGACATGCCTGATCACTAGGCACTAGTGATGTGGTGTAAGAGCTACCATTCCCAACCATTGTCTCAAATATTTAAATTGGTCCTTAGGCAAAGGTTTAGTGAATATGTCTACAATTTGATCTTTTGTTGAAACATATTCCATTGTGACCTCTTGATCACCAACCTTATCTCTCAAAAAGTGATGATTGATATGTACTTTATTCTAGAGTGCATCACTGAATTCTTGGATATATTTATAGCACTTTATTTGTCAAACAGAATGTGAATTGGTCCTTTTAACTCCACTTTAATGTCTTTTAGTGACTAATTCATCCACGACACTTGAGTGTAACATGCCACTTCTATAACATATTATGCTTCTATTGTAGATAGTGTAATTGACTCTTATTTTTCAATCAGCTATGAAACAAGTCTATTACCCAAGAAGAACACACCACCACTATTACTTATTCTATCATCTAAGTTTCTTACCCAATCAACATCTGTGTATGTTGTCAAAGTGAAATCATCACTTGAAGGATACCATAAGCCATAGTCTACTATGCTTTTGATATATCTTAAGATTTTCTTTACTGCATTTACATGCGTTTCATTTGGAGCATCCTAGAATCTAGCAACCATGCATCAACCTGCATGATTTTGGTCTTTATGTAGTGAGATATAGAAAAATAAAAACCTTAGACCTGTACATTATATGATTCACTTCAGGAGATTCATCACCTTTGCTCAATTTACATCCAGTTATCATGGGAGTGATAACTGGTCTACTATCCTTCATACCAAATTTCTTGAGCATCTCTTTTACATACTTGGTCTGGGATATGAATATCCCTTCTTTGGATTATGCAACTTGTAGACCAAGAAAAATGAAATTTCTCCTATCATGGACATTTCAAACTCCTTTTTCATTTGATTTTAAAACTATTTGCACAATTATTATTGTTTTCACAAAAAATGATGTCATCAACATCGATAACTATGATCAACATATGTCCATTTTTAAACTTAACATACAAGTTACTATTTTCACATCCTTTGATAAATCCTAGTTGTTGTAAATATTTATATAGCCTTGAATACCATGCTCTAGGTGCCTATTTTAGACCATATAGTGTTTTCTTCAATTTGCACACATAGTCTTACTCATCTATCAACTGAAAAATTTTATGTTGTTCAATATAGATTTCTTCTTCCAAGGTTCCATTTAGGAAAGCTGACTTAACATCCATCTGATAGAATTTGAACTTATTAAAGACTAATAATGATAAAAACATTATGATGGCTTCCAATCTTGCCACTAGGGTAAATGCCTCCTCAAGGTCTTTTCCTTCTACTTGAGCATATCCTTTGCAAACAAGTCTAGCTTTGTTTCTCACAATAACTCCATCTTCATTCAACTTGTTTTTAAAGACCCATTTTGTGTCTATGGGTCTTGGAACTATATACCAAGTTTTATTATTTTATATTTGACTTAGTTCCTCATCCATGGCCTTTTGCCAATTCTCATTTTTTCTAGCCTCAGCATAGCTTTTGGGCTCAATTTCAAATAGTAAAGAAAAAATTATATATTCTTTGCTCATTGCAGCCCTTTCCTATTTGGACTCGATTCCTGCTGCCAATGATCTACTCCTTAGTGATCCATAAACTACACTGAGAAACTCAAAGTGAATTTTTAAGTACAAATACTAAAATTCTCAAAATTTAACAAATTTTTGAAAAACTCAAAAGAAATTGCAAAATGTTTTGGAAAAAACATTCTCGGTTGTTGAGTTGGATTGGAATTTGTCAAAATACTTGTTACTTCCATTTACTAATTAAACTAGTTTTTTTAATAATGTTGTGTTATAATTGTCAAAATGTAAATTGCTTGCATGATTTCATTTACTAATTAAAATCAAATCAGCAAATTGAAACAAAATCATGCATCAAATGACAATTACCAAAACATGAAATGTGATAATAGAGTTCAGCTCAATAATTGATGCCTACATCTCTAGGTTCTCCAAAGGAGTGGACCGTTTCCATTAAGGGCACTTCAAACACCTAGAAACAATAAACAACTTTCCTATAAGCTGATATTCAATGCAAAAATTCACCTTCACCATGACTGAAATCAAGCCCGACACCTTCAAATTCCATGAGTCTTCACACCTACAAAGTTGCTTCAAAAGTCTAAAAATGTCCTCTATGGTATGGAAAATACTCCTCCAATATGCAAATTGGCTAAAATAGAGTATTAATACTGTGTATTATGGATGAAAGATGGATAAAAATCTATTACATGAGCTTACCAAGGTTTTATAAAGTCTCAGCCTTTTAAAATAAAAAACACAGTCCAGAATTGATTAACTTCAAATAGAAATTTGTGCTTTAAATAACACTTCAACCCCCACAGCTCAAGTGGTCAAAGCCTATCCCTTTTGAATAGTAGGTCAAGAGTTCAAAACCACCACCGTCCTTTTTAGGAACTTGGGAACCATCATTCTTCCTCTTTGGGCACATTTGACTCTTCTTTTATACCACATTTGCTGGGAATAATGGTTTACATGCTCTAAAAAGCTTTGGCATCCTCCTTGAATATGTCAACACCCCCTTTCATGGGAGAGTTGGGCACAAGACTTAAGGCCACCATTGGAGAATATAGTTGGTTAGGACTTGCTCTTACCCAATTTGTGTGGCAACAATTTGGTGACTCATCCATTTCTCTCAAACCATTCTCCCTTGGGCTCACCACCTTGGTCAAAGAGCTTATCTCATGCTTAACTCCACATGTCATGTTGATGATGTGGCATGTCATCGAAGCACACTTTTTCAAACCTTTCATTTTGCCAAGTGTTGACCTTTGATAGGTCCAAATGTTGAAATGACCTTGAACATGTGCCACATGTTGTAAGAGACATTTTTTGACCAATCTTCAAATGGCCATAACAGGAGCTCCCAAACTCAGATTTACATTCCAAAAAATGCGTCAAAAAAATCTCAAAAAGCTCTACAGTGTGCCGCCACTAAAACTCTAAATTAGAACCATTATTGAAACTAAATTTTTAGCTTTGACTTGGAATGTCTATTCTCATGTTCCCCCAAACTTATCATATTATGGGACATGGCAGATGGATCACGAACTATGTGGCTTGGTAAAGTGGCTGGTTTCTCCCATGTGGCCAGGGCATGATATTCCAAACAATTATCCCTCTTTTTGTTAGATTTTTATGGACTTGTAATTCTAAATCTACGAACTCCTAATATCTGATCAGACCTCCCCAATGGAGGGCTTTTGGTCTCCAAAAGTCCAATATCCCTTAAAACTATAAACTGGTCTACTACATCCATGAGAATAGAACCCAATCATAGCAAGAGATATAAATAATTGCATTAAAATGAATCACAATCAAAATACAAAAATTCTTAATCCAAAGGCATGAGTAAGTGAATTTGTAACTGCCAAAGTGATTACAACATACCAAAACTGCTTGCCCAAATGTCACATCCTGTAAAGTGTTGAATTGCCAAAAACTAAAACAACTCCCAATGTAACTTCAAGACAAGTTTAAAATGCCGAAAACATAGAATAAATGTTGTGGACATGTTGCAATATAATGCCCTAGTATGGGACTCATATGCTAAGAAAAATGCAAACAACCAAAAGTGTATGCTGCCTAACATCTAAACATGCCCATAGGGTCTTACAATGCATCTATACATCTATCTGACAAAATAGATACATTCAAAATAGTAGTCTAACTATCAAATGTTGTAAGGAAACAACTCAAAACATCACTCTACTATATCCCCAACTATTTCAAATGAGTTAATTTCTTATCCATTATTAGACTACCCATACAGTATATTCTGGAGATCAAAAACTTAGAGTTATCAAAAAGTGAGAATTGAAAAACTTCATATGATAAACCTGTCTTGAAGTGTTCCCACCAACTCTAATCTACATCTATCAAAGCTTGTTCATTACCTTAGGTGAATTCTTAACCATAATTTGCAAAAAGAATGTAGTGATAATCCACTTAACCAATTCTTTCTTCTTAGTGAAATTAATTGTCTCTATGGATTCATTATCAATTGCATATTGTTGACTTAACCTCTTTAATGGATTTTCACTTGTAGGTTTTACCTTATCCTAGGTTGTATTGTCAACTACATTAGGGATTGAATTAGCTTAATTAACCTTAGTGAGAGGTTTGTAAATCATCTTAGTTCTAACATTACTTGAATGTGAAGATGAATGAAGCTTAAAACATCTATCAATCCTATGTCCACTCACTTTACAATGAGTGCAAACATCCTTCTTAGGTGAGGGTCCCTTTTTGCCAATTCCCAACTTAACATGAGAATGATCTTTCAAACATGCAATCTGCTTAAACAAAGCTTTTCGTTTCCAACAAGTCTTAGCACTATGGTTATTCATCCCATAAAAAGTGCATGGAAATGATTGCATTATCTTCTATACAATATATCCAAACTTCTTAAAAGTGTCAATTGGATCAAAAGATTTAGTGTAAGAATCAAGAGGTGGAATCTCAATACCTCTTTTACCTTTACACCTTTGAACTAGTGGCCTAGAACCTTCACTATTGGAAGCTTGTCTTCCTTTAGCCATGGAATAAACTTCTCCATCATCCACCTGCACACTAGTATAACCCAAACCTATATGAAGAGGTCTATGCTCAAGCTGAATTGGGTTAGATATACCTTGGCTATCTCTACCAAGACCTCCTCCATTATATCCCATTTTAAACAATAATTTAGATCATATGCCCTTAGTGTATCTTTCAAAATCACCAAAAAAAAGTATTACTAGAATCTAAATTTGAAATGGTAGAAGAAGATGAAGATTATTGTGGTGAAAAACTTACAGTGCACTCAGTCATAGTTTCTACATCTAAAGTTGAAGTCTTTACCTTTTCACACTCATCACATTGCAATCTAATCAAGAGATCATCCTTGGATTCAAGATCCAATTTTAACTTTGTCAGTTTCAATTCAAATGCAAATTTTTGGCATCTCAAGATTGCATTTTTATCTTTGATGACCTCAATCTGTGACAACTTGCCCATGGTTTCTTGAAAACCCCTAATTTCACACTACACACTGCAATAATAATCAATCTACAAACCAATAATCAAACTATTCTAGAAGCAACTATCAATAAACAACTAGAAGCAAACCTTGCATTCTAATTACTCTGATACCAACTTGATTTGTAAACTACACTGATAAACACAAAGTGAAGTTTTAAGTATGAATACTGAAATTATCAAAATTTAACAAATTCTCAAAAAACTCAAAAGAACTTGCAAAATGTTTTGGAAAAAACATTCTTGGTTGTTGAGTTGGATTGGAATTCGTCAAAAGAATTGTTACTTCCATTTACTAATTAAACCAATTTTTTTAATAACGTTGTGTTATAATTGTCAAAATGTAAATTACTTGCATGAGTTCATTTACTAATTAAAATCAAATCAGCAAACTGAAACAAAATCATGCATCAAATGACAATTACCAAAACATGAAATGTGATAATAGAGTTTGGCTCAATAATTGATGCCTACATCTCCAGGTTCTCCAAAGGAGTGGACCGTTTCCATTAAGGGCACTTCAAACACCTAGAAACAATAAACAACTTTCTTGCAAGCTGATATCTCAATGTAAAAATTCACCTTCACCGTGATTGAAATCAAGCCCGACACCTTCAAATTCTTTGAGTCTTCACACCTACAAAGTTGTTTCAAAAGTCCTAAAAATCTCCTCTATGGTATGGAAAATATTCCTCTAATATGAAAATTGGCTAAAATAGAGTATTAATAATGTGTTTTATGGCTGGAAGATGGATAAAAATCCATTACATGAGCTTATCAAAGCTTTTACAAAGTCTCAACCTTTTAAAATTAAAAAAACATAGTCTAGAATTGATTAACTTCAAATAGAAATTTTTGCTTTAAATAACACTTCAACCCCCACAGCTCAAGCGATCAAAGCTTATCCCTTTTGGATGGTAGGTCAAGAGTTCAAAACCACCACCCTCCTTTTTAGGCACTTGGGAACCATCAATCTTCCTCTTTGGGTGCATTTGACTCTTCTTTTATCCCACATTTATTGGGAATAATGGTTTACATGCTTTAAATAGCTTTGGCATCCTCCTTGAAAATGTCAATGCCCCCTTTCATGGGAGACTTAGGTGCAAGACTTAAGACCACCATTGGAGAATGTAGTTAGTTAGGACTTGGTCTTACTTAGTTTGTGTGGCGATAGTTTGGTGACTCATCCATTTCTCTCAAACCATTCTCCGTTGGGCTCACCACCTTGGTCAAAGAGCTTATCTCACGCTTAACTCCACATGGCATGTTGATGACATGGCATGTCATCAAACCACACTTTTTCAAACCTTTCATTTTCCCAAGTGTTGACCTTTGATAGGTCCAAATGTTAAGACAACATCAAAACATGTGCCACATGTTACAAGAGACATTTTTTGACCAATCTTCAAATGGCCATAATAGGAGCTCCCAAACTTGGATTTACATTACAAAAAATGTGTCAGAAAGCTCTCAAAGAGATCTACAGTGTGCCACCACTAAAACTCTAAATTAGAACCATTATTAGAACCAAATTTTGAGCTTTGACTTAGCATGTCTATTCTCACGTTCCCCTAAACTTATCATATTTTGGGACGTGGTAGATGGATCATGAACTATGTGGCTCAATAAAGTGGCTAGTTTATCCTATGTGGCTAGGGCATGATATTCCAAACAATTATCCCTCTTTTTGTGGGATTTCTATAGACTTGCAATTTCAAATCTACAGACTTGTAATTCCAAATCTATGGACTCACAATTTCTGATCTCTTAGGATGATCCTTTTGAACAAACCTTGAGGGTGTCTTTTTAATCCTCTTTATCTCCTCTTCATTATCTGATATTTCATCCTCAACTTCTTCTTTTAGGTCCTCAATTTTGATCTCCTTTATAGGTTCAATTTCTTCCTTGAGGATCTCTTCAACTTTAACATGGATGCTCTCCACTAGCTTATGTAGTCTTTTGTTATAGCATACATAGGCTTTGATATGAGTAGAATAACCAAGGAATATTCCCTCATCACATCTCAACTCAAAAGTACCTAATTTTTTTCCCTTCCTTTGAATGTAACATTTGCTTCCAAACACTCTGAAGTACTTAACTAAAGTAGGCTTCCCATACCATAGTCCATATGGAGTCTTTTCACTATTCACTCTCAATTAAACTATGGTCAAGATGTATACTACTATCTAGATTGATTCTCTCTAATAACCATCTAATAAGTTGGCTTCTTTCAACATTGTTATAGCCATCTCTTTGATAGTCTTGTTCTTCCTCTCAATAACTCCATTTTGTTGTGGAGTTCTTGTAGCACAGTAGTGTTTCTTAATTCCATGCTTTTCAAAATAGTCTATGAATTCATTTGAAGTGAATTCACCACCTTTGTTAGATTTGAGGCACTTTATCTTTCTACCAATTTCATTTTCAACCATGGCTCTAAAGATCTTGAATCCCTCAAAGGCTTGAGACTTGTCCTTTAAGAAGGTTACCCATGTCATTCTAGTGTAGTCATCTATAAAAAACATGAAATAATGCACTCCTTTATAACCTCTTGTCTTGGTTGATCCATAAAGATCAATATGAACTATTTGTAGAGGCTTTGTAGTTGCATACTCTTTAGTTTGAAATGAGACCTTAGCTATTTACTGAGTTGATATTCTCTACAAGTTGTGTTTGTAGGCTTGGTTATCTTAGGCATGTGTCTTACACACTTGTTAGAACTTACTTTGACTAAATTGTAAAAGTTAACATGACCCATCCTTATATGCCATAACCAACTCTCATCAAACTTTCCCTTGAGAAAATTTATATCATTTACCTCAATTATATTATATATGTTATTCTTAGTCCTTTTTCTTTATGAAACAATTTTTACAGACCTTCTTAGTTCACAACCTTCAGCATTAAATATAAATTTATAGCCATTGTCACACATCTAATTGACACTCAGCAGATTATGTTTTAACCCTTTAACATAAAGGACATCATGTGTAGGGAGCTTACCATCAATATGCAAGTTTCCTTTACCTTTGATTTTGATTGCAGTATTGTCTCCCAAAATGATAGTCCCTTCCTTGCATCTACTCAATTTGGTGAACTTTCTCTTGTCACTAGTCATATGCTTTGAGCATCCACTATCTATGGTTCATAGATTTTTCTCTTTAGCATGTAGTAAGTTTGAGAAATCATAGATTGATTCTTATTTTTTGACATCTCCTTTGGCTTCTTGAATATACTTTTCTTTGTTGTTACTAACTTATGAGCCTCTATTCACTTTAAGAGTCTCAACCCTTTTAGCATTGTTAAATTTTGATTTAGTAGGCTTTGTTCTATAATTCTTCACTATATGACCAAAATTATTATAGTTGTCGCATACCACATCTATATCTAATGGAGGGGCAAATGCATTTCTACTTGAGAAGCTTATCCTTCTTTTAGGTATAACTTTACAATCAATTTCTCTATGGCCAAAATGATTACAACTATAACAATAACTATAAAATGATGAAGAATACCTATTTATCATTCTCCTTCGAGGATATAAAGGAGGTCTCTTGAGCTCTATTTTCTTCACATTCCTTGTTATTATGTTGCTTTTTATAGCATCAACCTTGGTCTTTGTAGGAACAAATTCATTATTTTTCTTCTTCTCTTCAAGAATGTAGTATTTTTCTTTTCTGATTCCTGACTCTACCGATGCCTTGAAATTTTCATATAGATTCCCAGTTGTGCTCAATATGGGACTCTTGCCTTTCTCATACCCAAGACCTAATATTTCCTTGGAGGGAATTTGTGAGTTGATCAATTCATTTAGTATGATAGATCCTCCTTTCAATTTCAGGCCTTTATAAATCTATTCTTTGGCCTTTTTGAGCTTTTCTCTTAGGTACATGATTTATTATTCCATATTCAATCATTCTAAGGACTTCACTTATAGGTAAATTTTGACCACATATTATATCCTCTTTTTCTCCTCAACTTGGATCTTCAAGCTCACTATCATCTAATTTGATTCCTTATTCATTTTAGTCAATTTCTCAAACTCTTTTTAACTAAGCTTATTTTGCTTAGAATTTTCTTTTCTAATCTTGTCAATTTATTTTAAATCATAGATGATTTCACATTCAATATTTACTTCTCCTTCATCTTCATCTTGGCATAAAGAAGTTAATTCAATGTCATGAATATGACTTCATTTAATTTGGCCATAAAAACACTATCATTCTCATCACTTGAGCTATTGATGTCATCCATCAAGTCATTATCTTATTTTGAATACAACCCCTTTTTATTCTTAAAGAGACTTTTATTCTTCTTGGGATAATAGGATTTCTCTTTTTGATTTTTCTAAGCTGAATTAGAGTCATCCTTATTTCTATGTGGACATTTAGTAGTAAAGTGACCTATATTTCCACAATTAAATAATTTGAAGGGTAAATTACCTTTGTATTTACCTAAGCCCTTCTTCAAATTTCTAATGAAATTGGCCTCTACATCATCAAACTCCTTATATTCAAAATTAATAGCTTCTTATTCTGCCTGCTTAGAAACCTTGAAATCAACTTCTCTCTTAGATGAGTCTACATCTCTCAACTTCATCTCATACATAGTGAAGGTTCCATGTAGCTCATCTACTATGAGCTTGTTCAAATATCATGCTTCTTCAATGGCAAAGATTTTAGAATCATACTTTAATGTTAGAGATCTTAAAACCATTTTGATAATGACTGATTCTTTCATTATCTCTCTGAGTCCTCTGATTGTATTTGTAATCTCATTTACCCTAAGGAGGTATCCTATAATCTTCTCATCCTCATTCATCTTGAGGATCTTTAACTATCCCTTATGAGTTTAGAGATTGGCTTGTTTGACACTATCATCTCCTTCATAGATGATCTTTAATTTGACCCATATGTCCTTTATACTTTGACAGTGGATGACTTTGACAAACTCATTGTTTGACAATCCACAAAGAATAACATTCTTTGATTTGTCATTGTTTTCACATGACTTCTTTTCTACCTGATCAATAGGAAAAATATAAAGGGGTGTGTATCCATTCTTAATAGACATCTAGACATCAAACCACAAAGAGGTCAAATATGTTTCCATCCTTATGCTCCAAAAGGCATAGTTAGACCCATCAAACAAAAGTGCCTTATTTTATGAAGTTTCTTCATGACTAGCCATTTTTTGTCTAGACTCCAAGATCTAATTAAGCTAATTAAACTTCTCTCTAGGAACCCTATGCTTGATACCAATTATTGAACACACCTATCTATTGAGAGGGGGTGTGAATCAGTAGATCTCAAAAAGTAGTTCCTTAAAACTGTTAAGATGAATCTTAAACATATGCAAGACTAAAGAACAAATGGCATATATCACATGTAAAAAATCAAATCTCATAACACCAAATTTATATGTGGAAACCCAAAGGGAAAAAACCATGATGAGAATGCTGCTAGAAGCTACTATTCTAATCCATCCTCAAAAAATTTCTCACACTAACTAAACCTCAATGGTTACATTTAAGACACCAATCCTAAGGAGACATCCATCCCCTATTCTAATAACCAACTCATAATGACCTCACTGATCATATATTTAAGGGTGACAACCCTAAGGAGACACCAATCCCCTAACTGAGCACCAACTTAGCCTCATTGATGGCACAAGCCAAATAGTTGTGTGGAGCTACAACTCCATCTAATAAAAAAATCACAATATAAATCAAGTCTATTCTTTATTAAAAGTTTGATATGTAACTACTCATGCTTTTCACAATACTTTTATGTGCATTCATCCTCTTAGTCTCTCTTTTTGTGTCTAGATTCTTCTATTTGACACTCTGTCTAACTCCCTTTTTGCCCCCTTTTTATGTCTAAATATGTATAATTGACACTCTACATAAATTTTTTTTGTGGCTTAGTTTTTCTATTTGACACAATATTTGGCTCTCATTTTTGATCAGATCATCAAAAAAAAACTTAGATGAGTCTATTTACTTTATACATTCTGCATTCATGGCTTGACTCTTCTCCTTCTAAGTAAAATAACTATTTGTCTTCTTTTTTTTTCTATCTCTTGAAATTTTGCCTCAGTCTCTTTGATTTCAACATTCATAATATATGAATGATTAT
Source organism: Torreya grandis (assembly GCA_037957365.1). Taxonomy (NCBI): domain Eukaryota; kingdom Viridiplantae; phylum Streptophyta; class Pinopsida; order Cupressales; family Taxaceae; genus Torreya; species Torreya grandis. The sequence goes on along the minus strand of JARHVA010000346.1, from coordinate 1,253,606 downwards.
AAGATTAGCCATTTTTTATTTACACATCATTAAAAAAAATTATTATTGATTTCCTTCAATTGTCATGCTAGATTCTTGTAACTAACTCACTTCATCAAATCTTTGATTGCTTTCTAACTTTAAAACATGTCTATCAAATCTTAAGACTCTATCTCCTATAGATTGTTGGATCTTATTATATACATGATCCTTACTTAACATACTAGTTAACTATCAAGCTCCTTTCATCATCTCACTACCTCTTATGTCTTTGGATCACTTTCACTCCATCGATGTCCTTGAAGATGCTCGATCCTTAACTAACCATTATGTCACTAAATAGTGATCACTTTATTCTATCTAGTTATTTATGCTTTGTTGGATATTTCCTATCTAAGCTCCCACATACTATCTAATCTTAGCAGATGCATGCTCCTTAACTAAGTCAATCGTTAACCTTCAACATGTATACCTCATCTCACTTCTTTCAATAACAATGGAATGTTTTCACTCTGTTGATCTCTTTAGTCTTTCTCAATATTTAACTCACCTTTTAGTCATTAACCATTGATTAATTTAATACCTTTAGATCCATTCACTTAATTGGATCTTATTTTCACTATCAAGTGCAAACCATTTGATCTCCCAACTAGCTTGAACTTTACCTTTAGCAATCTACCTTTCAGGAATTCAGTGTAACATCCTTCGATACTAATGAAATTATTTTACACTTCTTTTGAATGATCCTTTGGAGACTTTGTAATGGTCCTTTATATCCTCTCAAGGTTCCCTTTGGAACCTTTTATTGTGACCTTTTTGTATAAGAGGCTTTGGGATAATTTCCCTAACAAAATGCCAAGTGATCTTTTTCTTTTGGAATTTTTTCAATGTATATTTTGAATATTTTCAAAATGCCCTTAGAAAACTTTAAAAGATACCCTTCGTCACCTTTGTTTTTGACCTTTTACTTTTAGACAATTTTCCTGATGAGATGTCAAGTGCCCTTCAGGAAATTTAAAGTGCCCTTCAATTCTTGACTCATATCTTTTGATAATTTTGATTGGGACACATACCCTTTGGAACTTGTGCAAATTTACCCTTCAAAAACTTTGTTCAGGTCACTTACCCTTTGGCAATTTTGTAAATCTCCCTTTGAAACTTTTGTTTAGGACCCGTTTCCTTTGGGACTTTTGTTTAGGACAATTTTTCCATTAAAAAGCCCTTCAAAAAGACTTAAAAAAATTCTTGAAAGAATTAATCAAAGCAATCTTTTTGAAATAAATCCTTGATACATTCTTTCCAATAGAAATCCTAAATTGTAAAATCAACTTGTGGAGACCAAACATTTTCCTGAAGCACTCTTTATGAACAAATGAAAATTTGTAAAAATGACTAAGTATTCAAACACTATTAAAATGCTTAGGAGCCATAATTTTCACCTACATAACTTTTGATTCTCTCATCTTCAAGACATGAAACTTGGTCCACCAAGACTAGGCACAAACTTGAGTAGCCTAGTGTGATTATCTCCTTTAGATGCTACCATGTATGCAAATGTAGTCACCAACAACCTATGTACTTAACCATATCAAAAAAAATTAGAAAAGCATTCATATAACTATTCTTGGAATTCAAGGTACACACACAACTCCATGAGGTCTCAACAACTTGGCCATCTAGCTCAACACCTTTGTCATTAATGTATGCACATACGTCTTTTATCATAAATGATAACCATGACACAAATCTCTTCTTGAGACTCTAATCTCAACCATGACCCTTAGATTTCTAACATTTGTTTCCCTATTTAACCTTGATAGAATATGAACTAACATTAATTAAATTGTGTGAAGGGGTTTATGGGGTCCACACTAGTGGGTCCATCCTTTCCTAAAATTTATTATTTACTAGTTACTATTATCCAACCATAGAAGTAGATATAAATACTTATGTTAAAAGTTATAAATAATTCCAAAATCATGCCATTTTGATACATGATCTATCCTAAACACTAGATCTAATGATTACATCATGACCATTTTAAACATAGGGAATCAACCTCATAGGAAATATTAACCCTACCTCCTCAAATGGCCATAAACATATCCTTACCACCACTGAGTACTTCACTAAGTGGGTAAAATCCATTCCCCTCACTTATGTGATAGTCAAGAAAATATATTCCCCTCACTTATGTGATAGTCAAGAAAATATACAAATTCATTTTCAATCACCTCATTTTCCTCTATAGTATCCCATCAAACATTATATCTGATAATGAAAGTTCATTCAAAAATAAGGAAAATCATCAATGATGTTGGTATTGATTGGCAATTACAACTCTTCTATGTCCTCTAGGACTATCGAACCAATTTATGCACTCTGATAGGATCTGCACCATAATCCCTAATTTATGGCATAAGGCCATTCTTCTTATCAAGGTTGAGTTACCTTCTCTATGCATTTCATTGAAACATATACTTAATGGTGAAGATTGTAGATTAGGTCATCTATAAGAGCTAGAACTAATAGATGAAGAATTCATGGCCACTATGAATATAATTCAAGCATACCAACATTGGTTTCATGGGAAATATAACATGCATATGAAACAAAAATAATTTTATCTTGGTGATCTTGTACTGAAAGAAAACTAGAAGAACAACAATGCTAAATGTAATAAAAAAGGTAAGTTCAATCCTAATTGGTTGGGACCTTATGTGATTATCGCTAGCTATGGCTCTTGAGAAAATAGGTTATCTACTCTATAAGGATATGAAATTTATAAACTAATGAACATAATACATCTCAAAAGCATTTTTGTTTGAGTGACCTGAATTATTTTTTATGAGGATCGTTTGAGGTGTTTTGTAACATCATGTTGTAGGGGCATCCCATGAGGACCCCAAAAATGAACCATTTTTTATTTTAGTTCATATATTAAGTGATTTTTAGTGATATAGGTCTTAGGAGGTCCATATGTGGAGTTTAGAGAGATTCAAGATGCATAAAATTCAAATTATAGGTTTTCCCTCCAAAAACACTATTTTAAAATTTGAATGTTGATTGAAATTTTTATAAGGAATTTTGAGCTATGTATGAAGGTGGTAGATGTATATGCATGTCTATAGGTTGTAAACAATATATAAGATCCATACAAAATTCATTAGTGTAAATTTTTGTCTAGACAAGCCATATTGTGTGAAATCAAGAAATATATGTAAATAATAGACCACTACGTGGGAAAAGAAGACAAGAATTTAGTTATGCACTTTTGTAGGAGATAGAAGTCAATTTTAGATTTTAGGAGAAGGTTCAATTTGAATAAGAGGAGAGAAGAATTTTAATTTTTAGGTATAATATGAAGGGGGATGTTAAAACCCCTATTTTATAGGGAATGAAAACAAACCTCTATTGAAGGTCTTTAAAAAGCTTGATGTTTGCATTATATTTGATTAATGAAGGAATGAGATTTGAAGATGTTTTAAATGTGTTTTAATTTATTTACTTGTTTTTTTGGAAATAATATTGAATAGATAAAGATAGAAAAGAACCCTGTGTTTTCCATAATGGTCATATAGGCCCCTGTTGGGCTACTTGAAGTTGTTCATGACTTATTGATGATTAATTAATTTGTTCATGTCTTGTTGTTCAAGTATATATTGTGTTAATATATTATTAATTTTATTTAAGGAAATCATAATACTTTTATAATGTATATTTACTTTCAGATATAAGAAAATAGAACCATATTTAAAGGTGACAACCTCAGACCCTATTTATGATGTATTGCCTTACTCATGACTGTGTTAAAAAATTAAGAATTTAAAGCTGAATTTGGACATTGAAAACATGTATCAGAGTGTGAATGAGTTTAGAAACTCTATGTATCAAGGAATAAAATGTATCTAATATGGTGTTTGACAAATATGTCAAGGAAACACTTGTTTCCTATAGTTGCATGTTGTCAAGACTGATTTTGTAGTGAATCCTTGAGGGATAAAACCAAAGATCTGAATTACAAAGGATAAATGAAGTTTTTTAAATTATGTTGGAATCAACTGAATTTTTTTATATATTTTTTTTATTTGATCAAAAATATGATATGAGGTTCCTAACCTATAGTAGACCTATAGACAATTGGTTTTGTGAAATAGTCAAGGGCATTTGGTTTGGAAAGTTTAAATAGTGAATTGATAATGGGATTCCAATGATTGGATAACATGGAGGGGATATATATATATATATATATATATATATATATATATATATATATATATATGTATGTATGTATATATATATATATTAATAATCTTTTTTAAACTTTTGAAACATTTCTTGGAGGGAGATATATCAAGTTGAGTGTTCTCAACTGAGACTAGGATATGATAACCCTAAATCTAGGGTTTTGATTGAATGGAGTGTTTCCACTAGTCATTTTAGCTAAAAATTAGTGGAAATATTATGAACAAGGTAATAAAATATATATTGAATTTTATTTATTTTTAATGTACTTCTATGTATGAAATCTAAGGACTATTGGTAGACTAGCCCTAAATAGGCCTAAATAGAGATATGAATTTCATTTGAAAAGGGGTCTAATGAAAGATTAAAGGAATAAAATTTTGATAATAGGTTTATATTGATATAGGTTTGTTGAAACCATAATTATTTTTTCATTATTTTATGTTACATGTTCATACATAAAGGATTTTGAGTAAAATGGGGCTACAAGGATTGCTGACAGAGTAGGTAGAGTTGGTCAAAGAAAGGATTAGGTGCTTGGAAAAGTGAGTGGAGTGAATAAAGATTAATAAATTATTTTAATTAGTAAGTTTTATATGCTTAAAATTATATATTTAGTTCAATAACCTTGGGGAATAAATCATCTAGTGAACCATTAAAAGGACTATTGTGAAAGAGGACAAAATTGGTTGATGTGAGGAATTGAGTGTTGCTAGGAGTTGGTGAGTTGAGGAATAGTAAGAGTGGGTAATGAAACCCATTTTTAAGTAGGATCAAATAATTTTAAAAGAAAAAAAAAAGGATAATTTTTAAACCATAGAAAGAAGGATGAGTCTATAAGTTATTGGTGCAATTCAATATGATGCAAGCAAGAAATGAGGAAGAATAATATATGATATATTTAAGGTTAAGCACAAGGAGGAGAAGCTAAAACATGTAGAGATATGAGAAATAGAGGATGATCCAAGAGAGATGAATTGGAAGAGACATAAGAAACATAACCATCTTTTGGAGCACAATTTCTATCTCCCCAAGAAGTATGATGTAGGGACATCCCATGAGGACCCCAAAAATGAACCATTTTTGTCTTCAATTGGTCTATTAGGCAATTTGTAGATGATATAGGTATTATTGGTCTATAGTTATGGTCTGAACAAGTCATATTTTGTGAAATCAAGAAATATATGTAAATAATAGACCTCTACATAGGAGATAGAAGTCAGTTTTAGATTGTAGGAGAAGGTTCCATTTGAATAATAGGAGATACAAAATGTAATTTTTAGGGATAGTATGAAGGGGAATGTTGAAACACTTGTTTTGAATGTATGCAAACCCTATTTTCAAGGTAATGAAAATAGACATCTATTGAAGGTCTTTGAAAAGCTTGATGTCTAGATTATATTTGATTAATGAAGGAATGAGATTTGAATATGTTTTCAATGTGTTTTAATGTATTTACTTTTTTTTTTTGGAAATAATATTGAAGAGATAAAGATATAAAAGAACCCTATATTTTCCATAATGGTCATACAGGCCCTTGTTGGGTTGTTTGAAGTTGTTCATGACTTATTGATGTTTAATTAATTTGTTTATGTATTGTTGTTCAAGTAAATATTGTGTTAATAGATTATTAATGTGATTTAATGAAAGAATAATATTTTTATAATGTATATTTACTTTCATATATAAGGAAAAGAGAACCCTGTTTAAAGGTGATAGATTTAGACCCTATTTTTGATGTATTGCCTTGCTCATGACTGTCTGTTCAAAAATTAAGAATTAAAAGGTGTAGTTAGACATTGAAAACATGTATAAAAGTGTGAATGTGATTATAAAATCCATTTATCAATTCATAAAGTGTAAATCATATGGTGTTTGACAAATATGTCAAGGAAACATTTTTTTCTTGTAGCTGCATGTTGTCAAGATAGATTGTGTAGTGAATCTTTGAGGGATAAGACTAAAGATTTGAATTTCAAAGGCTAAAGGACATTTTGGTAAGTATGTTGGAATATATTTAATTTTTTTAGTTTTTTTATTTGATCAAAAATATGTTATGAAGTTCCTAACCTAGTATAGACCTACAAACAATTGGTTTTATGAAATAGTCAAGGGCATTTGGTGTGGAAAGTTTAAATAATGAATTGATAATAGGATTATAGTGGTTGGATAATTAGGATGGGATATAGAAAAAATTTAATAAGATTTTGTAAACTTTTGAAACCTTTCTTGGATGGATATATAGTAAGTTGAGTGTTCTCAACTAAGACTGGGACATGATAACCCTAAATATAGGGGTTTGATTGAGTATAGTGTTTTCATTACTAATTTTAGCTAAAAATTGGTGAAAAGATAAATAAAAAGGTAAGAAAATATTTTTTTAAGGTTATTTTGTGTGAACATACTTCTATGTATGGAATCTGAGGATTGTTGGTAGACTAGCCCTAAATAGGCCTAATAGGCCTAAACAGAAATATGAATTGCATTTGAAAAGGGGTCTAATATAAGAGATAAGGACTAAAATTTTTATAACAAGTTGATCTTGATAGAGGGTTTTTGAAAGTACAATTATTTTTTTCATTATTTTATGGTACATATCCATACATAAGGGATTTTGAGTAAAATAGGGCTATAAAGAGTGCTGATAGAGTAGGTAGAGTTGGTCAAAGAAAGGATTAGGTTCTTGGACAAGTGATTAGAGTGAATAAAGATGAATAAATTATTGTAATGAGTATTTTTTATGTGTTTTCAATAAAATATTTAATTCAATAACCTTGGGGAACAAATTATCTAGTGAACCATTACAAAGACTGTTGTGAAAGAGGACAAAATTGGTGGATGTGAGGAGTTGAGTGTTGCTAGGATTTGGTGAGTTGAGTAATGGTAAGATTAGGTAATGAAACCCCTTTATAATTAGGATTAAATAATTTAAAATGACAAGAAATTAAGAGAATTTTTAAACCATAGCAAGAAGGATGAGTCTAGAAGTTATTGGCAAGAAATGGAGGATTTGAACAAGGTATAGAGAGATGGATGAACTATAATCTGCATCACATCACCTTTTTTTTTATGACAAGGTAAAGTGAATCTAATCTAAAAATCAATCCTAGCTCAAATAATATAAATCACACCAACCTTTACACTTGGTACATTTAGACAATCAAGGTCATAACCAATATGGATATGTTAGACCTAACTAAGGGGTATCTTACCACACAATACCACTAGAGAGGGTTTCAAAGCCTCTAATAAATTAAAACCACATGATAAATCTTTATGGGTCCTATTTTTTCTAACAAATTAAATACAAAGTAAACTAAATCTAATATAGTGCTCACCAAAGTATGTGGCACAAATGGGGATAATAAACATAAATATAAGCATGCAAGAATAACTCTACTCAAGTAAATGTAGAAGTGATATTATTGTATGGAGAGATAAATAAATTAATAAGCTAACACATAAAAATCTATCTAATAATAAATAGGATCAAGAGTAAGTAATACTTACCTTGAAGATGAACTCGTCGAGTCTTAATCTCTCCCTTGGCCAATGGTGCTTTGCAAGAGGAGGTTGTGGTTTATAAGGATAAAAAAGATAGGTCACCTATAAGCTACACAAATTCTCATATACATATAAAATAATTTTCACACAATACAAGATTATTCTCTAAAGGAAGTATGAAACCCTAATAAATGGTTCCTTAAGTAGAATGGTGGATAAGCAAATTCATAAATAAATGATTATCTCTATCTCTCTATAATGAAAATGGTGAAAAGGACGTGTTTATTTAACCAAATCTAATTTTAAACCTTTATGAAGTTTTTGCTAACATAGTCAGCCTACTTGAACCAATTCTTTAATAAATAAATCAGTTAGGTCTTAGACTAGGTTAGCTGGGTTGACCTAGTCCCTTAACATGCTCATTTATAAGAATAGGGTTAGCCCATACAACTATGTTTGACAAATGACAATAAATGATTTTGGATTAGGTAGGGCTATTCAAGGTGGTGAATTACTTGGAGAAGTGTGTAAGGGAAGTGTAAAAGCTTAGGTAAATGTATAGGAGAGGGTTGTGTTGGTAGAAATTAGTGGTATAGGGAATAATTTTTTTGCGAATCACCAATGGTCTGCACACCCCTTTCCTAATGCACACTTTAAGGCATGCACTTAGAGAGATTGAGACTCGATGAGTTCTTGTAAGAGAGAAAACATCAATAATTGATAAAGTTTAACAATATATATATATATATAATATATTCCCCACTCAAATCTCATCATGTGTCATGTAGTTGAAACACATGATGGTGCTTCAAGAAAATAACACAACAACACACAAAATTAATCTAAGTTATATTAAGAAGTAAATAAGATAAATGAAAGGATAGAATTGAAAAATATATACCTTTACTTACCTTAGTTTTGTAGAATAGGAAGGAAATGAGAGAAACGTAAAGGTGTCCAATATAGGAAACATTAGGAAAACCTATAAAATAAGTGAAAAATAATTTTTTTTACAAAATATACACGTAATATGTGAAAAAAATTTCTACAACATCAAGATTCTAGAACATATTTTAGTTCAAAAAAAGATCTAGTAAAAATAAAGTTATGGGTATAAAACAAAATATATTGGTAAATGATTGGTAGGTAAATAATTTTGAATAGTAAATATAAATATGGTGAAAATTAATTCATTTTTTATTTTTACTATTCTAAGAAAATATTACTCTGAGAGACCTAGTTGAGCCTAGACAGTGACCATGGTGAGGAGATGATAGCTTCAATGTGGAGGATGCCTAGTGGTCGCAACTAATGTAGCTTAGGTAAGTGGTGCATTAATTTCAATTTTTTTGGTAATTTTAATTGAAATTAAGTCAGATATAGAAAAATAGACATTAGGAAAAATTTAGATACAAGAAATGACCCTAGGAAAATTTTAGGTAAACTAGGGGTAAAATGATATATTAGGTAAGAAAGAGTAGGACCAATAAATGACTAAGGCATTTATGGTAAATGGTTAAAAAGTCACCATAATTTTTGAATAGAGTCATCCCTATCGAGTTAGTTAGAAAAGGATAGAGGAGTCAAGAAATCTAACTTCATAATATAGGGCTGATTTAGTATTGTTAGGGGTAGCTGACTGCTTAGTAGAGGATTGACTTAGTTATAAATATAAACACGATTGACTTAGTGCTTTCTAGCTGATTTAGTATGCAATAAGTATCTTATATAGTTTGTTAAATGAAGTCAATTATGTGATAAAGGGACAATATAGTATTAAAAGGATGGTAAATGGATTATTTAGAATCAAAAAGGTTGATTATGTCTATGGAAAAGGGTTGAATATGTAGCAGGGGGTCGACTTAGTATGCCAAAGAGGTGATAGCACTTATTTAGTATTAAAAGGGCTGACTATATAGGAAAAGGTGATAAAATAGGAAAATAGGAAAAACAAATTGATGAAGTAATTAATTTTTTGTAGTTTAAGAATGTATTTTATCATTATTACATCAATATATAATACATTCTTTGTTGTTTGATATTTTGTAGAGATGACAAATATTTTTATGCTTGGTTGATGCATCATGACTACTAGATTTGTTAAAATGACTATCAAATGTGAATTGAGCTCGAATAGTTTCCTTAGGATTTGGAATAATTATGGAGATGAGTAGGATCCCACTCAATTTCAATCTAGCCATCATGTTCGTAAGATCATTGGAGTAACTAACCAACACTTCCCTCAATGGGAGGTGGAGGGGATACCATAAAGGTAGACATCACCTTGGTGAATTTCCATGCCTTTATTTGAATTCCCATTATTATTAATCCTATCATATGTGATAAAATATAGGTAGAGGATGAGAGGTGATCCCTATACCATTGGGAAACAAGTTAGATATGATTTAGCCTAGGTTATAAGTTAGCTTGTTTGATGTGTATATCTTAGCAATTATAGATATCTAGAAGGTTGTGATGGGACTTATGAAAACATGTGTGTTATGTCATAAGTTAGATGGGAAGGTACCATTGTATGAGGTAGCCTTATGTTAGTCTATCCTAGAGTAGGGTGTATTATAGGATCTAGGATTTATCATTTGGGTGTAGTTTATACATGATATTTATAGTATGTTGACCTTAGGGGTAGAAGATTATGGACCCTATCATTTTTTTGAGTTATTGGATTTATGAGAGGTTCCATATGTATCAACTAATTGGGTTTCCCTATGTGGTCAAAATAAGGTTTCCTTAGGTGTTATGATGGAGGCAATATTATGTAGTGTGTGTTGTGCCCCATGTCTTAGCTTTATAGGTTATTACATGAGGGTAGATAGTGTGGTATCCTTACACTAATATTGTAGCCATTTATTTGTCTTGGGATACTAATTCCATAGTATTGGTACACATTTTTATCATGGTCCATTATATTTCATGGTTTGAGCCACATCCAGTAGCTCATGTACCTAGATATCTAGGCATACCACATATGATGGCCCCTTTAGTAGTGCTTACTTATTGGTCATGGCATGCTAGAGAGATGATAGGTAGAGGAGGTACAAGGGTACCTATATAGATACATATTATTAGGCTTTAATGAGTAAAACCATGAGTAGGTCAAGCATAATAGTAGATGTAGTAAGGCTTGATGTAGAGGATGTTATAGTTATGGATGCTGAAGGTGATGATATAGGAGAGCTAATGGTAGATCCACAATAAGGGAGATAATGGACATCAAAGCTCATAGGATATAAAGGCAATGTGACAGGGAGGGGTCATGGGCATGAGTAGTCACACATGGAGATCCTATGATAGTTGCTAGACATAGTTGGTCTATAGATAGGAAGCTAAGGAGGGGACCATAATGGGCATGGGTGGTGACTCTAGGTTTTTCACTTTCACATAGGTAGCTAATAGAGGATGTGCTTAATGGTTGAGTTGATGGGGAGACCATGGTAGGCAATACCATCACTGGTAATAAATGTGTTAATTTATTATGTTTTTGATATAGATCATTAGTTACATTTTCATTTATGTATTTGGTGTAGATAGATGGTTTGAGATAAATATACATGAGGTCTAATGTATATTTGGTTTTTATTTTTTAGAGACTATGACAAAGGAGATTATAAGGGGAGCCATGATTGTGGATGCACACCATGATATTTTGGATGGGGTGTTATTAAATTATGAGCCATTTTCCTTAGTAGATCTAGTGGTACCATCTATACTAGTTTATCCTAGCCAGTTTAGATTGGTTTGGGAGGTTGATCAATAGTTTTAGTGTGAGGAGATGGCTTATAGCAACCTATAAGAGTAGAAGAGGGAGAGTATTGATCTTGATAGGCATTGGCACAAGAGTGAACTACCCATATGGTAACTACTGTAGATCTTGGACATGTGCAGGCCCAAGTGGCCAATCTACAAGGATAGGTCGATGGATTGAGATCTTGGACTACCTCATTATAGTGTACCATTCAGAGGGGTCATTCATAGGCATCTAGAGGTAGTGTGGCTTAGCCACAAGATAGACATGATAGAGCATAACCTTAGATCTGTAGCTATTTTTGTATTTGTATTATATTGTATCAAACTCATGTTATATATTGATATGGACATTTATTGATCTATGAGTTGTATTGATGTTATGGATGGATGTATTTCCTTTCTAGCACATGTATTTTAATTTTGTTGTATATGTTATGGAAAATATGTTATGTATGTTTTAATTTCTATAATTATGTGATACACATGCATGGTTAAAAATAAAACAAAATGATTTGAAAAAATAGAAATAATCATAAAATGTAATACATACTATATGATGATGGGAAATGTGTTAAAAAAATGAATAAATATAGTAAACCTAAAATGGTAAAGTAAAATGTAACAAAATGTTTTCAAACCATGTAAAAGTAAAAATTGCACCAAATTAGAACAAACATAAGTCATATGTTTTAACAATTTTAGGAATATTGGGGTTTTATTCCTAATTTAGTTAAAGGGTCTAGATTGATAAATCAGTAAATAATATACAATAAATGAGCTAATGATTTGTGAAATTTAATTACAGTTTGATCTTTTCTAAAAATAGTAATAAGAGGTAGAAAATGAGACTTAGCTTAAACTATACTAATCCAACTAAGATAGGGTCTTATATTCACTGGGTAGGCCTGGGACACTATCATAAATAGGATTGTGGCTTTCATTTTTTGATTTGACAAGAGCACCAAAAGTGGATAGGAGTGGCACTGGTAGTGTAGTCCTTATACAACACTATTGTTCTAAGAATCTAAGATTTATGGGTTTTGTTTGGTAGGTTTGTGTGACACGGTCTCTAAATTTGTGAAGCTTTGTTATCAATAATTCTCTTTGTAGAGCTAATTTTCTTTATTTTTAAGCCTTTATTGCACTTGAACAAAACTTTGGCAAATAGGGAAAGGGGTTAGTGTGTGTAAGATGTATTGGACTTGCTTCACACCCCATGTGTGGGTATGTTACCTATATACCAATACTCTGAAGAGGGATCAAGCTATATGTAGTTCTCCCTTTGAAAGTTCTTAGTGTAATTGTGATATGAGAATGCAAGTAAATGCTAAATTGGGTGTGCTTGAGATGACTAGGGACTGGTGTAGAGATTTAGAGGTGCTTAGGACTATATTAGAAGGTTGTATGCAAATAATAAGGAATATTTCTTGAGTGGTTTCACTTGTATTCTTGCTTGCTTGATAATATTTTCCAACTCTTTCCAAATGATCTTTGAATGGGATTTTATAAGGATCTATTAGTCATGGATTGAATTTGATCGCATTAGGCTAACAAGGATAAGGATGGAAAACTAGAAAGAATTAACTATTGGAGATAGAAATGAGCTTGGACAATAGCATTGAAAGTGGACAACAATGGCACTAGAGATCCTATCCTAGTTGGGTGCTATTATCTTGGGTAGACAAGATTGGAGGGATGGATTAATCATAAAGGGTCCTAGATCTACTAGGGTCAAGTCTAAAATGTTGTAGATGACTAGGATTTAATGAAAATAAGTCTATGAGGGTCATGAGATTAAGCAAGAAGGACCTATGGATTGGGTGTCATTAGCCATGCTCAAGTTACTAGTTTTTGAATTTTATATGACTACATTTACCCCCTTTATTCTAGTGATGTAGTAAATAAAAATACTAGGATAATGGAAAAATAGAAAGTTTATCTAAACTTACCTACAAGGGTGAATCTCATGAAGTTGTGTGATGATGGGTGTGCATAGAGAGAACACACTATGAAGTGTAAATCTGCAAGAGAAAATAAAGAGTAGATCAATTCTTACTAGATACGCTATATCTAAAATAAGAATATATAAAGCTAGGTAAAAAAGAGGAAGATAAAGGAATGAATATAACTCACCAGGTACGTGGACCAATACAAAACCTATTATGATGCTAAGTGATATTGATTAATTTTGGATATGTGTTGTACCAATAGTAATATCATGAATGGATCTGAGTTCTTAATTCCCTAAAATGTGGCTAAAGAATGCAAAGGTTGGCCCTTTGGATCCATTATCACCTACTAAGTGAATCTAGGTGGTCATGCATGTGTTGATTGATGTTTGGACTATGTGTCTAATCCCTCTAAATAGGTTTCTCAAGAATATAAAGGCTAGATATTCCTTTGGATCCATCATTGCCCTGTGAAATGAAGCTATAAACTGATACCGATATGGAATATGTGTCATATGAGATGGCTATTAAATCCCATGAATGTAATTTTATCTAATAATGTTAACATGGATAGCTAAATGTATGATGAAAACTAGGCCACTCTTGGCCATTCCAAAAGATGGAAATTAGGCTTATATGAAAGCCACTCCAAAACTAAGAATCTAGATTATGTGGAAGCCACTCGAGAAATTGAGAATTCAAGAACTCAAAAGTTAGGATTGTATGAAAGCCAAACCAAAATGATTCCAACCACTTATAGGTGGAGTAAGACATGAAACTATTGAGAATGTCTGGGTATTTTTTAACTCAAAAATGAAGAAAAAAATATGCTACACACATTACCCCCAATCATTGGTGTCTGAAACATATATTCCAATCTAGAAGTTATACCAACTACCCTATCTAAAATTGGAATTAAGATCTATCATGTTGCACATGATGCCCCTTATATCTGGATTTTCTAAGCAAAATTATACTAAAACTATTGACTTTGGTCTACACTCTAGCTAGAAAAACTATAATTGAACTTACCTTTCTATCTATTTTTGGAAAATCTAGTTTTTCTAATATTTTGATAAGAGTACTAGAAATAGATAGTAGCACTACCAATCTTGTAGTCTAGTCTTGGTGCTATTTCTGTGGGCCAAATCTAATGACTATTTAGATTTTTGACTATCTACCTAGTTTGTTTTGACCGGTTTGGTGTCTGGTTATTTTTTTGGGTGTTCTAAAACTAGATTTTTTTAGTTGATAGGAGATTTGATCTCTATGATAAAACCATTGGTTTTTTCCCCCTCTTTTGAAAGTAGGAATAGAGACATTTCAATGAATTACCTCAAAATAAATATCCCTACAATTATGTTATGTTGCATAGATACATGATATAACAATGATAATCAATAAGATATCTCAAGATATAGTATGGGTTATAGTGAAAGATGTTAGATCAATAGGGGTATGCCTAGATAGATATAATAATGTAATAGCATGTGTAATGTATTGAACTAGAATTTAAATTCTAATTATTTATTAGTTGTTAGTTGTTAGTTGTTAGGTGTTAGTTATTAGTTATTAGTTTTTAGTTATTAGTTGTTAGTTGTTGGTTGTTAGTTATTAGTTATTAGTTAGAGGGATGGAGCATGATGTCCATCATGGCATCCAAGAAAATAGGAATAATTCATGATATGAATCATGGCACTGGATACAATAGAAAACAATCAAGCAATAAACACACAAGACAAGAAGCAAGAACCATATAAGGGTGGCTAAGGGACCATGAAAACAAGGGACATGGGCACATGTCACTCAAAATAGAAATCAAGCATACAAGGCATGTTCAAATGCTACATACACATATAATTGGAGCATGTAAAGTTAGCACAATGGCCACAAACACATAGAAGAGTATAAGCAAAGGACATTGGAAAATTTTCTAAGACACACACATGAATAGAAGCAAAGGACATTGGTAAATGTCTTAAGGAACATATAGGAGATAAGTAGGAACTAACAATGGAATCACATCAAGATATGCTAAGCAAGAAGATAAATCATGTAAATACTAGAAAGATACAATCAAATTTAACTAATCAAATCAAGAGGGAAAGTATGCAAGACATGTTTAGTACAAGACTAGGTATATTTTAAGAAATACACAAGTGTTATATACTAGTGAGTGTCGATAGAGTAATCTATGTAAGCTATTAAATAATTTACATTGACATGATAACTAGAGTGTGTGGTGTAGGAATGACATAACCTAGATGGAGTAGTCATGTAGAAGATTCCCTCAGTGGGTATGTATATCAATGTGTCTCAAATGTGGAAGTAGGATGCCCCCTTAGTGGGTAGAGTGAAGCAATCAAAGAGATGGATATCATTACACACACTCAAAGAAGATCAATTGAAGCATGGTAATGTACATAAATCAATAAAAAATAGTATAAAATAGAAAATGTAAGTCTAGCATAATAGTAAAAATGTAAATCATGGATGATACATATAATTGAAATATTTTTGGTATTTTGATATATATTTGAATGTTGTTGTGTTTTGAAATGTTAAATTATTTTTGAATTTCTGAAATATTTGAATTATGTACAATCAAGCATGAGAAAATATGTATAGGTAAGCTAGGAAAGGATTATACTAACTGACGAGTCTCATGGGAGACTCCCTATCATGAAGCTATTTAGAATCTTGAAGTTATGGAGGTATATGAACTCTCTATGCTGGTGATTGATGCCTTAACTATGTTTGAATTGGAACTAGAGGAGGAACTATAACTAGTGGTAAAACTAAAATTGATGACTACAGAATAATATATGGTTCTGAAGTGGGGAGTGGCAACTCATATGAAACTCCACCAACTATAACAACCTAATTAGCTTGAATGAATTTCATACATCTATAAACTATAGAAGGTACTTATAAAAGTTTCTAAATCCATGGTCAACCAAGTAACATGTAAAAAACTCTTATAATAGGAGCAATAGTGAATGGTGTGGCCACATGTGTTGGACCAACCTATAAATTAAGTACAATATCACCCAATGAACTCTATATGTTCCCACTAAATCCACTGATAACTATGTCTATCAGGGTAATATCCTACTTTGAATATCCCAACTACTATAGTAATGCCATAGTACATATGTTTACATTAGATACATTGTCGATAATACCACTATGAATAGGATGATTATGAATGTAAGCTCTGATAAAGAGTGCATGATGATATAAATCATACTCAATGATTTCCTTCTCTGAGAAGGAGATGGAAGGTCTACTTAGAACTCTGGAATTGTATACATAAATAATGTTGCTCAAAGGATGTGTCTCAAATGAAGGTGACCTATATGTATCTAGTGGTGGATGTGCATGATATGCATGGTGAGCCCCTAATATGTCCCCTATCTCATATTTGGAATGCTATGGAAAAGGATTTGAAAATATTTTCAATGCTTTATCTTGTGTTTTCTTTGCTAGAAGAAGCTCAACTGAAGTGCCAAGATTAATATCATTTCCATTAATTAAATCTTGTATCTTATGTCTCAAACTAATGCATCTATTTTTTGTATGTTTTGGTGCCCTGTGAAACTCAAAAAATGCATGCTGATCATATCCCTATGGAAGAGGCTTTTTTGGGTCAACTTCCTGAATAGGAGGGAGAGATATGATGTTATAATCTAATAGTTTTTTTAAAACTCTAGCTAGAAAAATTGGTAGATTGGTAAATGTACACTAAGGAAGTGTTTATAAAACCACTTGTTGAGGGGGCTCTAAAGATGTATTACCTGTAGGTTGATTCTAAATGTTGTTATCATTAACCTTTACTTTGTATGGGACTTTTTTGTTATTCTTGTTTATTATATATAAGATGCTTGTACTTGAGTTTGCCCATTGAAATTAACTTGACTTCTCTTTCTTTTAGTGTGTGACACAATTAATTGAAGGAAGATAATATTTTGAGCATGATTAATTCATGAAGTACTGGTAGAAGACTCTATTTGAAGATGTCATGTAACTCTTGATCTACCATGGGGATAGTCATCTTATCCAAGATGGTCTTATACCGAAGAATATAGTATTTGAGATGCTCATTTGATTTTTGTTTCTATTGTGTAATTTGAGCATATTAAACCTTATCACCAATGTTAATGTTGAATTGTGCTAGGAATATGTTAGCTAAAGGATTGAATGCATTTGTCAATTAATTTGGTAGACTATAGAACCATTGTAAATCATAATCATTTAGTCTCTATGGAAATATATTGGTAAGTAGCCAGTCATTTGGTACATAGTCCAAGCATGATATGTGAAAATATCTCAAATGTGTCTTTGGACCACCCTTTCCATCATAAAGAGTAAGCTTGGTTTGAATAAAACCTTGTGGTAAGGGTGTAGAAGTAATGTGACATGTCAATGGTATATGTAAAAGATCAAAATAATCCAAAACTTGCATAGGTCTAGTTTTACCTTGCTTAATATGTATCACCTTGGATTGAAGAGATTTTATCTCTTGCATAAGGGCTACAACATCAAGAGATAGAGATGTACTAGTTGTAGCTAGTGGCATAGAGGTAGGTTGGGATGTTATAGGGAGTTGTTGAGATATAGTTGCCCATGTAGTGTCATTTACAAATGGTTGCTCTATGGTTTGAGAAGATTTACCATTATTCACTCTTTGTTGTTCTTCTTGTAGTATTTTAAGCATGTCATCTTGCATGTTAGGGTGTTTAGTTAATAGTTCTTAAAGTTTCCTTTTATTAGTTTCATCAAAATTGGTATATTGGGCCATTGTTAAGGTAGGAAAACAAGTTAAAATTTGATTGATTTTTTTTCAAAAATTTGTAATAGGTGAGGTGCTAAAAAAACAAGTATTGAATATAGAGAATGCAAAGTTATAAAAATAGTGAATTATAAATTGTGTAAAAAGGATATGAAGCTCACAAACATGTAAGGTGATACCTCAAGAAGTGAATAGGAGCTAGTACGTGCAATTAGGGTTTTGACAATAATATTTTTGTAAAATACTATGAATTTTTGAAATTGAAATTGAATTACTAAGTTAAGTATGCAAGTAAAAATTCAAAAATTTATGGGAAAGTGTTTGATTGAATAGGACATAGTATGTGCAACTAGGGTTTTGAGAAAAATAAATTTTTGAAAATTACTATTGATTTTTGAATGGATTTTCTGATTTAAATATGCTAGTAAAAATTAAGAAAATTGTTGGAAAATTTCTAGGACCTACTATAGGCAACTATGGTTTAAAATAAAATTATTTTAAAATTTACTACTAAATTTTAAAATTTGAAATGAATTTCTGATTTTAATATTCAAGTAAAAATTAAAAAAATTATTAGAAAAATTAGTGGGAATTTACCCTGGGGTTTGTAGGGTTTTTGTACACAAACAAAGTAAGTTGAGTTCACTAAATGTTTTAACAATTTTGGGAATATTGGGTTTTTATTCCTAATTTAGTTAGAGGGTCTAGATTCACAAATAAGTAGCTTATTTATTGCATATTATTTATTGATTTATCAATCTATACCTTTTAACTAAATTAGGAATAAATCCCCAATATTCCCAAAATTGTTAAAACATCATACTATATCAATTTGAGAAGTATGAAAATTTGTAATAAAGTGGTAAATGTGTTATAATAAATGGTATAAAGATAAACTAATAATAAATCTAAACAATCATAATAAATAAAGATGGGAATTATGAAAATAAAAATAAAATGTAAGTATAAATAAAATTAATCATACTATATCAAGATGAAAAGTATGAGAAATTTAATAAAAGGGTTGTAAACATACATGCAATCATAAAATAAGAAGATAAAAGTGAATTATTTATGAAGCGTAAAACCAACTAAATCAAGATGGGAAGTATGTAAATGACATGTAAATAATAATGTAACACAATTATCTCAAATTTTAAGCATGTAATTTTGTTGTGACTTGGTTATAGTATGGACTTTTTATTGGCATATTTTGTGAGGAGAGCCTGGTCCTATCCAAGATATTACATTGCAACGCACAAAGGGAAAACCAATGAGGTGGATATAAATTTTGTAACAATTTAAATAGATTTAATGTGGTAATTTATGAGGAAAGCATAGTCATATCCATGGTATTAAATTTCAACTCATAAGGTGAACACCAATGAGGTTAATGGTAATAAGGGGGAAAATAAGGAAATGTTTTATGAGTAATGACTAGTCCTATCCAAAGTCTTACAATGCAACTCACAAAGGGAAACCCTAGAAGTGTGATTCGTTAACAAAATAATATTCATCAAGGGAAAAAACAATTTTTTTTTAAAGAAATATGGAATGTAAAATGTATGAATTATGTGTTTATGATAAAAATTTAATAAACATGAGGCATAATAAGTAATAAGGAAAGACACTAAGAAGCTAGCGACCATCAAAATATGAAGGATACCTACTCACACTAAGCACAAAGTTGTATAGGCAAATAGGTGGAAAACTAACATCAATTCATGAAGGTTATATGAACAAGGAAATTAAAATAGACCTACCTTCCCACAACATGTTCCCCATTCTTCAGGACCTCTTATAGATTCACTGGTCTATTGTGAAGATTGGGTATCTATGTGAGAAAGTAGGTAGCACTATAGAGATTTTTTTATTCTCCTATCCCAATTTATTGGCCTGCCTCACCCCAATAGACCTTGAATCTTTCATGAGGAAAACTATGGAATTTGATATTCAATTACAAATAGGAGATGTGCTAAAGAATCACATCTTTTGGTGTGATTATATTTTTAAATCTTATGTTGCCTTTTGAATCATTTGCTTTTGTTTAAATGACTTGGTTTTTAACTTTTTTATGGATTTTGTGATTCCTCCTCCATAAAAATTTGTAATAACCAACATTAGTAATAAAAGTGATACACATTAATGAGATTTAGACTTTGGTTAAATGAAAATAAGTAACCATAGATATGACTGACTAAATGACTTAGGATTACTTATGAACCAATATGTAATCTCAAGTTTCAACTATATGTATGCTTAGTATGTGGAAGAGAAATGGGGGAAAAGGGAGATCAAATAGATCATTGTATAGTAGTAAAATAAGAATTATTAATTTATAAATAATTATATGGTAAAGATAAAATAATAATGGAATAAGGTTTTTATAACTAAGTCACAATAATAATGATCTTTACTTGAGTGTGAAAGATAACAAACAATCATTATAGAGAAAATAAAGGACTCCATGTGAAAGAAGTGAAGCCATAAAAATAACTTTTCATGCATGAATAGAGTGAGAATAATCCATAAGAGAAATTTAAATAAAATGAAACCATGTAAATCAAATAGATCATAATATAATTTTTCACACAAAAAAGATAAGTGAAATCATGTTTGACAAATAGTCAAAAATATAAGATATATAAATGAATCATAAATCTAGTCCAAATCATATAATGGAATAATAAATAATGTGAAATAATACCATGTTGTGTTCAAAAATAATGATATATCTGACCATAAATGTTATCCATAACATCTAACACATCCTTATGTAACTAAATTTTGATGTTAGTCAGAGTGTCATCAAACTTCATGGAAAGTTGTGAAAAGACTTCCTTCTGTATCATCTTGACTAAAAAGGTAGGTGTAGAATAAGAGTCATGTTGATGTGGTATCTAATATTTTGGATAATCAATTTGAATCATAATTATCTCAATTTGAATGGTATCTATGGGGCTAGGAAGAGGTGCAACTAGTAAATAAGGAGCCTTCATACATGGGCAACTTGTAGAAGGAAGAATAACTGGTGATGGTATAGACTATGGAAAATATTAGAGATGGTAATAAAGAATGTAAAATCAATCATTATGATGGGTATAAAAATTCTTTTAAAGATAATATACTTCCCCATATTTAGTGATTTAATCTATAAGTAGCTTGGGAGGAAGTATAGTCTTGTCTTTAGGTTGGGCAATGACTAGTTACAAAGTGTTAATGTATTACCTAAGTTTTTGGTAGTGGGTAAAATAATGGTTATTTATTCCATGAAAATAACAAATAAATCTATTATTATACTATGGAGGTCTATTAGTTGAAGGAGTGGAAGAGGAAGCCTAGGGATGTTGATATAGATGAAAATCCTTGGTCTAATGATTAATAACTCTATGAATATCATAATAAGGCTGATCTTCCCATTATGTGGGTAAGGGATCAAGCTCAGGTAATAGAAGGAGACCATCACCAAGTAAGGGAGAATATAAAGTAGAAGCTAGGATAGGCTCATCTATAGGTAAGGTTGGATATGTAGTGGGTCTAATCAAAGTGACTAACATTTGTGGAGGAAACATACTATAAGGGTCATGATATATAGAAAAATGATAAGGTCCTATCATGGCATGATCTATAAGCATAATCCTAAGAGGATACATTGTGATTGGAGTCATAATACGTGAGTGATGCATATCTAACCTATGAATAATATCAAAAAAACTAATATTAGGTATAATAAGAGAATGAATGATGGAAGAAGAACAAAAAACTAAAATAAAGAAAAATAATAACTAATAACTTTGGTGTTTATATTTTGGATGAATCCATATAAAAATTGGTCAAATAAATCATAAAAATCATCATAATTATGTGTATGTAAGTTTATAGTACATGTGTGAACTATTTTATTAGTCGATGAAGCATGGTAAATGGAATGTCTAGTTTTGGTTAAATTAATTGATATGTTGTCAAGAAGTTACTAACGGGATCGAGGTTGAAGAGAAGGATTAATTTGAGTGATGATGTGAGGGGAGAGATTGGAAGTTTTTATATTTAGTCTTATCTCATATAACTCATCATCATCAAAGTATAATAGGTTAGGTGGAATATTTCTAATTAATTCTAGATGATCATTATAACCTCTAGTAGAGTGAATAAGATAGTTGAAGTGTTGGGATTCTCAAAATGAAACATTAGGTAAGGGTTCAAGGGTGGGTATTTTAAAGACATTGGGTTCTTGTAATTGTTCAAAATTTCAAGGATTTGTGTCCCCTTGAATCTTATACATATCACCATTATGATGAAATTTTACCCATTTGCATACACATGGAGTAACTAGTCTCATACGATGAGTCCAAGGTTGATTGAGTAAGATATTGTAAGAAAGTGAAAAGTTAAATATCATGAATTTTACATGAATGGTAATGGTAGAAATAGTAATTTTAATCCAAACTAGAGGAGTCATTTATCTTCTACCATAGTCTTGGCATGTATTGCATGTGGATTTAAGGTTACATTCAAAGTATGTAAGTATATTAATAAATTCAAGATAGGTAACACAAGTGCCTGAACCTTCAACAATTAAAACATGATTAACTTGTATATCACTTATTTAAATGCTAATGAATAGATGAGGACCATCCACATGAATAAATATCACATCAGGTATCATAAAAGAGATAAGAAACTTAACTAAGAAGGAAGTGTTCACTATTTAGTCAACAAGGATGGACATCTCTTCACATTATTGAAGTATGCTATCTTCAAGTTTAGATAAGGTATCCTCTTACCCTACAAGAGGAGGACAAGGGATGTTCATTTTGAATAATAATTTAATTAGGATATAATGATGGTGGAGAAAGTTATCATTATCTATAATAAGGTAATTTGAGAGGGAAGATGGGAAAGTTCTGCAATATGATCCCATTCATCATAACCCATGAGAGGATTGTTAGATAAAAGTGCATAATGTTGTAATATAACCTAGTAAAGGGGTTGGATGTGAAATGAAAATTATGTTGATAAGGTATGGTTGGTTTAGGCTGGTTGCAAGTGGGTTGACTAACTTTAGGTGATGTGATAGTTTGTTAAGGTATTTCTTGTGGTTGAGTGGAAGAAATATTATTAGAAAATTGAAGTATGTTTTACTAAGGTATATAAGTTGGAGAAGGAGTATAAGTTATATCAATGGCATGAGAGGTATGGTTAATTTGTGTTATTGGAGGTGGTGCTTATACAAGTATTGGTTCATCATGCCTCAATTCTATGAGATAATATGGGGAAGTGTCTTGAATAATGTGAAATGTTGAAGAGGTATGATGTGTAGGTATTAGTTTTTAATCAATATAAGCAACTAATCTTCTCATAATATTCATATTAACCACATTTTAATTATTGGGGTTAAGGTCTATAAAACTTTCAATGTTATTAGTAGTAAGGGTAGGTTGTCTAATATTTTCTTATTGATTAAGAAGGGGATCCTTATGAATATATAAATGAGCATTAGCTTAGTTTAAAGCTTGATTTTTATTTTTAGTCTCATGAACATTAAGTGCTATGTCAAAATCTTGTTGATGTTTTCTTATAAGGGATTCATGTTTAAAGTTAGTGTTGACCATTTTTGAACACAAGTCAAAATGGGTCAACCCCCTATAATCAAAAATTGATATAGGGTTCTATTATAACATCATAGGGTGTGTTATAGTTCATTCTATGTAATTTAATGTCATATTAGCCTTGGTCATAGTCCAATTAGTATTTGTGTCATTTGATGTCATCTAGGGGTCATTTTAAGAGAATTAAATGAAGGTGGCATGGTTTTGATAGGAAGGAAAGTGTTCTAAACTTGATTCCAACATCCCTAATTTTATTCCCTATTATATATGTCAATATATAATTAAAAAACTTGTAGGTGTTAACTAAAATAAATAAAACAAGTGGAAAAGAAGGAGTTTTTGAATTTGTATAACATATAGTGGAGTGTGACATGTGTGTAAATCTTGTGGGATGAATCTTAAACTTCCATATATTTACTTACACACTTTATCAACTCTAAATATCCTTAAATTGGCCAAAAACCATTCTTCTCCTTCATCACCCTTCTAGACATGTAGAACCAATCAACAAGTTTCTCCTTAGTAGAACCAGTAGAAGAGGTTCCAGGTTAAATTCCTTTGGGTATGGTATTAAACTCATTTAGATTCATATTCATGTTTTTATTTTAAGGGTTGGATTCCTATACTTTATGAACCATCCTTAACAAATTGACTATAATGTTTTTCTTGTTATTTCCCACACCCTATAGGTTTTCCTCTTATAAGAGCAAGTCCATAAAATAAAATTGCTAATATTAATTCTAAAGGATGTGTAATTAATTTTCACATATTTCCCATCTTGGGATTCATGTTTGGAAGTGTTTTGATGGGTAAAACATCTCAAATTGTAAGTTGATCTCACATGGAGCTGCAAATAAGTTTACATCATTTGTAGAAGGTTATTTTCTATATAATGTATCTAATTTAATGTGATATTAGGTTAAATTCATATTTAATTTCATTACCATCTCCTTTTTTCTCAATTTCAATCTCTAAAACTAGTAACATGTAAGTTGTAGTCAAGAAGGATAGTCATAGTCAACTTCTTTCATGATTATTTTACACAATCAACTAAGTGGAATGTTTCCATCTCTAAATAGGATCATAGAGTATAATTAAGAATTTAAAAATGGATTATATACTATCAAGTATCATTATTCAATAATATAAACTCTCTAAATGGCACACAAGAGATTATGATAGTCATTTCAATCTTCAACATAGTTATACACCATTGACATGCACCTATAGATGTCATTAAATATCAAAACACATTAGAATGGAGGTTTTAAAAAAATATATATATATATGAATAGTTATAAAAACTCATTTGAGAGTTTTTGAAGAGTCTAATAGTGGTCATGAGATCATTCACCATGCACATAACTTAAATATTGCATTCATTGCCTAGTCTGCAATTATTAAAACACATATCATGCATACTACCCATCGTCTCATTCATTGCCTACACATGGAAATGTCCACCTATAGGTGGCTTATATATAGACGTAAAGGTGTTGTAAAGAGGAGGTTTGACATGAATTTAAACCTTATTGTCATCATGATATTTTTAATATAACATAAAAATCATTATTGAATCATTAGACTAGTTGGTAGTCTTGAAAGGTCACTTCAAGTTAAGAAATGTGAACTCAGGGACAAAATCCCTAAAACACCAAAATAGAGGCCTCACCAATTTTTTTGATGTTATATGATGATGTCACATGGATTTTAAATGAACATAAATTTTTGTATCATGTATCCCTATCCTATGAGTAAGACCTTATAAAAAAAATGGTTTCTTGACCAAAAGAACATGGTGATTAGAGACCTTCATTCTACATATTTATTCATTGAAAACACTCAATGATTTCTATAGGTTTTGAGCTCTCAAGCACTTTGACAACCCTCAATTTTATATATAGAGGAATATCACCATGATTAGTGGTATTATTGAGTTTATAAATCATAAATGTCATTAGGAGGGGTCTTCCAAGTGTTATTTACTCCCTTGTATGGATTAGATTGAAAAATTTGAAGGCAAATTTGGTGCCAAGTGTGAGGGGTGAATGAAAGAGGAATTATTTGGATTGTAGGCAATGATGACTAAAATTTAAAATAATAATAATGACTAGGGATGAAACTAGTTCATGTTGGAGCATGTCTAACCCCCCCCCACCCAATTGCAATCATCACATTTATCCCTAGTCAGTTGTGGGATGTTCCAAAAAGGCCAAATGATGAAGGTAGTTTTCTAAGCAAGAAAAAGGAGTCCACCGCATTTTATGAGTTTCATGACTTCGAGAGACATTTTTCATATGATAAATTTCATGGTATATTTTATAATTCATTCTCCTACATGTTTAACTCCTCCTCTCAGTTTGACAAGTGTTCTTATGATTCTTAGACTTCTCTTCTCACTTCTCTCTCTAATTCTATACGTAGTAGCCATTTTGGATCTTGTAGGTAATACCACGCTATATATGGCTAATCCCTACTATTTCTTACACTATAATTTACCTTATAATAATAAATGTAATATGTTTTGAGTTCATATCTCATCTTGTTAAGTGTGTGAATAAATGTATAGTGAATAATTAAGAAATATCTATCTATCCTTGCTTTGTTTCAATCCTTCCATGTTTGATGCAAGTGAATTCACTCTAGTAGGTCATATGAAGTCATGATTAATTTCATGATATATTCTCAAGTGTACAATGATCCCCTAGTATCTGTAACTTATCTATTATTTCACTTACCTATGATATCCTTCATGCATCTCACCTCCATATTAAAACACTAATGCTAGAGCATTCTAGGACTTGTAAGCTAGTTTTTATGCCTTTTTTCTTAGTGAAAGAAGTATAATGATCATGTGAAAATAATATTTGTATATCACTCCCTTAAAATAGTTTAATTTCATGAAAATTTCTAACTCTTTTCCCCTCAATCAACTAGTATTAGGTGATAAGCATTTAAAGATACATTCATCGAGCTAGCCCTTAAACCTAGAGGTCTACTTCTACCTATAGGTAAACCTACATACCTAGAAGTATTCCCATGTTGCCCAAATATGGAGGAGGATTGAACACCCTCCTCTAGGGTGAAAAATTTGGGGATAATAATTAGGACCAAGGATAAAATCCATAACAAGATTTCTTAATTATCTACAAGTCTCATGAGAATGGCCCCAACATGCACGAAACCAAAAAAGTTTACTTCGATCATATAATGATTTCATAGTATAAGTGGGTTCAATATCTCATGGTAGAGGTATTGGAAGACATTTTTGAATTTTTTTTAGTGACGATGTTTTGTGCACATTAGTATGATTATTTTGAGAAAATGTGATTAGAATTGTTTTTAGGGGGAGGAACATGCTCCATGGTATTGTTTGGAATAACAGTAACTTGTCTGATGTGTATGGTGTCATAAGTATTAGTAACACCATCATTGGTTACATGACAAATTTTGTTTTTGATAAGCATGTGAGTTCCTATTATAGGTTGAGATGGTTAAAATTGATGCATGAGGAAATCTTATTATTTGGCTTGGTCAAGAACTTATTCAAAAGTTTTTGGAGAAAGGGTCCAAACATGATATTATAATTTAGTGTGGAGAGAATTATAAATAGGTGTCATAGGTTGTCATCCACCATATTATGCTCAGATTTATTAGATAAAAATTCCATCATTTGATGAAGACTTATGCCATTTTGGTTTCAAGTTGTTTATAATTTATAAATGAGCTAAGTTATTTTTGGTAAGATCACTAGTTTGGAATTCTTAGACTAGTGAGTTAAACAAGTCTTATAGTCTAGTAATAGAGTGGGTTTTGATTTGATCATACAAACATAAAACATCTCCTTAAATCATTTTATCTAAGAGTTTAGTAGAGATAAAAGTATTGAGATTAACCCAATATTTGTAATGGTTACAAAATATTTTTAGATGCAAGGTAGGATATATGTATTTGTTATAAGTGATGCTAGGAGTTATACCTCCTATGTTAATGTTGGAAATTTGAGGTACTATAAATTCATTATGTAAATTTTTGATAATTTTGTTGATCAGTGGGGGTTATGGCATGAGGTTACCATGTGAATCCCTAAGGGGTGGTGGGGGGCATTAGGATTTTATGTGCCCCATGGAACATGGTGAGGTTTGTTTTGGTTATGTATTAGGTGATGTTGCATTTTCATCATCTAATTTGCATTATTATTTTTATATTTATGCATTTGGTTAAACATTTATAATAGAATTTGATTAGTTTAAGAAACATTTTGGCTAGTGGACACAACATGGGATGCATTAGTATTATGTGAGGTATTCATATTTTGAGATGCACTATGAGTGTCGAATGAGGTAGTAACATACACCACATAGTAGAATGAAAGGCATTATTAGCATGAGATGCACTGCTATCAAAAGAAGCATTAGTAGCATGAGATTCACTAGTAGCATGGGTATGGATGTGATTATTTTAAAGATCCCCACTATAACTTAAACCTACCATGTTTTATAAATACTTGGCATGGAGGTAGAAGAAGACATAGATGATGATGTCATAGTGTGGGAAGGAGACATAATAGAGGGGAAAGATGGGGTAAAAAGAAAGTGATTGACACAAATCCTTGTGAAGGTGAATGGGGTTATCTTATTTGAGGTTCCATCATGAGGTTATAGATGGTTGTAGGATATTTTCCTCTATGTTGAGGGGTTTCATTCAGGAAAAAGATCATTTCAGTTGTGTACTCAAGGTCACACTCATCTTCTAATGAAAATAAGTGGTTAAGTGCAGAAAAAGAATAGGGAAGAGTCCCATAGTTGGTAGTGCGAGTAAAAACATGGACATTACTTTGATCCATAGTAGGTACCACAAGCTATGCCTTAGGAAACCTATTGGAATTATTGAAACTCATCATGTTTGTTTGATTCAATTATGTATTATCATCAAACAAGAAACTCATGATGAAGGATAAAAGCTAAAAACTTATTTATAAGTGAGGATCAATTGGTAGGATAATGGGTTGAACTAGTCGACACTATCTTACTAAGTAGGTACGACATGTTGTAAAAGATAATTAAACTAGTTGACTATGTTCTACAGATGGTGAAACTAAAGGAGTCTAAAAGACACATAATCAAATAGGTTGACTGTGTGTTGAATACAAATAGAACAAGATTACTATCAGATACTAGATCAAATAGAGTGATTGTGTTATATTAGAAAAGTGAAACTATAGGAGACATAGTCAAGTAAGTTGATTGAGTTCTGAAGGTAATTATAAGTTTTGATAGTTATGATTCTAGACAATCTAGTGTTATTTTGAAGAATACTTGAAATAAGCACACAAGAAATTGGGTTAAACTAGTCGATCCAGTTACGACACACAACACAAACCTTATACCAACATTAGCCAATACTAGGTCTATAATATAACATATAATTATTAGAGAGAGCAAAAATAATAGAAATGTTAATCTATGTGGTCATTCTTCAATGTTTTAAATTATAACTTTATAAATAAATATGATAGGGAGTTGGATATAAAAAATAATTAGAAAGGGAATCTAAGGATGGTTTTAGGTAGCTAAGGTTGAAAGGGATCTGTATTAGTGATGGCACTAGATTGGTATTGGGGCCTATCCCCCACTTCATAATCCCATAATGATAAGTGTTTCATGTGCCTTGCCAACATATACCATCAGCCATGTATTTATACTCAACTAGAAAACTAAGTCAACTTTTCCCTTGGTGATGAAATCCAAGTAGGTAGACTTTAGGTAGAATTTGTTTGATGATTTGTTTGGAAGTGTTTGAATAAATTGATAAATTAAAACTTATTATTTATTCTATGTATTCTAATATAAATAATCAAGAAAAAAATGAAATATGAATTAATTACTAATAATGTGATTTAATTCCTTTGATTGATGACTATAGGGTTAGTTTAGATGACCAAGTATGCAAACCATATAAAGCAAAATTAATTGGGTTAATTCTATTTGCTAAAGTAAGGGCTAGAAAAACATAACCAAATGAGTCAAATAAGTATCTAGGGAAAGAAAGTAAAATATAGAACTAAGTCGATCCAATAGACCTAGTTTACTATAGGGTTATAATTTAATAGACTAAAAATTGTGAAAATAGGATTATAATGAAGAAAAGAAATGACTAAGATGGTGAGAATGAACTTGGTGATTTTAAAGATGATAAATTTGATATTTTTATACTATTTCATCTAGATGAATATTTTTAACCTAATAACAGAGTTGATTAGGTTAATTGAGTCTTAAAACCTATATGTAAAAAAGTGAAATGAGGCGAGTGGATCGACCTAGTTACCTGTGGTTAAAAATGACTTGCATAAAGAAAAATAAAGTTGATCAGATTGATTGTGTGTTAAACATATGAACAAAAAGTTAGATTGAGATAATAGATTCAATCCAATGATATAAAAATGAAATAAATAATAAATGATAATAAATGAAGGTTTGAAAGAAAATATGCAAGGGTTAGTTCATGTTGGGTTCACTAGAATGTATGATAAGGGAAAGTGAAGTTGATCTACAAATCAATCCTAGCTCAGAGAAGATAAATCACACTAGCCCTTCCATTTGTCAGTACATTTATACAATCAAGGCCATGACCAATATGGACTCGCTAGACCTAACTAAGGGGTCCTTTACCACATAATATCACTAGAGAGGGTTACAAGGACTCTAGTCAAGTAATACAACACAATAACCCTATATAGGTCCTATTTTTTCTAAAAAATTAAATAAAAAGTAAAGTAAATATAATTTAGTGTTCACCAAAACATTTGGCACAAATGGGGATAATAAACATAAAAGTAAACATGAAAATAATAACTCTACTCAAGTCAATGTAGAGGTAATCATAATGCATTGAGAGAAAAATATATTTACAATCTAACACATGCAAATATATATACTAATAAGTATGCTCAAGAGTTAGGAATACTTACCCTTGAATATGAACTCATCAAGTCTCAATATCTCCCTTGGTCAATTGTGTTTTGTAATAGGTTGTTGTGGTTCATAAGGATAACAAAGATAAGTCAGCTCTAGGCTACATGACTTCTCTTATGCATCTAAAATACTTTTCTCACAAGATAAGATTAATCTCTCCAAAATGAAACCCTAAGCAATGGATCCTCAAGTAGAATGGTGGATAAGTAGATGTGTAAATAAATGATTATCTCTATCTCTCGATAATGAAAATGGAAAAAAATATGTGTTTATATATATGGATCCAACCCTAAACATTTATAAAGTTTTAACTGACATAGTTAGCCCAATCGACCCAATTCTTTAATAAATAAATTAGTTAAGTCCTAGACAAGGTCAACTAGGCTAGCCTAGTCTCATAACATGCTTAGTTCTAAGAAAAAGTTTGGCCCATGAGACTATGTTTGGTAAAAAACAAAAATATATTTTGGCTTAGGTGGGGGTTGTTTGAGGTGGTGAATAATGTGGATGAGTGTGCAAGGTAGGTTTCAAATCTTAGGTAAATCTATAGGAGAGGTTTGTGTTAGTTACAAGTGGTGGTATAAGGAACATTAATCTTACAAACCACCAATGGTCTACCCACCCCTTTCCAAATACACCCTTTAAGGTGTGCACTCATAAATATTGAGACTCAATGGGTTCTTACAAGAGATAAGTCATCAATAATTGATAATTCAGACACTTTGTTTTACCTCCCCTATTACCATTTTGACCTTAGTTCCAATTCATTGATAATTTAGACACTTTCAGTGGTTATATTTAGATGCAATTTCATTGACTAGTTTAGTTTTATGATTCATTAAACAAGTTTATTCATAAAGGGGAAATATATTGGGGGAAGTATAACAGTGTTTGGTAATTCAATCCTTCATTTTAGAAAAAATGCTCTTATCTATGCCATTATTCCATATAGCCTAGGGGAAACTTGCTTGTGCTATTATTACCTATAACCTAGGGGTATCCTATATTATTTAGATGTTCCCTATAGCCTAGGGATAACCCACCTATGTTGTTGATTCCTATAGCCTAGGAGAAACATTTTACCATGCCTTGCCTTACCATTGTTTCATACCCTACCATTTTCTATTTATGAACATGTTATTACTTAGATTCCTTATTATAGGGTGAACTATAGTGGCTTGAGGTCTATTTAGACTATATAGGCATCACTCAGTATTTTCTAAGGTTAGTTGGGCCACCCTCTATTCCAATGCTCTCACAATTTTATGAGAAATTTAAGCCATGCTCTCACTAATTTTTGAGCAATATAATCCATTCTATCACCATTTTTTGAGTCAACCCATCATGTATCTTATAATTCTCCATTGATTTGATATGCCTAGAATAAACCCTAAAAACATAAAAATAGACCAAAAAACTCTTAAATAAACCTCCAACACTAGGCTATTTAGATTATATCCATGCGACTCAAGATGTGAATCTCTTAGTTGGTAGGTATAATTGAAGATTTCACATGGGTCACATCATGACCATTTCTATTTTCCTATTCCATGTTTTGATAGTTTTCCCTCCCATTTCTATTAGAATTACATTGGCCTAAGGTCTACACAAACTATGTAGGCAGGATTTGGATGTATGGGGCATCTTGAGTTAACTCAATTAGTCTCAATGATTTAGTTCATTCACTAGTTTCCTAAATCATTCTTTCTTATATGTTTTTCTCTAAACACTCTCATAATTTTGGGAGTCATTTGTGCTCTCATTATTTTTTAATTTATTTATGCTTTCACCATTTTATGATCTTATTCTTTTTATAATCCTTAGATGTAGTGAAAACTATGAATTATAAACCTCTTTCATTTTTTGAACACTCATCTTTTATATTTTAGTGTTGTTTTATCCTATCTCACACTCTCGTGGTTTCATGAATTCCTATGCCTAATGTTCTTACAATCATGATTGTTAACCCATTTTTTTCACACTCTCACAATTTTGTGAGCCCATTCCCACTTTTTTCTATGAGAAATATCTTTTGATTATCATAAATTTTATTTTATCCAACATCTTGGGAGAAATACATTTGGCCTTAATTACATGTTGGAACTCATGTCCATGGGACTATGTAGGCAATGTCTAATTACCTAGCACATTTGGAGACAACTCGACTACCCCTTCCTTATTATTCTATTCCCCTTGACCATTCTAAGTGTCATTGTTCCATATAGCCTAGGGGAAACCTTTTGCCATCATACCTATGTCATTACTCCCTAGAGCTTAGGGGCAACCCTTTTCCAGTCATAATACTTATATTAAACATGCATGAATGGTGTTGGTAAATAGTTAGTCAATGATTTTATATATTCTATTTTTTACATTAGATTATATGTTTGATTTAAAGTGAATTAGATTAGTTTTTTGTTTCATATTCCTTAAATTAACTTGTCTATCAACTTTTGTTTATTTTAAGTGTTGTGTGTCTAAGGAAAATAAGTTTACACTTGAGTCTTGTTTAAAAATTGGGCCTAAGTTGTTTACTTTTTGAGTTTATATTGTTTTTTGTGCCTCCATTCCCCTCAGTTGACATAAGAATATTATACTTTATTTACACTTGAGTCTTGATTAACCATATCTTGTACTTGACTTTTGAATATTTGTATTCATTCCTAAACTTAGTCTATTGCATTATATTCACTTGGGATTTGATTGTTCATATCTTACACCTAAGTGGTTTATATTTGCATTTAAATTATTTTTTCAATGCTTAAGATACACATTTTTATTATAGTTTTTTATAACTATGATGTATAATATCACAAGCTACAAAAAAAATTAGGCCAAAGAAGATATCAAGCAATGTTATTAGTAGTACTTCCCCTTGTTCATAATAGTCCTACCCAAACACCACCCAAACATATATTAATTAAATGACAAATGAATAGTAGTCACTACTAGTTATGATATGTATCTCTATACTACTAGGTATCCTAAATTCATAACTATCCTCTTGTGATAGCTCACTATTAATCATGATTATGGTTTCATGATGTGAACTCCTTTTGATGATTTACCATAACAGGTCAAATTATTTAAACATTCATTGATCACATTTACCCTATTGGGGAAAATTAAAATTATATCACACTTACTCTGCCCTTCTAGGCATCTTCATTATGCCAGTGAGTATAACTGCCTTTGGGAAAATCGTTATTTCAACCCATCACCCTACAAGGGTAAATCACTATGCCACTTATTATAACCACCTTTGGGAAAATCAATATTTCAATACCCATTACCACTAGACCATGTCATTTCATATTTTCAAGGGCCCATTCAATGACACTATTTTCCCTTAATCCCTTGAGGGGGCATATAGGTTCATCAAGCACCCTCTGGTGTATTAACCAAAACATAATTACTTTTCCATTCTTTGAGAATATATTCCTGATCTTGTGTCTTGCAATGCATACTCAAGTAAGGGTAAAATATAGACACTCCTTTTACACCACATTTGTGTCTAAAATAGATTTTAGATTAATTTGTACCAAACTATGCAAATTAATCCTAGGAATCACTGAACATCCCAAATTCAATTTCACATTAGGCGTAAGTGCCTAAAATTACATTGAAGCATTCCTATTTAGGATATTACCCTATACACAATGATAACCTCTAATGGATTCATCCCCAATCAGGTTATGACCTAGCAAACTAAAATTTTAGACCAATTAAGTAGAGCACTTGATCAAATTATTGAAATGGCCAAAATCCTAAGCAAAATTAATTAAATAAACAAATCAAATTAAATGGTTAGTAAAATAATTCATGTTGAATTAGTAAATAGAAATGAGGTCATAATGACATCATCACCCTCAAAGTCAAGAATTATAAAATATCAACATAAATGCCTTGAAAATGATAAATGTTGAGCCATGCCTCCATAAATTTATAATTAAGGACATTATTTAATATATTTAGACTTCCAAATCTAATCCAAGATTAGACTAAACATAATCACACTAGGTTGGGGTTAATTTGAAACCTATAAATACAAGGTCTCACACTCACTTCTAACAAGATATTTTGTCTAAATTTATCATGTAGAATTTATAAGAGAAAATTCATATACTAATATATGCTAAGAGCAAAACCATGGTGAACAAAGGGGAGGTGTTTCTCACAAAATAAGAGCACCGATGAAGGACTCCATTTAGACACAACCCTGGAAAGCCAACTACAATCTAAATAAGATATTTAGAGATACAATGAAGGTGAAAGGTATTTGTCTCTTTTCTTTATATTTGTTTTGTGTTTTGTCTTGTTATTATCTAATCTCCCCTTATATCTAGGCTTAGGAATGCTTTGTCTTAATTTTGTTGTTTTAGATGTTTGATTCTACTAAAAAGTGACTAATACATATTTTCCCTTGGAATCCTATTGCATAAAATATGTGTTAGGCCTATTATAGGACTTATCAATGTAAAAAAAAATTTATTAAATCCTTGTTCAAGTCTTAATTAACCATGATAGACCTCATTCCTTGACTAAAAGCATTCAACTTGAGGATAATGCAATATCTTGATAAGGGTCTAATGTGTCATATAAAGGTTATAAACATATAAAATTGGTACTAAAAGGTGATTTAAAATGTATAAAGATATAAAAATTAGTCTTATAAGGCATAATTAAATCATGAACACATAAAAAAGGCCCTAAGAAGCGTATTTGAGGATATAAAAGGCCTAAATGTTGTATATGAAGTCATTAAAGTCATTTTAAAGAAAATATGCCTTCATAATGCCTCATAAATATCATTATAATGTTTTAAAACTCCTCCATGATCCATTTCATCCTTAAAAAGTTGTCAAAATGCACTGAACCTCTTGTTTTCCCTCTTCTTTTAGTGTTTTGATAGCTTTCAAATTCCTTAATGTGTAGAAGTGCACTTGACCATAACATAAATATTATCATATCAAGTAGGATCATGTTTTTTTCATGGATTAAAGGATGTTTTTAATGTTACCTCAATGAAAATTATATCCATTCATGGATAAAAATGATAAAATTCAAGCACATATCAAAGAGAAATAAGCTTTCATGAGGTTGCAAACCTAGCAGGTTGTAGGTTTTAACCATAAGTGAAAAATTACAGAGCTTTTGTGAATTTTTATTCCTATAAGGGATATTCATCACCTTAATTAATCATATAATATTTATCTCAATCCCTTATTGGTGCCTTAACATGTAGAATCGGGCATAGAAACTTCCAAACATAAGGGTTTATTTGTAAAACTATAGGTTTTGTAGGGTAATATTGAGAGTTGTAGTTTTTTAAAATGGAATAAAATCAAAATTAAAGGTCATATCAGGTATCTTAAATCATTATTAATCCATCATAGGCCTTCAGAGAGTAAAATTATGCTCTTAAACCTTAAAACAAGGCAAAACCAACCTCAAATCTCCCTCATAAAGACCTATGATAGTTTTATAAGATGTACCATATTTTTTTAGGAGTTGAATGGAATATTAAGGTAATTTGATAGGAATTAGGAGGTATTTAATAATCCTTAATAGGTGTTTATAATCATTAAAAATTATATAAGGCTATGAATCATCCTTAAGGAGTCAAAACAAGTATGCAAGCAACTCGATAAGGACATAATTTGAGGTTTGAACTCCTTTAATATATCATATGGCATATAATGGTTCATGGATGAGGTAAAAGGGTATATTTATAATCATAATAATCCAAATAATTATATGGATAAGATTCCAATCATGTGGATCCATCAAAAATAAGATAAGTAATCTTAAAACCCTGCAAAACCCTAAAGAACATGTGAACTTGCCTTTTATTTTTTTAAGTTTGTTAAGTGAAATGAATGGTGGATATATGGATATAAATATTATGTAAAATATATCCATTATAATATTTTCTAAAATTTTTTTAGGTTTTAGGCTATGAAATCCATTAAGAGGGTTTCAAAAGAGTCTCAAGCTTGAGATGGTTTCTATACACCTGTAAAAACAAAAGTGAGGTTTATAATGTTTTAGAGCTATTTATTCCATTATAGAATAACATAAAATAGTTAAAAATACATT
Source organism: Torreya grandis (assembly GCA_037957365.1). Classification (NCBI taxonomy): domain Eukaryota; kingdom Viridiplantae; phylum Streptophyta; class Pinopsida; order Cupressales; family Taxaceae; genus Torreya; species Torreya grandis. The sequence goes on along the minus strand of JARHVA010000346.1, from coordinate 1,216,690 downwards.
AATTACATCCCATTCACTCTAAATATAAATTTAGGCTCATGGGAGTCATTCTCAAGTTTTAACATGGTTTTAAGCTTGAAGGAAGACACACATGCCTACAAACTAAAGAATGGACTTTAAACAAGTTTTGGTGTGTTTTCTCACTTGGGTAAATGCCTAAAAGAAATATAATAACTTTACCATTGCATCCAAGATCACTCAAATTTAGGTTCAAACCCATAAGAGTCCAAGGTGTAGGGTTTTGAAGAGGTTTCAATCTTAAGGTATGTTGTAGGTCTATTGAAATGAAGAAGGTCAAACACGTTTAAGGTGTTTCACTCTTAATGGAGGGGCCAAAAATAATCCCAAGACCATTATTTACATCTAAATACTTTGATAAAATAATTTTAAAGGAAATTAGATGAAGATTCAAACATTATAAGACTTAGGAGTCAAAGCTAAGGCTTTTATGGTTATCAATGATATTGGCCTACAAAAAAAAGTGTGAGGGTTTCATATATTTTAAATTTTTTATATATTGGTATAAGAATGAAGTATGAATCCAAGGAACCCATTTTTTTATCCAATACTCTCCAATAAATCTACAAGTAGAGAGAATCATTGGCGGTCAAAGTTTTAATAAGGTTTAAAGCTTGGCAAAAGACACCTATAGTCTTAATAGCATAAAAGAGAGGTTTTAAATGTAATTCAAGATGTTTATCTCAAATGAGGCATAAATCAAGCCCAATGACCCTATTTTTTCATTAGTATCATATTAACATGGTTGCAAGTCTATGAGAATCATGCACAATCAACATCTTAATAAGGTTTTAATCTTGAAATGACCTTTGTTGGTTTGTATAAGTGTGAGGATTTCAATGGGTTTTAAGATGTTTATTATTGGCATAAATTCCAAATTTAAGAATGGAAAATGAAATATTTATATAATCTCCCTTTTATTTAATGCTACACCCCTAATCTATCGCATGTATTAGGATAGGAATATTTGAATTATATCTTATTTATCCCTCTTTGATGCTATATCACATTTCTCTATGCATTCATTTGGTTAGTATGTCAGCCTATGGAGTAACCATGGCCTAGATAGACTATATATAGGAGGTAGTGGGTAATTGTTTATCATCATATTGTGAATTTTGCTCTTATTGAAACTTGTGGAGGTTTCCCCCTCAAAGTGGCTTATCTATTATCATATATTATGATATATTTCAATCATATTTTTATCTATTTCTACTATTATACTTTATTTTTGAAGCAATTTCATTACAAGTGGTATCAGAGTTGTGATTTGGGCTATCTTGTGGGTGAAACCCTAATTTTTTAAATTTGGATATATCTAAAAAATGGTTTTGAATTTATCTAAATTTTTTTACTAGAGGTTATAAATAAGTAAATTAAGATTCCATTAAAATTTAAGCTCATTTGGATCTTTTTAAAAAATGTTATCACCATTTTAGGGTTTTTAATAAAATTGCTCTATAGTGCATAATTAAAAGAATTTCTCTAAGTTATTTACATTTTTGGAAAGCTCATAAAAATTTGGATAGTGTATGTTTTGATTTGAGTCTGACATGAGTCCAAAATTTCTTGGTCAAAGTTGGGTCAAAAGTACCAATCAGGGTTGACATCATAAAGCCCTTTTATGGCAGGTCCACAAACTTGAGGCTAAGGAAAGGGTGATGAAACTCCAAGTAAAACTCATAAAAATGAAGAGATGGAGTTATAAGGGGGGTGTACTAGATCCTTTATACCAGGGTTCTCTAACATAGATCACAAAGTGAGCCAGCTTGACTATAGTGTGTAAGGCATTCAAAGTAAGGTGTACGACATACAATATAATATGAAATCCATACAAGATAGTTTGGTAGATATTATGGTGGATTTGAAAAATAATCAGTCAAATCATCCCTATCACTATTACACAACCCCACCACAGTGGTTTTCCCAACCAGTCTACTTCAAATCCAACTACATTGACATAAAGGAACTTGTTACCAAAGGTGGATATGTGTAAATTTGATGGAAAAGATCAACTTAATTGAATCAACCAAATGAAGATTTTTTTTGATCTACATCAGATCCCAAGTGGATAGAAGGTTACCATGGCATCCTTATATATTGAAATTGATCAATTCATTTGGTATCGATGGTTGTGTGCTCAAAAGAAAAAGATGACTCTCAGTGTCACCTGGTCAATTTTTATAGAGGAGCTATAATTACACTATGAAAATAGTGTGATAGAGAATTACTTCATCCAACTAGCAAAATTATTATATAATGGCTCTATCAGGGATTATATTCATTATTTCTAGAACCTATCCTTACGTGTGGAGATAATTTTTTAGGAGAACTTGAATGACCTATTTTTGGGTGGACTCAAGGACCACATTCAACATGAGGTACACATGTCTAATCCACTTAATATTTATGATTTTATTATCATGGCATGCAGATTTGAGAAAAAAATCATAGCCAATAAGAAGCAGCTATTCACTCACTTCAAAGATCATAGCATATCGACATCAACATTTCCATTACCTACTAGATTGACCCCTCAGTAAATTAAAGATAAGCATGCAAAAGGATTATGTTTAAGTTTTGACAACAAGTGGAGAAAAGGACATAGATGTGCTAATAAGAATTCATTCTACATTGAGGGATCTAATAAAGATGATGAAGAAGATGATGCCTCCAATGATGAGGAGGAAGAGATAGAGGAGGTACCTGAAGATTCCCAACCTACAATCTCTTATCATGCACTTGCAAGTATTAGCACTCCACAAACACTTAAGGAAGTGGGTTTCCTTAAGAAATAGAAGGTGACAATGTTGGTTGATTCAAGGAACACACATAACTTCATCAACCATAAGTTGGCCACTTGATTAAATATTTCATCTACCCAGCACTAGAATTTTAGGTCATGATTGCAGATGGTGGAGCAATTAATTATTTAGGCAAATGCCATAGTATTAAGCTTGTTATGGGTGAGTACAATCCCAATTCTCATATGTTTGATATTCCTATGGGTAGCACAAACATTGTTTTGGGATTCCAATGGCTCACAACCTTGGGTACCATTGAGATGAACTTATAGGAACTATTCATTTGCTTTCATTCTGAATGTAGGAAAATTGAACTACGTGGATTACAAGTAAAATATCCACAATTGATCAGTTCACATCAGATGACCAAGATGATAAAAAAGGGGGTAAAGGGAATTATTGCATGATTATGTTCATAGCAGTTCAACCCACACACACATCTACACATTTTGATCTATAGATGATTCTTGATGACCACCCATCTATTTTTGGGGCCATGCCAAAAGGACTACCACCAAAAAGAGAACATGATCATGCCATTCAACTAATTCCAAGGATTCAACCACCAAATATCAGACCATATAGATATCCATATGCACAAAAGAGTGAAATTAAAAATATGGTCCATGAGATGCTAGAGGTAGGGATCATCAAGCACAACCAAAGTGCATATTCATCACCAAGGGGTCATGGTGCCGAAGAAGGATGACACATGGAGGATGTGCCCAAATTATAGGGAACTCAATAATTACACCATCAAAGATAAGTTTCCTATTCTATTAATTAATGATTTACTTGATGAGTTGCAAGGTGCTAATTATTTCACAAAATTGGATCTTCGCTTGGGGTACCATCAAATTAGAATCAAGGATGAAGATGTTCATAAAATTGCTTTTAGAACATATGAGGGCCATTATGAGTTTTTGGTAATGCCCTTTGGTCTTACAAATACACCATCTAATTTTTAGAGCTTGATGAACATTGTTTTTAGGCCTTTTTAAAGGAAATTTTATACTAATTTTCTTTGATGACATATTGATTTATAGTCAGACATGGGAAGCACATGTGAAACAAGTGTTGATAGTTTTGGAGAAGCATCAGCTTTATGCAAAGCCATCCAAATGTGATTTTTGAGTATAGGAGGTAGAGTACCTAGGTCACATTTTTTTCCATGAAGGTGTCAAAGTTAATCCCTAGAAGATCAAAGCTATGATGGAATGGCCCATGCCAAAAACTCTTAAAAACCTCTGAGGATTCCTAGGACTAACAGGTTACTATTGAAGATGTGTGAAAGGCTATGGCAGAATAGTGGCTCCACTCACTGCAATGCTAAAGAAGGATGCCTTCCATTGGAATGATTCTACCACCAAATAATTTGAGAAACTAAAAGTAACTATGTGCACCACTCCATTTTTGGCTACTCTAGACTTTTCAAAGACATTCACTATAGGTTGGGAGTAGTAATAATGTAGAAAGGAAGACCCATTACATTTTAGAGTCATCAATTCAAAGGTAAGAATCTATAAAAACCTATCTATGAGAAAGAAATGATGGTTATTCTCCATGCAGTTAAACAATGGAGGCCCTATCTGATGGGTAGACACTTTAAGGTGAAAATGGATCATGATAGTCTCAAATACTTTTTGGAGCAAAGATTATCATCTAAGGAAAAACAAAAGTGGGTAACTAAAATGTTGGGTTATGATTTTGAAATCATATAAAAGAAGGGTAAAGATAATGTAGTAGAAGATGCACTATCTAGATGGGATACATCCATAGAAGCACTACTTTGTGCAATGTCCATGTTACAATCAGATTGGGTGGATGAAGCCAGGTTAGAATGGGAGAAAGACAAGGATACACAAGTTCTGATTTAGAATCTCTAGAAAGGTACTTTAGCCTCTGACAAATTTGAATGAAAAGGTAATGTCCTATGGTATAAGGGTAGGTTATACTTGTGTAAAGATTTAGAGCTTAAGCATAAGATTCTTGTGGAGTTACATGCATCTCCGATTGGGGGACACTCAAGGTTCTTGAAAACTTATCACAAAATTAAGAAAGAATTATTTTTTGAAGGACTCAAGGGATATATACAAAATTTTATGGTAGAATGCTTAATATGCCAACAAAATAAAGGTGAGACAATTAAGACCCCGAGTCTATTACAACTATTAGCGATTCCTAGTCAAAGGTGGGAGAAGGTTTCCATGGATTTCATCATAGGGTTACCTTGTTCTGAAGGTAAGAATGTTATCTTGGTCATTATGGATAGGCTTAAAAAATATGCCTATTTTTGTTCTCTATCACACCCATTTTTAGCAAGTACAATAGTAGCTATTTTTTTGGAGGTAGTTCTAAAATTACATGGAACTCCAAAAATAATTATAAGTGATCATGATCCTATTTTCACTAGTAATTTCTGGACTGAACTATTTCCATGTTTGGGTACTTAGCTAGTGCATAGATCATCTTACCACCCCTAATTTGATGAACAAATAGAAGTGGTTAGAAAATGTTTAGAAGAGTATCTCCATTTTTTGTATCAAATAAACAATAATTTTGGGTTAAATGGATACCACTTATGGAATGGTGGTTTAACACATCTTTCCATACCTCTTCTAAAATGTCTCCATTTCTAGCACTATATGGTTACCATCCACCTTCCATCACTTCTTCATTAAAGGTGAAAACCAAGGTTTGAGATGTGGAGGAGCACATTTAGTGTCAACAAGAGGTTTAGGCTAGTTTGAGAGAGAATATGGCCTTGGCACAAAATATGATAAAGAAACAAGCAAATCAACACCGTAGTGAGCAAAATTTTGAGGTGGGTGACTAGGTATTTGTACATTTGTAGCCTTACAAGCAAATGTATTTGAAGCAATAGAAAAAGGACAACAAAATTGCTCTTAAGTATTATGGCCCTTATCAAGTTTTGCAAAAAATTGGAATTATGGTTTACAAGCTTGAGTTACCTTATTCATCTCACATACACCCAGTATTTCATGTTTCCTATTTGAAAAAGGTCATTGGATAGAAAGTTTTAGCCCAAATAGAGCTCCCAGAACTAGATGAAGAAGGATGAGTCATTTTGGAACTAGAGAAGATCCTCCAAACATGTACTAAGAGGTTGAGAACCAAAGATATTATAGAATATCTGATCAAATGGAAGAACCTGACCAATGAAGATGCAACTTGGGAAGGTGAAGATTTTTTTGTAACAACATCTAGAGTTGTTCAACATTGAGGACAACATTGGTTTGAAGGGGAAGGGCATGTTATACCCCTAACCTATCACATGTATTACGATTGGAATAGCTAACTTATGGCTTACTTATCCCTCTTTGATGTTATATCACATTTCTCTATGCATTCATTTGGTTAGTAGGTCAGCATATGGAGTAACCATGGCCTAAATATACTATATATAGGAGGTAGTGGGTAATTGTTTATCATCATATTATGAATTATACTCTTATTGAAACTTGTGGAGGTTTCCCCCTCGAAGTGACTTGTCTATTATCATATATTATGATATATTTTAGTCATATTTGGATCTATTTTTTCTATTATACTTTATTTTTGAAGTAATTTTATTACATCCAATATCTTACCAAGTACTTTTTAAGCAGATTGATTATGGTAATAATGTTGTAGGCTTGTATGTAAATCATGGTTTCCAAGTATATTTTGTGAAAGAAGGATAAAGCCTTAAATATCATTATTAATAAATTTTAATTTTCTTAAATAAGACTTTAAGAAACATGAGGTTGAAAACTTATTAAAATATAAGGAATGAAAACCTAGGTTCAAAGAGATATAATGTTCACAAGGTCCTTCAAACACCTACAACCCTATAGTTTTGATAGTAAGATATGATAAATATAAAAGGGTTTCAAACACATTATGTTTGATGACACAATAAGATAAATATTAAGAGGTATAGAGGGTGCATGCCCTAACCTCAATAGGTTCCAAGTGATCCTCCAATACAACTTCAAATTGAGATCGCATGCTTCCTAATATCTTGAATAAGCTAAATGAGGTCTTATTGGGGCTTGCAATGTGACTATAAGAGTTTTCAAGTTTATAAGGATCCACATGTAGAATAATAAAAATATACAAACATGTTTTATGGTTTAAATTCCCTTGTGGTGAGCTTATAAGAATATAGACATATTCAACCTCCTTGAAGCCTTAATAGTCCTACATGTCATTATAAAGGATTAAAAATAGCAATATGGTGGAAGGTAAAACCAATATAGTGACCTATAGACTTGATAATACAAGATTCAAGTTTAAAACATTAGACCACAAGTATGTTGTTCCCAAAATCTACCACTAGTTTTTGTGGACAACATGTCAACCATTTCGGTCCTACAGGTCAAAATGGTCTCTTTCTTTCTCAAAATGTTCTAAATAGTCAACTTATTCAATCACACAAGCCTTTTCATCTAAGGAAATCATAGGTTTAAAAGGTGAGCTTTCATGAGGAAAAATATCAAAACACTTAAGGCATTTTATAAAAAATTATAAGGATGGTTCAATGGTGGGGTTCAATGATATGGCATGAACTATTGAACCATTGAAGCATTGAACTCCACCTCCAAAAGGTTCAAAGGTTTAAAGCTTCAATGCATTCAAAAGTTTTAAAGATTCAAAGTTCAAAGTTTGAGTGAGTGGTTCAAATGGAAGATTCCAAAAAAAGGTTAAACCTTAAGGTTCAAGCGAATGGTGAAAACAATTGGTTCAATGACACATTGAACTCCTAAAAGAGACTAAGTGAATGTGACTCTTTACAAAAATTTGAACCACTAAACCACTGAACCACCATAATACCAAACCATTTAACTTTGAACCATTGAACCTTGGACCATTGAACTCCAAAAGGTTTAAAGGGTTCAAGGTTCATAGTGGTTCAAAGTGACTAGTGATGTCCCCATGGATGTCAAATTTAGGGTAATAAAATAACTACTAATTTTCAAATAATTCAAACTCGAAGACAAACTCAGTTATCCACTAAGAAAGGAGTCGAAGAAGCCAACAAAAGGTGAGAAGATATCCCTGAGAGCTTGGATCACAAGGAAGAGATAAAAGGTAGCAAGGAAAGAGGGAAAGTTATAGATAAATCCAAAATATCTATAGGAGAGTTATTCTAGTAGGTGGAGCAATCCACTAGGTAGATATTAGAGAGCATAAGCATTAAATGGTGTGGCTTATTTTTCTTCTTTTGAGTAAAGATGAATGGACATTCATGTAAGTATCATAAAGAGGAGAGACCTTACCTTTCAGAAGATTAGATGACCCATGCTTTGGAGAAGACATTTGAGATGATTTAGAATGCCAAAAGTTAAGACTGATGACCTGTTCTAGCATGGCCCCTTCATAAAATTTCCAATGTATTCAATGCAACATGGGCCATTTTACGGAAACAAGTGCTCAAGTCTTTCTTTGGATGCTATATATTGTAATCTCTTAGTTTGTAAAAAAGGATATCTCTCAGTGATTAGAAGTGAAACTCTGCCCAAATTGAAAGGCATTCCTAAGACTTTGAGCTCAAACTGTTAATCATATTTTATCAAGTGAATGAGAAAGCAAGTGACCTTTCAGACTTTGTGTTGAAATAGCTTGTGTTATCTAAGAAATCATTCTTATGTCTTTTTCCTAAATTCAATATTGTCCATTTAATAAAATAAGTAGAACAAGTGGAAATAATCTAAAAGATGTCCTGAAGTCGACTATGGGAGACTTTGTGCTGCCATAATTGTCTTTAGTCTATGTGTGTTTTATGTTTCAGGATATTGGAGAGACTTTGAGCTCCCCTTATCCTTCGTAATCTTTTACTCTATTGTAGTTTTTGGTGGATAATTTGTGTTTCACTTCATTCTACTATGTTACTTTGTCCTAAATCAGAAGGAGAAACAATGAAAGACTTTATGCTTTCATGGGTTTCTTGTGGATCCAGTTATTACCCAGGAAGGATTCCTACTATTTGTTGAACATCATTTCTAAAAGAAGAGAAATGCCTGCAGTAATTATATAATAATCCTCCTTTATTTTGTGAACATCATCTCTGAAATAAGAGAGATGGATGGTATGATTTCACCCCTAAGTCTAATTTCAATTTATATTAGTATATTATAGGTTATAGGGAACCTCCCCTTGATGAGAGGAGATATTTATTTCATTATGTTGTGGTAACCACACCCATTTTTCCATATAAATTTCATTGTGATGTGGTTGATATACCCATTTTTCCATTAGTTATCTAATGACAAAATATTCACCCAACAAAGTATAAATGAGTTTTGAGTCAGCATGACAGTCAGGGTCTTTTACAAAATCTAGATGATTGAGGATTTAGAAGTTATGGGCCTAGATTGTAGGCTATAAGTCTTATCTTACAAGGTCCTATTTGGCCTAAATGTTATCATAAAAGGTTGAGATAGTATGTCATCTTGGGAAGATCTAATCCATTCCACCATTCCATTATTAAGAATTCAATTTTAAGATCTAGTAAACAAATTGAGGGAGTTATAAGGTCTCTTGATAAAATGGAGTGCCACTTGAAAATAGAAGATTGTAGGAGTCCTAGGATATTAAAACATAGCCAAAACTTCTTATATCTCCAAGTTATAGGCCTAAACTTCACATTTCAAGTTCCATATCTTCTTCCAAGCAAGAGACTTTAAAATTACAATCATGAGACCACTTACAGGTAGGTTGGTGATGATTTTAGGTCATAAGGCATAATCAAGAAACTTATTTAAGAAGATCACAGGCCTATGAGCATCATATACAAGTTTCAATCATGTACCAAATAGATGTTTATGGTACTTTATCCAAATTATATATATTTCAATGAATGAAGGAACAAAGTAGGACTATCAGGCATGAAAATGTAGGCTTCTTGCTTCTTTAAGGACTCCTAAAAGAAGATGTGATGGTGATTCAAGCTTCTAAGATTCTCTAATAGGCCTCCTAATATTTTCTAAAGCTGATTTAAAATATTTCAACTCCATGATGCCTCAAACATGATAAGCACATTAGATAGGTCCCTTTATTAGTCCTTTAAAATCTATTATTAGTGGAGATTATTGGTAATTAATAGTGAATAGAGATATAGGGAATTAATACTAATTATAGAGATATATAACTCCCTCCATGAGGTGGAGTGATGGTCAACCCAAGTCAAACACATCTCCAAGTGGCATAGGCGCCATGTTCCTAAGTCAACCATGCAATAGTATTTGACATGCAAATGTGAAGAAAGGGGTGAGTGAAAAAAAAATATAAGAGTTTCTCAAAGTGGAGTAACTTTGTAGGAGCATATTCACCATGATCAAGCACTCCAAATGATTAATAAAAACAATGAATCCCTCTCCTCTACTTCTATTCCCATTTTCAATGAGATACATCAAGGTGGTCAGTATGAAGGCATTAAAGAGATATTAATGCTCCTATTTCACTTGTTTTTTTATTAAATAGGTTGAAGTTATCATGTAATAACTACATTTATATAGCCTAGTAATTATTCTTATACTCTCTTGTCTTATTTTTCTTATAAAAAGGGATGAAAATTCATTATTTAGGATGCCTCCTCTTAGGTATGACAAGACTCTACTCATTTGGAGACCTATAATGTTGCCTTAGGCCTTGAACTATTAATAAATTATTAAATTTACCTCTCTTTCATTATTGTTTCACTGTGTATTTATATGTCTCATTTTCATTTTATAGTTAATAATCTCTTTTACTTAGTTTGAGGTCAATTTTAGATGTGAATTAGTCTCTTTTGTCTCATTTGTAAGGAAATTATAGATAATACATCCCTCATGCAAGCTAGTTCTTCATCATACCTATGTTATAGTAAGTTTGTTAGAGTGTGTATTTAAAATTAGTCTTTTAAACTTTTTCCTTGTGTTATTATAGTGAGAGGATGAGATATTTAAACTTGTTGCATCACCTTATTTTCATTTTTTAGATTCTTTATTCTCCCTTTTCATGATAAAAGTATAGTTGTAACTTAGATTAGGCTTTGTTAGTGTAGGTTTAGGGGATGTTACCTAATCTTAAACTAGGATCATTTTAGTTTGAGGAGTTGGAATTATCCAAAGATTAAATCCTATTATAGGTCACCCACAACCTAGGAGTGTTTCCATTGTGTCTATTGAAGTAGGTCTCAAGACCTAGCAAGGTGCATTTCAACATGACAACACTTCACTCTAGTTGTGGTGCAATATCATTGTTGTTAGTTTGTATTTTATTAGTATTTTGATGCCCTTCCATTCTATATTATAGGTTTATATTAGTAACCTCCTTCTTTTTCCACAATTCCTTAAAAAAGGTATGAGAATAAAATTCTATAGTATGTCCATAATAATGACATATCACACAATGAAAAGAGCATTAACATAGTAAAAGTTTTATGTGTGAACTAAGTCACCAACTACAATGTTTATACAATTAACCAAGACCTATTTCATGTAAAAATATACCAATAATTTTTACATCAATTGGTTAACACATGATTTATAGGATGTGTCAATAGAAATAGTTTTTCCAAAAATATTTCTTAAGTTAATTAGGAAGCTATCAGACCAAAATTCAATTGGCAGTCTAGGAAGTTCAACCTAGATGGGATACCATCAGGATCCCTCCAACCTCAAATCAAAGAATGGATTCCAAGGTTTTAGGGACATATATTTTAAGCCTCAGAACCATTTTCCTCCTAGTATATGTGAAGTATCTTCCTCTGTATAAAAAATGAATCCAATCCAGCCTCATGATAAAATATGTAAGTGGGTCCATATCTAATTTTGTGATCCCAAATGGTCTATAACTAATAATTTAGTTAATTTGAATATATATTTGTTGAAAAATATAATTATAAGTTCTTTATAAACATAATTGAGTATTTTTATGACTCTAATGTCCTCAACAACCACCATTTTCACCATGGAAGTTTTTTTCTTGATCATTTTACAAGATTTTATATGATAATTACTTGTGGATTCTAAGATAGTCTTCTGGTCAATAGATGAACCTCTAACCAAAAATTATAAGTATAGTAAGTTCCCAATTATTCCTTCCCCCTTAGTTACATCCTCATCTTTCCTTGAACCTTCAAGTTTTTTGTCCCCTAGGAGTATTTGAGTAAGTTTCCTTTCCTATTCTAAAAGTGTCCCTGGGGGAGTGTCCATATTTTCCCAGGATCCCTAATAATAAAAAATATTAACTCAGAATGAATCTTAAGAGTAATACACAAGTTTTATCTCTACATACGAAAATTTACTTCTATCCTCAGTTTCCATCCTCCTAAAATTATGGGTTTCAACACATATGTTACTTTGTCCTCCCTTCCTCTCCTATAGATGCCTCTACATTCCCTTTGGTCAAAATACCTAAATTCCCATGCAAGTAATTGGCACATGGCCTCTCTAATAAAATACTTATTAGAGATAAATTTATATCTATACTCTCTATTCACTTGTGATAACAAAATTTCCCTATTTTTATCTGGTTGTCAAGGTAGAAATCAAAATAAATGATCTAATTTCCCTACTTGTAGTTACTAGTCAATATTCAACCAACTCAACATATCTATTTTTATTTAAAAGTCTATACTATGACAACTAAAATATTTAGGTTTTAACTAGGTATATACCACCCTCACTATATTCACTTATAGGGGAAATAACAATATAACAACAAATAAATAACTCATAAATAGGCTTGACAATGAGAGCATGAATATGATTCCCCTACATCTAATCTGACATAAATCTTAAGATGAACACCTATATACCTTAGTACTCTAACTTGAATTTTTCAATTAGTTTCAAGGACTTCTCCCCATATATGTATTAGCTATAACCTATAATCTTATTACTTCATGGAGCTAAGTTTTAGTCACACATTTGGGTAAACACTTGGCATGCATTATCGATTCATCTACTTATACCAAATATTAGGTATTATTAAAGCCTATCACCCTATTTTTATTGATTATAATGGTGTTTTTAACAATAAACTAAAAATATAATGTTTTAATAGTAGGTTTTATCTCATAACATCCCACATTGTTAGATCTAGTAGATGATAAAGGTTTTTTTTATGTATCCTCTCTACATATGGTCGAGATCTAGTGGTCATTCCTATATTGCCAAAGTTTTTACTTCTTCCATTAGACCTATACTATTAAATCTTTTAATCTTCATGTTATTATCTCATATTACCTATAGATCACTCATGTTCCTATTCTCCATTGTATCATATTAAACTATTATCCACAAGGTAATGGAGTTGTTGAGTCTATTAAAAAAACTTGATGGATGTCATTAAGAAATTAACATAAGAAAAACCCAAAGAATGGCATCTACCACTGAATTATGCATTATGGGTAGACAAAACAAGACATAAGCAAGCTATAAAGGCTTTACCTTTCTTACTAGTGTATGGACAATAACCAATTTTTATGACCACTCTTAAACTACCATTATACTAGTTCATGCAAGAGTACATGGGAAAAGTTAAAATAATCTAGTCCTGACTAATCAACATAGTTTAGATGGAAGATTCAAAAATTGAAGCACTACATAGCTTCAATAAGCACTAAGACATTGTCAAAATATGGTTTGAAAAAATATCTAGAATCAAGAATTTTAGGATTTCAAATTTGGTGTTTTTATGGGATAAGGCACATGAAAATAAATGGTAACATGATAAGTTCAATTCATTATGTATTGGGCCATACCAAGTCTATGAAATCCTAGGTAGAAATATTTTTTTTTGGAAGGAAATCTAAGGTAATGACCTCATTTTTATTGTCAATGGATAGTTTTGAAACATTATTTCATGGCTACTCCAACTAAAGATGCTTCTAAATAATTGTGAGTTCAAACGTATAACTAGGAGTAGATTAGGTTTCCTACTTTCTAGAGTAGATTTATTACTTTTTATCATTGGTTTCCTTAGGTAGTTTTTTTTTTCTTATATTAGTTTCCTATTTTTATTATTTGGTTTCATAGTTAGTTTTTTTGCTTTATAGATTAGCTTTCTTAAATCTACAAAATAATCCAATCAATTTCTTATGCTGGAATTATGAAAGACCTACCAAAAGAAATGGGATGACTCAAGACTAATGGGCATTCACAAATATTTTTTTGATATTACTTTGAGAACTCTCAGATTAAGGTATGTATTATAAATGATTTCATGTTTTTATTTGGATCGAATATGTTCACCATGTCTTTGAAAATTGATATGACATATTCATGAAAATTTTAGAATGCTTTTTCATTTATAATGATTAAATACACTATTACATGTTAAAACTTGGATGAGAGACAATAAACATTAATATGGATATATGTTGATAGGGATGTATTTATAAAAATAATTTTTATTCTACATACACCTAGCTTATGGAGTTTAACAACCCTTTTTCCATCTGTGTTCTACAAAAAATTCATAAAAACTTAAAAAATAAGGGTGAATTGAGTAAAATATATCATGAATATAGATGCCTAGTTAGTAGTAGATCAATGCTTCGAGTGAAATCAGAGGTATCTCTATTAGGGTTATGGACACCTAGCTAGCAATAATGCAATACCTAGGATTCCCCTATTGTTGTTAATAAAAAATAGATATCAAAACAAAATCTATAATGCCTATTTGGATCTATATCAAAACTCTCATAACAAGAGGTAAATGAATTCCAAAAAACTAGACATAGGTCACAGGGATGAAAAGGGTTAATATCATGCATGAAGAAGTTAAAGTTTTTTTAGTTGAATGGTTTATTTATTCTTTTCTGGTAAAGGCTAAGGTTTTTTTATGATATATTAACTAAGATTCTAGGTTCTTAAATTCTCAAGAGTTTTTCCTCACCAAGTCATCATTTATTTTACCCAAACACCCCATTTTTTTCATTATTTAAATAAGTACTTATTGTCACTCAATCTTGCACCCTAGAGATTTTGTTAAATCCTTCTCTATATTGAGTGAAACATTAGATTACCTCTAGGCCTATAGGTTGCTTATAGCAGAGGTAAACCCCTAGGTTTAAAGGCTAGCTCCTTAGATTAGTATCTAATAGCTTATCACCTACTCTAATTTTTTGCTTGGGTGAAAAGGGATAGAAAGGAACATGAAAATAACCTATTCTAACAAGGTGATACACCAAATTTATATCCACTAGACTACCATGACCTGCGCTATGAAAGATTGTTCACAAGACTGGATTCAAACTTTCTAGGTTACTCTAACATAAGTATTTCAAACATGAAGGTGATATGTACTATACTTCTCAAGGTGAATGGGAAAAATGCCTAATCCTAGACACTAATGCTTCTCCTTTCACTTAGAGATAAATAAGGACATTGACTACACTCCATGTGACCTATTAGAGAGTGAATTACTTGCACACAACATGAGAGAGTAAGATGAATGCAAGGATAGGTGATTATCACTTATCATTTAGATTTACACTATTCCACACACTTAGACAAGGAATTATAGAATAAAAAATAGATTCAAATATTTATTCAAAGGCATATGTCAATATTCAAACTAGTAGGGCTTTGCCATACCAGACATAGATTATATACAAATTCTAAAAAAGCTTGCATATAAAGAGTATAAGAGAGGAGAGAGAAGAAGAGAAGATCAAAAGTCATAAGGCCAAGTGTCAAGACATAGAAACTAGTTAAAAAATAAGATAATGAAGTGTAAAATAGGTAAATAAGGTGTCATGGACAAGTGTCCATCATAAATTCATCATTCTCCCTTAATTTGGTGTAGAGACTCTTCATATTCTTATTGGAAACTACCCTTTAGTGATGAGTTCACTTGAATTATCTAAACCACCTTAGGAATCCTTAACACATATGATTGTATTAGGAGGGTGGAAACATGATTTTGATAGTCATTAGATACTTTTAAATTGATGAAATCCTCATAGACATTTGTTATTCACTCTCTAGTATCTACTCACTAGCCCTTATAGGCTTATCTTCACATTTATCACTCAATTGAATTGAATTTTCTCAAATAAATTTCATTTAAAAGGTGTTATATATATATATATATATATATATATATATATATATATCATAAAACCCTATTTTATTTCTATTCTAACATATGGACTTTACTAAAATTCAATACAACACTTATCATATTTCTCATATGGAGTCACTATGTCTTCTCATTGTGCTTGCTTGGATTGCCTATAATGAATGGTCTTGAAAATGTGTTTATATTAATAACCATGGTGATATTTAAGTATTATAGGTTTTATTAAGTCTCTACACACCTTCCATAGTGACTTTCATCTACCCATTCTTTTCTACACTTATGAAATACATCAAATCCTACAAAATAAATTAAATTAGGCCTATCCATACAAGTGATGGTATGGAAAAAATATATGGTGATGATATTGAGAGGGTTAAATAGAGGTAAAAAACATTTTTAAGGCCATTTTACTCCTTATATATGCATATCCTTTCATGTTTTCTCCATTGGGTTCATGCAAAGGTTTTGGGTCTCTTAGTTTCTTGGTGATGATTCATAAAGGTTAGAAATCCAAACCCTGCTAATTCCATAAAAATTTAGTTCATGACCCTCCTCAACTACCCATAGATATTTTAGGTCTCATGCAGCTCATCCATATAGTTATGAGAAAAAACAAATGGCCTCTTGAGCTCTTGACTGTGTTCTAGGTACCCTTAAGAGAGGTCTAGGCCAAAATGGCCAACTTGAGCTATTTATCTATAACCTAATGGTTATTATAAAATATATACTCTCCCATTAAGGTCATATTTTTTTGGAAGGATATCATGATTTTAAGAGTGAAGCTAGACACCTTTAAGGTTCATGTCTAGTTCCAAGCCTAGTCCGTATATACTATATATCTAAGCATGCAATTAATTTTGAGTGATATAAATGGATATGGAAATTTATATGAAATTTTTTACATTAAATTAAATTTTAAACATTACCTTACATTCACCTAAGGATCTTACATTCTTATTTTTTTCCATCTACAAACTACATGGTTCTAAAGTACCCTCTATTTGAGACAAAATAAAGGATACTTCCCATATTATTTTGGCTCAAATGAGGGAATGATGAGATTTTTTATGTCATTAGGACATTATTTATAAAGTTTCAAATCTTTTTCATACCTTTAGAGCCTCTAAATGTATTAAAATCTCAATACTAGTTTCTTGAAATGATGAATGTGTGCAAGGTTTTTGGGTTGAGTCTAAGAACTCTGAGTTATGGTTGTCTCTATTCTTCCTTGACATTAAGGGTCACCTGGAAGTATTAATAAACCACTATTATTATGTAATATATGTGATCACTTCAATATATGTATTATTCTATCAACCAAACTTGTATTTTCTATTAGCATGAGACTAGTTTGTGTATGGCCTAGATAGTAGATGTCCATTAGGTGCATCAAAGGATTCCTATAGGTGTGTATTAGTTTTTAAACATTGTGTTTCCATATTTTGGTTCCATCTCAAATCACTAAGACCATTTCATCTAAATTTATTTTCATTAACCAAATTGCATCCTTTATTATCTTAGACTCGTCTATGCTCTAAGTCTAAATTGTATGTATCCATACTTAGGGAAACCAAAGATTTCTTGAAGGTGTAGATTCCTACCTTGATCAATGTGTTTCCATCCCTTTGATTAATATTTGGGTCATTAATTTCACCTCAAAACTTTAATGGACTCATTTATGCCTTGTAACCATGCATCATTCCTTGTCATTAACACCATAGGTGTTATTTACAAGTTATAGGTCCAGTTGGTCCATTTTCATTATATTTCATTACATATCTTCAGTATAAGCTTGGATAGTTTGAAAGTTAATTTACCATAACTCTCTCTTGACCATCCACCTTCTCTTTATGTTCAAGTTATACTACTAGGCCTAATATATAAAAATGAAAACATTATGCCTATTTATACCTCATGTATCTTCACCAAAAGATAACACTATGTTGAGAAAAGTCTCATTTTAGAAAAGTTAAGGTAACATCTCCAGCAAGCAAATTTTATAACCCTACAACTATGTAAGTGAAAATTAAGGTTTTAAGTGTGGATTTGATTATGTTTTAACTTTTCTAGGCTTTTAAACCAATCTCAAATAATAAAAGGCTACAATATTAAGTTCTCATATTTTAACAACCACTATTTTAACATTCTCACACAATCTTATAGGTGGATGTTTTAAGAATTCTTGATTGTGCTTGTGTTTTAGGCCTATCACTCCACCAATGTCACTCTTAAATACAAACTTCCATTGAATAAAATAATGACCATGCTCTTGAGGGGAGAAACATAGGGGTACTATTCTAATTTTTAAGCCATTAATAAAAGAACAAAACCATACAATTAGTGAAATAATATTTTGTAGACCAATGATGTTCACTCCTAGTATAATGAGGATTGTCTTGATAATAATTTTACAATCACACATTCCAAACCAACTAATACCAACATGAAAAGAATTTAAATTATATTTCAACCTGCATACATTGACTAGCTCACACAAACTAATGTAAAAGATGAGAAAAACTAAGGTGATGGGGTTATGAAAGTAGTTTGGAGTCACTAATATTATTAGTTATGGTTCATGAAGCACATACCACCACTCTTGAAACTATGTCCATGGAATGTCTATAATACTACCCACCAAGTGAACTCACTTGAATTTTGCTTCTCCTTTCTATACTAACTAAAAATTGGTTGACCTTATAGACCTACCCAAGAGAGTGATAAGAGAGAAAAGTAAATTTTTGAAAAATTTGGAACTATATAACCTTATAAATCCTAAAAATTAACTGTGTGTATTTTAAGGGACTCTCTTTAAATCCTCCCACATGTTAAATGTGTCACTCAGGCTATACAACTATATAAAACTACTTATTTTTTAGTGATCTCCTCTTTTCCATGTTAAACTTGTCACATTTTCAATTTCAAATAGATACATAACATTCTATTACATTTTATATGTTATTATACATCTTTAAACTTTTGTATTTTGTGAAAAATTACATACAACTCTATTAAATGTCCCTAAAGATCGAATAGGATGACATAAGACAAGGTGAACAAATATGACCAAGACTAAACATATTATATGACCTTATTTAAGACCATGGTGCACATTTCCAAACCTAGGATACCCTATTAAATTTTTAAATATATAAGTGTTTGACCTAATTTGACTTGGGGTAAAATTAGTCAACATTTTGGTAATTTCCTAGGGATAACAAGTCATCTATGCTAAAGACCAATAACCTTCTTCTATCCATTGGACTATGTAGTCACATATACACTCTATTAACACTAAAATTCCTTTTAATAAACTAAAAACTCATAATAAAAATATAAATGAAATAAACACATAAGGAAAACATCAAACTCACACATGTGATATATAAGCACTTAGGGAAAACACACACAAAGGCATAAAGTAACACACACCTAATCTACTATGTTCATAGCTAACATTCATCTCATAAATAGTAGGGATTCAAGTGGATCTAATTTATATAGATACATAATTGCTACCCATTAATTCTTTCCAATTTAAAGGATTTGTTTTTCTTGTACTTTATGATGATGTATGGCCCACTCCACAAAGTATCAAACTTGGTATGTCTTCCTGGTTTTTCTCTATCTTCATCCCACTTTAGTAATATGTCACCCTCTTGGAATACTCTTGGATTTTATTTATTATCAAAGGATATCTTCATTGTCACTAGATGATACTCCATGGATTTTTGAGCATTATCTCTAGTCTCTTTCATCTCCATCAACTATGTCAACCTCATCTCCATTGGAGTATTTTCAAGCAATTCCAATTGATGTGTTAGCTTTAAGGTAGGTGGTTCTTGGGATATGGACAACCTATCTTCTCTCCCATAAATAATAAAAAAATTATATTTACTTTTTGACCTCTTAGGGGTGATTTTATCAACCCATAAGGGTATCTTCAACTTAGTGTGCCAAGCTCTTTGATTATTTTCAAAGTTTTTGATAATTTTGATTAGGTTTTTGTTAGTAGAATTATCCAACCCATTACTTTGAGGTTAATATTTGGATGATGTACTTACATATATACCATTACTACTTGCCCAATAAGTTATCTTATCACCCATGAAAGCAAGTTCATTATCTAAAATGATGGTAGAAGGAGTTCTAAACCTTGTAGTAATGCTTTCATATAACTCCAAGATAACACTCTCATTAGTCTCCTTCAATGCAACTACCTTAACCCACTTTGTAAAGTAATTATTTTTTATGAGGATCCACTTATTTCCAACACTTGATGGAGGATTTATCATACCAATGAATTCAAAATCCCATTGCATGAAGGGTTAATCTAATTTAATAAGCCTCAAAAGGAGAGTTGTAAGATTTTATTTACCTACAAAGAAAGCAAATTGTGCATGCCTTATTACCCAAGAATAATATTATTTCAAGAGGATAGGACAATATTATCCTACCCTCATGATATTTTCACTTGTGTTTCTTTGATATAAATGACCTCTTATCATTATAACATGAAACCTTTCAAGTAACACTCCAAATTGGTCATTGTCAATGCATCTCAACAATACACAATTTATATATCTTATAAAAAGTACACTATATATAGGATAATAACTAATAAATTTAAATATAAAATACCTTATTTTGGATGTACTCAAGTCAATATGACACTCACTACTTTGGATGAATCTGATGATGTCTTGTGTCTAACTTTATAGAGGTGTGGGACCAACTGATTGAGGGAAATATTGATTTACCAAAGCTTCTTTTTTTTGTTCATGGAGGTCTAAAGCTAAGTGTTCACAAAGACCCTTACCTCTTATTAAATTTTTCACCTTGATGTCAACGTCATACTCCATTAACTTTGTAATCTACCCTTCCCTCTTTTTATTGAGGTCTTTGTCCAAAAGGAACTCATTGGTGCTAGGATGAGAAACCATAATGTGGATCATAGTATTTGAAACCATATGTCTAAATTTATTTAGTCCTCTTACAACATCAAGGACCTTTTTCTCCACAAATTTATACTTGACTTCATAATCCTCCAAACCTTGACTAAATAATGAAATTAGTTGTTAAACACCTTCATCATTATTTTTTATAATCACAGATGAGATAGTATCAAGGTTAACAAATGAATATAACATGAAATGTTTAGTAAAATTATGGTTTACAAGAGTGGGAGCTAGTGTAATTTCTTGCTTAATGGCTTCAAAACTGATCTTACCCTCTTTATTCCAAGTGAAAACTTGATTCTTCTTGAGCATGGATGTGATAGGCTTCACCAAAGATGCAAAACTAGGTATGAACCTTCTCACAAAGTTTATCTCACCTAGGAAAATTTGGAGTCCTTTATTATGTAAGGGAAATGATAGGCCTATAATAACCTCTATCTTTTAAGGGTCAATGATTAAACCATCCTTGAAAATAATGTGTCGTAGAAGCTTACCTTCATGGGAAACAAAATCACACTTTTTTAGGTTGAGATATACCCCATAATTCCTATAAATTTCAAGAAATTGCCTTAGGTGTTTCATATGTTCATTTGTATCCTTTGAGAACATGGTTATATAATCTATGTACACTAACAACATCTTATTGATTAGACCTTTAAAATCCATGTCCATTTCCCTTTAAAAGGTGGCACCAGCATTTAACAAGCTAAAGGCATCTTCCTATAAATAAACTTCCCCCATTTTATAGTAAATGTTGCCTTGAACTAATCATCCTCATTCACCAAAATATAATCATAAACAGAATATCAATCTATGAGTGAGAAGCATTGGGAACCTAAAACAACTTGCAAAACATGCTCCATATGAGGTAAGGGGTAATGATCTTTGAGTGAAACCCTATTGGGATATATAAAAGACACATAAAGTCTTATTTCCCCATTATTTTTCCTAAAAATCACAAGGCTAGGCACCCAAATTGAGTCCTTGATAGGGAAGATTATCTTAGATTCAAGGAGCTTGGTGAGTTCCATTCTCATGAGTTGTTCAACTTTGGGATTGATAGGCCTTTTTTTTTTGCCTAAATGGTTCAACTCTAGGTCCTAACTCGATGTTATGATGGGATAGACTAGGGTCAAACCCTTTTAGATGTTTAAATTCCCAAGCAAATATATCATAGAAATCTCTACACAAATAAATGAATTATTGTTTTTTTATGTAGAACATACCTTGCCTAGTTTGAGGAGCTTGTCTTTGAAGATTAAGACTCTTTCATAGTTATCCTCCTTAGTAGACATGATCACATTTTATTTATTATTTTTATCATCTCCATTAAATATACTTTCTAAATTTACCAATCCTTTAGGTATCTTTTTTTTCCTCAACTATATAATCTAATTTTTAAACTGATCATGGAGTCTTTTCTAATTTCTTGAAGAGAACTTAGCTTCATTTTACAAAAAATGTAAAATGTATTTTTCACTATCAAACACTTGCCAAGAGACCTCATTATTAGGTATGGAATTTCCTACAATGAATTTGATGTGATATTTTTTTCTTCCTCTTTTATGGTAGTAGGTGTATTAAATTATGCCCCTATAGTATCTAACCTATAAACATGCTTATTTTGGTCTCTTAGGACTGATTTTATGTTGAATGAATTGAAGTATTAAATTAAATCCCATACCCTATGCTTATAAGATGTAAACAAAGGGTTATTGTAATAAATCACATTCTTAATTTGATGCACAATTAGTTCACTATCTCCATATACTTATAGATTCTTGATCCATTTTCTATTTTCCCATTGAAGATCATGCATCAAACCTTCATACTCGGTCATATTGTAGTTACAAATGAAATGAAACTTATATGAAGAATATTACTATTGTTTGGATGGAGGAACTAACATAACACCAGCTCTTGCACCAATCTTGATCCTTAAACCATCAAATAACATCTTAAACATTATATCATTCTCACTTTCTTCCTTGGTGAGTGAAGGTATTGGAATTTCTTCCTCATATAAGGAATATAGTCCAAAATCAATTTATTCTATGAAGGCATAAGGATCATTCTCATATGTGTTAGTACCATACTCATATAGGAAAATATTAGATATGACTTAAATTTTGGAGGATGATCTAACATTTATAGGATGTCATTTTTGATCATTAATGGTACAATTCAGATTAGAACTTGCTTCCACATATGGCTCAATATGAAACTTAGACAATGGTTGTTTTTTAATGGTTACCTTTGCTCCATACTTTGTTATAAACATAAAGAAGGACCAATCGGCTGAGAGATAGCCTCCTATCTTGGATATGAAGGCCCTTGATAAATAAATAGCAAAGTGAGCAGGCAAATTAACCACCACTATATCTTGAAGGATTGGAAAGCTTGGATAGTCATGCAAGAAAACTCTCAAACCTTTGATGAGCCACACTAACTTAAATAGTGTCCCATCAAGTTATAGCACTCCATTGTTATATGGATCATATTTCAAGCCTAATTTATCTGCCATAATATTGGGCATAACTAAGGTTCTTACCCCACTATCCATAATGCAATTATGAACAAGCTTATTTCCCACAATGAGAGTGAGGTATAAGGGTGGGGGATTTTCAGATTTAGTAGAGGGTTCAAAAATGTTAGTAGGAGAATTAGTGAGCGATAAACCACCATGTCTTGATAGTTGAGGATTGATGTGGATTTGGTATAGCTGCTCTTGAAGTAATTCATTTTGACTAGGCATGTGAAGCACTTCCCAAAGAGATATACTAGTCTTAGAATTATTCAAACAATCAATGATGTTCAAAGAAGGAACATTTACCTATTATTGTATCCTTCAATTCAAATAAGTGCCTTGAACTTGAGGCAATGGAGAAATTTAAGTAACCCTTCCCACATTATAATTTTGAATAGGTGTAGAACTTATAGGGGTTTTCACACTTGTACTCATATCTTTTTGTCTTTTAGGAGGGTTATTTGGGCTTGTGTCTACACATATAGATTTCCTTTTTAATCTTGTATTATCTAAACATATGTACCTTGGTTTAGGATAAATGTGTATTCCACTAAAAAAATTCTCAAGTTCACTCTTTGGGGTTGCCATCCTTAATTTATTTCTACTTTCATGAAGTTCTAATCTTATTATATAAATTGAGGATTAGGTCTTCTTTGAGATACTAAAGCTTTCACTTCACCTTCATTGGCATCCATGTATTATCCTTATGGTTTCCATTATTCTCCTTGAACAAGGTTACTATGGATTGGAACCATAGCTCTTGTGTTTGGAGTAGAGGTTGGATTATAAGCATTAGGTGCCCTATTAAAGTTAAGTTGACCTTGCCCTCTCCCTTGACTATACTACTGAGGTGGGAAACTACTTGCTTATGAATCATAGGAATATGAATTTTTGTTAACTTCATATTGTAGATTTATCTGCCTAACTTGAGACTCTAAGGCCTTGCATCTTGCATCCAAAGAAATGGCCTCTTCTAATTTTTTTGGGGAAGCTTTGGACTCATTGTTTTCACTTGGGATTGGATTAAAACTTGGATTAGTAATAGACATGTTGGGAAGAATAGGCATAGATTTTTTTAGGAGTCTACCAGCTTATATTAAACCATTCTCAAATCTAATGGCTATGTCATAAGCTTCAAGCAAAGTTTAACCACCCATGGACTAAAAAATAATATCTATGTTAGTCCCAATATCTCTTAGGTATGTTGTGAAGACAAAAATTACAAGGGGTCTCATGGGATGGGATAACCTATACCAAGTTCTTTGAAACCTCTCATTGAAGTCATGCATATTTTATTTATGACCTCTTTGAATCACATTAACTTGATGAATGAATGATGTGTGATCACTTTTTTCCTCAAACATTTGGGTCAATAACTCTCGAAACTCATCCCAAGTTATGATACATCATCCTAACAATGTCTTATACTATCAAAGGGATTTACACCTAAGATATATGGAAAGTAGTTTGACTACAATATTAACTTCAATAACATTATGAAATTTTTATAAATTATAAATGTCCCTAATATGATCACTTGCGGTGATTAGACCTTCCCCATTGAAAGTGGGAGCACTGTTGGTGGCATTAGGAGGTATATCATCATATGCATTTAGGTGGATAGGATTTTTAGTGTTGAAGGATGGTAAGAATGCTACCTAGCCATGTTTTCCTCAATTTATTCTTCATTCTCTTGATATTATTGGCTTGAAAAGTCTTCTTGATCTTAAAATTTCAAGATAGGTTGAGGGTATTGAAATTCAAGAGGAATTTCAAGTTGAGGGAGTAGATCTATAGGATAGTTTCCTCTACTAGTAGTTTACCTAGTAAGGACCATGAAGTATGAACAAAAATAATGATAAAAATTGGGCTAAAACTATATATGACCTTTAGTGTAGTCACCAAATGCTAAGTAGAATCATAAGCAGTTGTGATGTTATCACATTCACCTTGACAAGATGTACTTGATACAATAGTCCCACCAAGTGTTCCACAACTATTGTCACTCAATCTTAAACCATATATATGTTTTTAAATAATTATCTATATTAATTTAAACATTTTATTACCTATAGGCCTGTGGGTTTCTTATAATAGAGGTAAACCTCTAGGTTAAAGGGCTAGCTCCCTAGATTAGTCTTTGATAGCTTATCACCTACACTAATTTTTTTCTTAGGTGAAAAGGGATATAAAATAACATGAAAATAACCTATTATAACAAAGTGATACACCAAAATTATATCCAATAGACTACCATGACTTGCACTATGAAATATTACTCACAAGACTAGCTTCAAACTTCTAGGTTACTCTAACATAAGTATTTCAAACATGAAGGTGATATGTACTATACTTCTCAAGGTGAATGGATAAATGGCCTAATATTAGACACTAATTATAATAATTTCACTTAGATACAAACAAGGACACTGAATACACCCCATGTGACATGTTAGAGAGTGAATTACTTACACACAACATGAGAGAGTAAGATGAATACAATGATAGGTGATTATCACTTATCATTCAACTTTGCACTACTCCAAATACTTATAAAAGTAATTATTGAATAAAAACCAAATTCAAATATTTATTCAAAGGAAAATATTATTACTCAAACCATTAGGGTTCAGCATACTAGACATGGATTAGATACAAATGCCAAAAAGGCTTACATATATAGAGTATAGGAGAGGAGAGAGAAGAAGAGAAGATCTAGAAGGCCAAGTGTCAAGACTTGGAAACTAGTTACAAAGAAATATAATGAAGTGGATAGTATTTCAATAAGGTGTAAAATACAAGTGTACATAAAAAATACATCATTTTCCCTTAAGTTGGCATAGAGACTCTTTATATTCTTCTTGAAAATTGCCCTTTAGTGATGAGTTCACTGGACTTCTCTAAACCAAATTTGGAATACTTGACATGTATGAACTATCTTATTAGGGTTTAAAAATAATTGTGATATTTTTCAAATACCCTTAAACTGATGAAATCATAATGGGCATTTGTTATTCACTCTCTAGTAGCCACTCACTAGCCCTTCTAAGCTTAACTTCACATTTATCATTCAATTGACTTGTAGTTGATCAAAAAAATTCATTTAAAATGTGTTATATATATAATTAGACCATATTTACCTTATATTCTAACATATGGAATTAAATGAAAATTAATATAACACTTATCATTTTTCTCATGTGCAATCACTCTATCTTCTCACTATGCTAACTCAGACTACCTATAATGAATGGTCTAGAAGAGGTGTTTCTATGAAAAACCATGGTGATATTTGAGTATGAGAGTTTATATTAAGTCTCTACACACATTATATAGTGATTTTTGTCTACCCATTCCTTTTGGTACCTATGAAACACATCAAATCCTACAAAATATATTGGATTAGGCTTGTCCATAAAAGTGATGGTACAAAAAAAATGGATGATGAGGATCCTGAGAGAGTGGAATATAGGTCCAAAAAAATTTAAATTCTATTTTAATCCTTCTAGATGCATATCCTTTCATGTTTAATCTATTAGGTTTAGGTAAGGGTTTTAGGAGGGTTTTAGGTCTCTTAGTTTCTTAGTGATGATTCATAAAGGTTAGACATCCAACACCTGA
This sequence comes from Torreya grandis, assembly GCA_037957365.1. Taxonomy (NCBI): domain Eukaryota; kingdom Viridiplantae; phylum Streptophyta; class Pinopsida; order Cupressales; family Taxaceae; genus Torreya; species Torreya grandis. The sequence continues at coordinate 1,189,685 of JARHVA010000346.1, read as the reverse complement.
ACCAATTCCAAAAATATTGGGTTCATGACCACCCTCCTCAACTACCCATAGATTCTTGAGGTTTTGTGTAGCTCATCTATATAGGTATGAGTAAAACAAAATGGTCTCTTGGGTTCTTGACTCCATTCTAGGTACTCCTAAAAGAGGTCTAGGCCAAAATGGACAACTTAAGATATTTATCTACAACTTGATGATTCTTATAAAATAATTACCCTCCCTTATATGTCATAATTTTTTTTGGAAATATCTCATGATGTTAGGAGTGAATCTAGACACCTTTAGGGTTCACATCTAATTATAGGCCTAATCTATATATACTATGTATCTTAGCATGCCATCACTTCTGAGTGATACTAATGGCTATGGGTGTTTCTATGATATTTTTTAAATTAAATTAAACTATATTCATTACCTTTAATTCAACAAATGCTTTGGCATTCATCTTTTCAATTCACACATTAGGCCTACAGACTACATGGTTCTAAAGTACCCTCTATCTGAGATAAAATAGAGGATATTTACCATAATAGTTTGGATAAAATGAGGTCATGATGATATTTTTTAGGTTATGAGGACATTTTTTCCCAATTTTAAAAGCTTTTTCATACATTTATATCCTCTAAATGTCTCAAATTTTCAATACTAATTTTTTGAAATAGTGACTATGTGTAGGGTTTTTGGGTTGAGTCTAAAAAATCTAAGTTATGGTTGTCTCTATTCTTCCTTTCCCTTGAGGATGGAACCACTATGAGGATGTAATATATATGATAACTTTAACCCATATCTTATTCTATCAACCAAACCTATGTTTTCTATTAGCATGAGACTATTTTGTGTATTACCTAAACTGTAGATGACCATTAAGTGCATCAAGGGATGCCTGTAGATGTGTATTAGTTTTTGAGCATTATGCTTCCATTTTTTTCCCATCTCAAATCACTAATAAAATTTAATCTAAATTTATTTTCATCAATAAAAGTGCATCCTTTATTGTCTTAGACTAGTCTAAGATCTAAGTCTAAACTATAGGTATCCATACTTAGGGAAACCAAAGATTTCTTATAGGTGTAGATTCCTACCTTGATTATTATGTTTCCATCCCTTTTATTCATATTAGGGTCATTAATGTCACCTCAAAACTTGAATTTAATCATTTAGGACTTGGAACCATGCATTAGTCCTTATCATCAACACCATAATCATTACTTATAAGTTATATATCTATTTGTACTATATTTCATTGCATATCTTCAGTAGAAGCTTGGAAGGTTTGAAATTCTATTTACCATCACTCTCTATTGACCATCCACCTTATTTTTGTGTTTAATTTATACTTATAATACTAATAGATAAGAATGACAATATTAGGACTATCTATAACTCATATATCTTTACCAAAAGATAGCAATGTGTTGAGCAAAGTCTCATTTCAGAGAAGTTAAGGTAACATCTCCACCAATAAAATTTTCTAACCCTAAAATTCTATGAGTGTCAATGAAGGATATAAGTATGGAGTTGAATATGTTTTAAATTTTCTAGGCTTTCAAACCAACCTCAAATATTGCAAGGCTACAACATGAATTTCTCATCTTTTAACAACCACTATTTGAACATTCTCACATAGTCTTGTAGGTGACTACTTCAAGAATTCTTGAATCTGCTTGTGTTTTATGCCTAACACTCCACCAACATAAATATTCAATACAAAATTCCAATGAAAAAACCAATGACCATGCTCTAAGGGGAGAAACATTGGGGTACTATCCTGATCTTGAAGCCACTAGGGACTATTTCAGATAATTTGGACTTATCTATAATCCAGCTGAAAAATAAATATCAATAATACACCTACATTATTAAAAATTTTATAATTTAAAATTATCTCTAATATAATAAATGGGTAATATATCTAAATTATTACCATACTCTTCATGTACAACCTACACATAACCCAAAAAATATTCATTTTCAAAGATTATCTCATGTCTAATTTAGGGACATAAGTCCATACTATCTAAAATAGCCCTTCACTGATAAAATAATAAAACATTGTAATTGATGAAATAATGTTATAAAGACCAATGGTGTTTACTCCTATCACAAGGAGTATGGTATTTCTAATCCTTTTACATTCACACATGTGAAACCAACTGAGACCAACATGAAAATAATGTAAATGATCTACTCACCTACATACACCAACTGGTTCACACAAACTAATGTAAAATATGAGAAAAACTAAGGTGATGGGGTTATTTAAGTATTTTGGAATCACTAACATTCTTAATTATTGTTCATGAGGCATAGACCACCACTCTTATAACTATGGCCATGGAATGGAAGATAAAATGGAATAATACCACCCACCAAGTGCACTCACTTAAATTCTACTCTTCATGTTCGTACTAACTAAAAGTTGATTGACCTTATAGACATACCTAAGAGAGAGATGAGAGAGAGATAAGTTAATTTTTGGAAGTTTCAAACCTATGAAATATTTTCAATCCTAAAAATTACTTATGGGGATCTAAAGGGACTCTCTTGAAGTCCTCCCACATGCCAAGTGTGTCACTCAGGTCGTACAACTGCATATAACTACCTATTTTAAAGTAATCTCCTCTTTTCCAAGTTTAACTTCTCACATTTTTAGTTTAAAAAATCTCCATGACATTCTATAACATGTTTAACATTAGTTTACATCTTAAAACCTTTGTATTTTATGAAAAATTATATACAACTCTATTAAATGACCTAAAAAATGGCCTAGGAAGACATAAGATAATGTGAACAAATATGACCAATAATAAACATATTATATGATCTTATTTAAGACCATGTTACAAATTTTCCCACCTAGGAGACCCTATGAAAGTTTGAACTATATAGGGGGCTGACCTAATTTGACTTGGGGTCAAATTAGTCAATAGGTTCCATTATTGATAATATATATTTATTCATAGTCCATAACAATATTAGGTATTATAATGTTGATGCACAATTATAAGGTTGTTTTTAAAGTATAATTCACATTATAAAATTAAAAAATTAAAAAATCAAATATTGGGCATTAATCCTTATTTATTTACCATGTTTGATTCTTTTTTCCTTATTTCAAGTGCTTATTCAATGTCAAGTTTTGATTTAATTGACTAATGTGACTAATAGAACATTTTAGTGTATTTAATCTTTGATATGTATCAACCCATTCCCAAAATTAAAAATTTCATCAAGTTCCCTAGATCATGACATCTATCTACATCTTACATACTCAGAACTAACAATAGTATTTGTGAAATTTCTAAATCTTCTTGAGCACCCATATTCATGAGATCATTCCATGTGGAAGAATTTCATTCACTTGAAAGTCTTGGATTTAAAATTATATTCTAAGTCTTCCAAGTATTATATTGATCAAAATTTATCCACATATCAAGATCTCATTCACTCATGACTCTCAACTTTCAAATTATATTATAATTCTTCTAATCAGAAGAGTCATCATAAGTTATCCATGTGTCAAACATAGTATTTCACTCAGGAAGTAACTAATATTCATGAAAATTCTAAGTATTTTGAGTCCTTATATCCCCAAAATTATGTTGTATGGTGCAATCCCATTGACTTAAAAATCAAAATATCAAGGTAGGTCTAATATAATCAAAGTTTTGAGTAGTTGAGTAGCCAAGATCATGACAAGTGGCTAATATTATTCACTCAGAGCCTATTGGGGGAAATATAAAGTCAACATACAAAAAAACCCATGTGTTAAAGATCATGCCATGTGGTGACATCTTGATCACCCAAAGTTTATAGGAGGAAAATACATAGTTGACATTCAAAAGCTTCCTAACTTCTCAAGATCATGCCAAGTGGAAAAATCTCATTGATATAGGGCGATTAGGATAAACAAAGTAGCTTTTCATAGATTCAGACTCTTGGGTAAACATGATTGCACCAAGTGGCACAATATCATGAGAACATGGATGAAGTATAAGTGGAAAATTTGGTAGAGATATAGAATCTAATGCACCACAAGAAGACACATGGTAAATAAACCTACCAAAGCCAACTAGAAATTTTGAATCAAAATCTACTATTTAAATTAATTTCAAATGAACTACACATTTAATATTTAGATTTTTGAAATATATGCAAAATTAGAAAAAACATCAAATCACTTTTCCATTAATCTATAAGCTGCATATTATAAATTTGATATCTCAGGTAACCAAAAAGCCTACTTTTCTTAGTGGATTTACAAGTGTTTTGAGAAAATATATGAGAAATATTACATAGTTACATAGTACAAAAAATGGCTCCTCTAAAATTATCTCACAACCAAGCCCCCTCTTCATACTCCATTATAGGTATCACTAAAAATATGGACACTATGCTTAATAAGAGTACCATCAATTTTAAGTTTCTTAAATATTTAAATATTTGAGATGTAATGGATGTTATAGTTCCATAATCATCACATGATCATTTGCCTTAGAAGGAGTGACTATATATCAATGAGATGTTGCCAATCAAGAACATGGGACTACATAATGAATCGACAAAATATGAGGTAATGCATTAAATAGACTTACTTCATGATTTATTTTTTAATAGCACTTGCACTAGAGATTAATTTCATCTTATAACTTTTATAAATATAATTTATTGTATTATAGAGAATCATGTGAAATGTATCTCAGGATTCTAATGCCTGAGGTCACTTATAACCAAGTTTCAACCAATCTTTGGATGGAAAAATATAGTAGAGGGAAAACTAAAACAATGGTTGAAAAAGTGTGAGAAATTAAGCACCAAATGGGGTATTTCCTCCAATCCCATAACTAAGTTTAGACTAGGCATTGGGATATTAATTACACGTATAAATAAATTATATGGTTTCCCTAGTACCACTTATGTATAGGTAGAGTGGGTACCCTTGTTGGACTTTCTTTGGACCTCATATAAGATTGTAGAATTAGGATAGGTTGTCAATGTTAGACTAAATGGGTAAATATTCAAACTTGAGTAAAGGATAGCTAATGTAAATTTTTATTTGATATCTTATTTTTTGGATGCAGTCATAGGGATAATCCACAAAACTTATGGGTAACTATGAAAACCATCTATAGAGTACCTAGATAACAAACTTTATGTTGATTATTATTTTTTGCATGTTTATAAATTCAAGAATGAAATTAGAAGAATTTGTGAAGATATTTATCCTTAGGTTTATGAGGCCATCTATAGAAACTAGATGTCCATACTATCTTAAAAAAATAAGAATGAATATCTCCAAAATGGGAGATGATTGGTACTACCTAGATTGTATTATCATTAAAATTTAAGTGACTAGAGCATTTCCCCTATATTTTCCATGCCACATCCCTAATAAGGTGGATAAACAAAAAATTTCACATCAATTATACAATAGTGTGGATAAATATCTTAGTGCTAAACACCAATCCTATTATCATAAAACTCTCTTAACCATTAGCCAAATTTATTTTGAAATAAGGGCACATCTAAATTTAATGGAAAAGGTCAGGCTTCATTATGCCCTTAAAGTATCCCAATATAAAGATTCAAACCCTAGGGAAAGCATCAAGAGTTATATTAAGCACCTTAGAGAGAAGAAGAAATTTATCATCAAGTATGGTCAAAAATTATATGAGCATGATCCTATCTTCCTCAATGTTTTATATTATTTTGAATTTTGAATATATATGACCAATCATAACATGTCAATGATAATTTCTCAAGTAATTCAATATGATCCTAAAATTACTAAGGAGAGAGATCAAATGAAATATTAGAAGAGGTTGAAAGAGATTGGATTCATCAATGGCCTTAAACACAGTCTCAAAGCACCCATGAGCAATATCAACCTCCCTCTCCAACACAATAATAAATCAATCTATAAAGTGATAGCCTAGAAACTAAAGGGAGATGAATAGTTAGATAAAAAATGACATTATCAAAAGTCTCCATGGTTCTCATCTAATTACCACTAATTTATATGCTACCACTATAGGTACAAAAACCATAATTGTGAGGAATTTACCTCCTCCAAATGGATAAATAGGGGCATTTTATTTGTTACCTCTAGCCCCACTTACTATAATTACATGTGTAAATTTTCTTGAGTTTCTATGGAGTTATTATGCATCCCTTCATCTACGCCTCTTTCCCCTCAATCAATTACAATGACTATACCTTCATCAATTGTAAAAAATGTTTGGATAACCTCCTAAACATTTCCTATTGTACTAGTTTCCCCTCCATCCACTTTTGCTTCCACCATTATTAATTTAACACCTATCCCCTCACCACCTAAAATAGTAATAATTATGAACAAGGAATCCATAGAGGGGAGATTAGTATAGTGTTAGTCAAGAAAAACAAATCAAAACAAACATGCTAAACACTAATTCCTCTAACTTAGACACTATGGAGTTAATATGTAACAAGCATATAATGAAAACATAACTAGAAAACAAAGTAAATCATCCTTTTAACTTCCTTGTAGCTCCAAAATTTATTTTTTAATTGGATTTCTTGAATATGGACTCAAAAAATCTTTGTAAACTAATCTCTATTTGTTCCACCTTTCCTTGGCACCTTGGTAATGTCGGTTGTCTTTGTTTGGCTTAGCTTATGAAATTAGCATGGTAACACTACTAGAAAAGTTTCTTGCATCTATTTGAGCATAATAAATTTATACCAAAATATCTTATTGGAGGTATTTTTTCATAATAAAATTTCACTAAAAAATCTTAGAGCTCAATTGGTAAGTCCTTGTATTTATAGCCTCCAATGTTAACTCTTACCCAAGTTGAGTTAGGTTAGGATTTAAGCATGGAATGAGTTTAAACTAACCATAAGTGAGTTAAATGTAACTCTAGTTGAGTTAAGGAGGGTACATGTAATTATGATTTTCAATTAATAGGAATAGATCATAAATTATATTAGTTAGATATTTTTTGAGAGCTTGACAATTCATAAAGGCAATGATGAAGAAGCTTGATATTTTTAATGTTTAAATTTCCATTTTTAGATACTCATTAATTACAAATGGATTATTTATCTAATAATTTAATTTGGTTTAATTATCTTATTCATTTTTATTATAATTTCATATTTTTTAATAATTATTTAAGTGCCCTACTTAATGGGTCCATAGGCCAAACTACCAGTTGTTAGGTCATAAGGTGACTGAAGATGAATCTGTGAGAGGTTATTATTACATACAAGTTAGTACCCAAAATAGGAATGACTAAACATGATTAGGAGAATTAATGAATGATGTGCAAATGCAATTGGGATCCTTAGTAGTTCTTAGGCTTAGTTTATAATGTTTGGTAGAAGTCAGTTTGAAGTCTGATCAAAAACTAGTTGTGGCCAAAATGGGGTGTCTATAGTTTACCCATATTTGGGAAAGTGTTTAAATCTATAGGTATACTAATATATTATCAAGGAATGAATTGATTATTAATAATAATAAAAATATAATGCTTGAATAATGATGCTCCAAATAGAGTTTAGGAATCCTATGATGATGCCCCCTCTAGGGAGTGACCAACACATATGAGTGATGGATGGTCCCTAGAAAATAAGTAAGAATAATAATGAAATTAACCCATGGGTGATATTAATACAATCAAGATAATGATTTTATGTATTTGATTTAAAAGTATTAATTTTCCCAAATATGGTTATAATCAGTAACATATGTTGAAACACTAATTTTACCAAAGGTAGTTATAATTAGTAGCACATAAATGTGCCCAAAAATGGTTATAATCATTAAGATGACCTGGATTGACTAATGATTTTTTATTGTTCCCCACTAGGGTATATTGGTAAGCATAATTCAAGTATATAAATTTTCATATAGATTTAATATGAGTGGGCACAAATGTAGATGTGATGGTCTAATGACTAAAGAATCCAAACTTAACCAGGCACATGAGGATGTGCAAAGTAATGAAAGAGATGATTGGATAATAATGGTAGTCGAGTTGACCTAAAATACATCATGTATCCAAGTGCTACCTACGTAGTCAAAATGGATCTCAAGCCAATGTAGTTAACCCAAAAGTGGGAGAAAATGGAATGAGGAATAGAATATAAAAATAAGAATTAATCAATGTGAATAATTTAGTTGTAATTTAAAATGTAGAGATGATCATCCTTATTAACATTAATACAACCAAAATGGATAATGGGTTGATTTGATCAAGGAGGTTAAGAAGATTTACCAAGGTGAACTAGGAGAAGTTTTTGCAACACCATTTCTTGTAATATTTCTTGAGCTAATTTTTACTGTAGCATATGATGATATGTATCATGATAAAAAAACCATGATGAACTATATTTAATGTGCATAAGGACTGATTCCTAATCCAATAAACAATTGAAAATAATGTGCCAATGATAAAAATCATGATGACAATGTTGACTATGAATATGGATAGACTCAAAAATAATGTGTAAGGAATCACCTAATCAATTCATATATATTTATTCAAGGCACAATAATGAAATCAAACAAGTAAGCAGATAAACAAATAAACAACTAAGCAAAGAAACACCTAGAAAGCTTGAAAGGAAAAGCAATAGAAAGCATCTTATTGTTAACCAAGTGTGTGTGTGTGTGTGTGTGTGTGTGTGTGTGTGTGTGTGTGTGTGTGTGTGTGTGTGTATACATAGTAAGGCTCAATATAATGATAAATAGATGGTACCCCTAAGCAAAGATAGATGTTAGGGAATAACATATGGGGATAATATATCCCAATATAAGTTGCATACTTTGGTGTTGCCCTAATAGGGTGAAAGTTGAGATCTTGGCCTAAAAAATGTGAATTGGGCACCCACCATGAATTTATCCCTGCAGAGCAGGTAGAGTATTGGTGACTCAATTTAGATAGGACAATTTTTTTTAGATTTTGAGGCTTTATATCTTTCTAGGATATGGTAAGCTAATTTTCTAATTTTTAGGATTTTTAAATGTTTCCAAGTGTTTTCAAAAAAATTGGGGTATCTTAACTCATTAGAGATTGACAAGATACCACTCATAAACTGGCAAGAGCATTTCTTAGGTTGTTAATAAAACAGAGAGAGCTTTCAAAAAAAGGTGATTGAGCCAACCTCAACATGAATGAAGCACTACCTACATATTCCTAATGGGACCTCAAGTCATTGTAGTTCTATTGTAAAATAGAGGAGTTTGACTAGGTAGTAACAAGTTTAGAAATTAGGCAAATTACATAGTATAGCATAGGAATGGCAAGGTGATGTAATAATGCATGATAAATGTGTTTCCCCTAATTTTATCATTAGTATTTATAATTAGGAAACAATGGCATGGGTCAATGATACTAATTTTCCCAAAGGAAGTTATGATTAGTAGTATAGAGTGGGACACTAATTTTCCCAAAGGTAGTTATAATTAGTAGCATTCACAATGAAATGGAACAATAAATGAAGTATGTAATTACCAAACCACTATTATACTAGTCCAAGATACTTCCTCTATCTAGAATACTAAATCAACTATATAAATTTGATATAAATCCAATCACTTAAGGTGATTTAACAACTAATGGAATGGAAACAAGGTCAAAAGGGTTGGAAGGGAGGGTAAAAACAAATTTTATAGATAGTGAAGGCATGGTATAATGGTATACAATATGGTACAAAGAATATGATAGGATGACAATTAGATATAATGGTAATAGGGTTGCCCCCAAGTGATAAGGTAGGTAAATGATAGGGTTTGAAACAATGATAAGGCAAATGTAAAATGAAAAATGCAAAGTAAGATGCAAGGCAAAGATATGGTTTTATTATTCCCATTGATATAGAGATGCACATCCTAATTAACACATGATATAACTAGAATAGTCAATCAGATTTAAATTACTAGCCCACACCTCTTATAAATAGTTACTCTATCAAGAACTTGTGGTATATTTGGACTTCAATAACATTTTTGTGATCTTCATTGGTCGTTGATTTTATTTCCTCCAAAATTTGAGATAATATGTCTTTATAACCTCTACAAAATAAAGTACAATCAAGGATAGTAAATTTAGATAAATATTGGCTAAACGGTCTGATTTGGTAATGTAATATAGGTCTTGAATAAGTAAATGGATAATAATGGAATGTATAATGGTTTGGAAACATATTAACATCAAGATTATCTGGCACACATAATTTTGTTGATTCTAGATTTGACATAATTTTGGTTGTGGTGGGGCCAAAGACTTCTATATATGCTCTTGATAGGACCACTAGATTTTTTAATTGTTTGGGCATGAGAGTAGCTACCATCTAATTATGCTATAGAATGGAAGTTATACTAATGTCATCTTCGATAATGTATTCATCAAGAAGTGAATAACTATTATGCTCAACTATTGGTGCCTCAAAGAGGTTTTCACTAATGAAGTTGTCTTGATTATCCCATAATACCTTTGATAAGGTTTCACTAAGGAATGTTGACATTTGACTTTGATTGTCTTCTATTTCCTCAAATAAGGTTTCACTAGAAGATGTTGAGTTTGGAATTTTATTTCCCCTAGTGCCTATGAAAAGGTTTCACTAGGAGAGTGTTCTTCTTCTTCATGAATGTGGTCTTAGCCCCCTAATATTCTACAATTGATATGTCACTCTGGATGCATTTTAATAAGGTGTGATTCTATTGATCCTAATCGACACTTGTGGGAGGTGGAATGTTAATATAATGGATATGTTGATTGGTGTTAATGGAAAATGGAATGGTAAGAGGAAGCAAAATCCTCATATAAGATACTAGGATAACTTATGTTGAATATGATGTAATCATCCTCAAAAACTTAAAAGGATCACAAATGTATTCAAATTTATCTATAAAGCATGTGTAATAGATGTCATAATATCCACAAATGTATTTTGATTCTAAATATGAGTTTGAATTAAGGGTCACTGAGTTCAATTTTGACACTGACATTGATTTTACTTTTGATGTTAAATCTAATATCAGTTCAAAAATAGAACCTAACTTTAATGTTAATTATTATTCAATTGTGGATGCTACTATAATGATGTATTGTTGAATGTTTGGTAATAGACAAATAATAGCCTATGATGGCATAATAGTCTCTTCAAAAATAGACTCATCTAAGAAGGGTTCAACATAAACTACCTCATTTAGGTAAAGCCACTTAAAGAGAGGGAACAACTCAAGGGGTGACTCCATAGAGACTGGCTTGTCCAAGTAAGGCTCCTCATTAAGGGGGAAAAGGTCAAGATATAACTCCATAGAGACTATCTTGTTAAATGGAGGCTCTTTAAAAATATGATAATGATTTACCTAAAGGTAGTTATGATAATTAAAAAGTGACTCAATAAAGCTTGGCTTATCTCAGTGAGACTTCTCAACCAAAAGGAAAAGATCAAAAGGTGATTCATCATATGTTGACTTGTCATAAATGGGTGGTTAAATAAAAACATCATGAATTAGTTGGTTTTCTTGGTTGCAAAATGTTATTTTGGAACACATATTGATATTTAAATGATGGTTCTTAGAGAGGTAATGACTAGCTCTATGGTGGATCAAAGTCTAGCATGGGTTTTCTAAAGTGGGGAAAGGTTAAAATGGATGAAGGATGATCAGTGGTTGGATAATGATCTCTTTGTAAATAATCTCATCTATGATGGGATCAACAAAGGTAGGCTCCCTATTAAGGATGGCAACTGTGACCCATCTAGTTTTAATTACATAACCTTTTTGGGATAATGAGATAACATACTTAGAAGGGCCTAAAATAGTAATGGAAGGGAATTTCAAAGCTTGATTTCTAACATAGGCCAAAGGATGAGGGATTGGAATGGTAATTTATAGATGTTGTGAAGCTTGGTTACTAACATAAGTCAAATGATGAGGGCCTGAAATAGTAATGGAAGGACATTGCAAAGCTTGGTTATTAATAGAAGGTAAATTAAAAGGGCCTTGAATGCTAATATATGGATGTTTTGAAGCTTGGTTACTAATTCAAGCTAAAATACAAGGCCATATAATAGTAATGGAAGGGTGTTGTGAAGTTTAGTTATTGATACAAGGTAAAGGACAAGGGCCTGGAATGGTAATCTTTGTGTGCCATGAAGCTTGGTTGTTAATGTGAGACAAAGGATAAGGGATTAAAATGGTAATCCTTGGATGCTATGGATCTTGGATTCTCATGTAGATCTAAGGATGATTAATGGTATGGGTAGGGGATTAGGTAATATTATCATTAAAAGGGAAAACATCATACATTAATTGGCCAAAATAAGGCCGATCATAGAATATGATAATTGGCAATGATAGGTTTTTAAATTATCCCAAAGAGAGAGGTATTAGTCTATTAAAATGGTTTGGGTCTAGTTCTATATTTGAAAGTAGTATTGGTCTGGTAATAGGTACTCGGTCTAAACTTGGAAATGGTTTAAAATTAGGCTAGAATGGAGCTCATCTCCAAGATTGGAAATAATAAACTTGGTCTAAATTTTTTTCAAGGTCTAACGTCAAATGTCTCACATAAATGGTCAATTTAAAATACAAATCTGAATTCTAAACTTAGGAAAAGGTGTTTCAAACAACTATAATCTAGATCTAAAAATGAAAAATGTTGCTAGGTATTTGGGAATAGGGCACAAATCTAGGCTTAAAACAACTATGTCTAAAAAAAAGAGTTAAGATGCTAGGTATTTCAGAATATATGACACAAAATCTTGACTTGGCACAACATTAGGTCTAAAATAAAAGGTAATTTCTAGATGTTTTGGAAACATGACACAAAAGATAGACTTTACAAAAATTACGTCTAAAATGAAAGATAATTAATCTAAAAATTTGAAACACTTAGACACAAAATAGGCATTTTAATTTAAACATAAACTTGACCTTTGGAAAAATACATTGGATTTTAGTCACATGGAAGATCAACCACTTCCCAAATCTAGGCACAAAAATAGTTTTTAAATCAAGCAAAGAATTAGTCTAAGTTACACAACCCAAAAGTAAGAGATAAATGTCTAAGCCAAAATTACACAAGGCATAGGAATAAACCAATCAATGTTTGAATCTAAACTTATAAATACCAATTTTTAACTCAATTTAGAAGGCTTGGTATCTTTAAATGGATAACAAGCTAGACCAAAATGAATGGCATAATGATACTAGGCATAAACCAAGAAGTTACACGTGGTTTTGAAATTGTAATTAGATACAAGGAACCAAGTATTTGGAATAATGAAATAAGCATAATGATGTTATCTTGATCTAAATTTATGAAAAATAGTTTTTTTTCAAAAATTCTAAGGCACAAGACTCAAAATGAAATGGGCAGCATAATGACAACCCTTTCAAACAAGTGACACACACACAGAGAAAAGTTTTGAAAAAAGACTAAGGCAAAATATGGTGTCAAAGAGATGGCATAACACCTCTTCAAACAAAAGAGTAATGTGTAAACATGACTTATTTTATATGTGATATGAAAAACAAATATTTTTGACTCAAGACAATGCAAGTAAAAAGTAAATGTAACAAAAACACCTAAGTGTATTATCTTAATCTTAAAAACTAACAAGGTGGATTTGTACTATCAAATTCCATCTATACACTTTCTCTTGAGAGGAATTAATGTTGTTAATCTAAAAATTAAAATGCACATGAAAATTAAGGTTTTTTTATGCCTCCTCTTCTCTCAAGAGTTTATATGGCAACATGAAACTTTGGGCTACTCATCTTACATTGACAATATATCCATAATAAGTGGGGTTGTCTAAAAACTATCAATTTTCATACATTCTAAATGGTCCCATATGTGTGGTTAACACTAGTTCACAACATGTCATTTGGATCCACATTAATCGACTTGTTATGAAAATTTCTTATCCTTTTCATAACCATTACATCCATAAATTGCTCATTGTAGTGAGATGTCTGAGTTAAACCTACATTTCAAAGTAGTTTTTTACTAATAGATATTTCTTAACTACTCAAATAAGCATCCCAATAAGTTGACCTTAATTTGTATACTCCTACCATGGAGTAGGGTTGAAATGATGTTGGGAGATGAATTCTTGGGTCAATGCTTCTCTAGATAACTCTTTTAGAGGTGATAAACTCCCACCCACAAGCTAATATGTATGAAATAAATTATAGAAGGACTTTAGGGTCATTTTGGGATCACCCAAATCAGTTAGATTTTAGGGAGTTCCTTAGCAAATTTCCTTCCATGCTTTAAACAAAGCAACAAAGGTAAAAAGTGAATCATTTTTTATCACCCAATTTCCCTAAGGGGGATGGGGGATAGCATAAATGCTACACTTAGTTTACACAATAATGACCAAAAAAATCAAAATCTATTATGAGCACTTAGCTAGAGTGTGAGTTCATTTTTAGAGAACCAAGTAAAATATGATATGAAGTTTATCCCCTTGGTGTTGTTTGAGTTATAAATTTGAAAAAATGAAAATAAATCAAGTAAAGGATTTTTAAACACCAAATATAAATGTGAATTTAAATCTTAGAGTGTTAAAAATGTCTTTCCTTGGTCTTTAGGTCCTATAAAAAGTGTTAGGGGGTCCTTGTGATTAGAAGATAAAATCAAGTGATAAAATTACTTATGGAATTTAGCTCTTAGGTTTTTTATTTTTTTCACATAGTGAAATACCATAGATACATAGAGAAAAATTGCAACTTTCCTACAAAATTGTAACTGGTTAGTGCAAAACCATAACTACCTACAAAATAAACTGTTAGTGAAAACTTGCATCTATAAAATTTAATAACACAATTGTTAAGAAAAAAACCACAACTAGAAACATAAAACTACAGTTGGGACATGCAAAAACACAACTGACAATACAAAACAACAATTGTTAATGCACAACCATAGTTGAGAATGAAAAACCACAATTGAGAAATGCAAAACTATAATTAAGGATACAAAACTACAACTAAGGATGCAAAACTAAAACTAAGCATGTAAAACTGTAACTAGGCATGCAAAAATACAATTGGGCATGCAAAAATACAACTGGGCATGCAAAAATTCAATTGGCATGCAAAATGCACATAGGCATGGAAAATGCACCTGGGCATGCAAAAACACAATTAAACATGCAAAAATACAACTAGTCATGTAAAAATGCAACTAAGGGTTGAAATAAGACAACTAAGCATGCAAAAATGCATCTAGTGGTTGTAATAAAGTGATTACGAGTTGCAATAATGTGAATATATAGAGCAAAAGTGCAATTTATTATGTAACATTCATGAGCTTCAATTTTTCACTTTTGGTCAACAAGATAAGATTTTGACATGAAAAATGTTAGAAAAAGGTCCTAAAATGACATGGGAAGAAATTTTTGGGGTGCGTGTCCCACCAAGAGTGCCATCATGTGAACAAGGAATCTATAGAGGGGAGATTAATATAGTGTTAGCCAAGAAAACCAAATAAAAACAAACACACTAAACACTAACACCTCTAACCTAGACAATTGGGAGAGCACATGTAATAAGCATACAATGAAAACACAACTAGAAAATAAAATAAATCATCCTTTTACCTTCTTTGTAGCTCCAAAATTTCTTGTTGATTTGGCTTTCTCGACTATGTACTCAAGAAATTTTTGTCAATGAAGCTCCATTTGATCCACCTTTCCTTGGCACCTTAGTAATGTTGGTTGGCTTAGCTTGGATTGGATTGTGAAATTAGCATGGTAACATTACTAAAAAATCTTATTTCATCTATTTGATCATAATAAATTTACACCAAAAGAGATTCTTGGAGGTATTTTGACATAAGAAAATTTCACTAAAAAATCTTAAAGATCAATATGTAAGGCCTTGTATTTATAGCCTCTAAAGTTAACTCTTACCCAAGTTGAGTTAGGTTGGGATTTAAGCATGGCATGAGTTTAAAATAACCCTAGGTGAGTTAAAGTTAAATCTAGTTGAGTTAACAAGGGTACATGTAATTATGATTTTTAATTAATAGGCATGGCTCACAAATTATATATTTGTTAGACATTTGGTGAGAGCTTGATAACTCATAAAGGCAATGATGAAGAAGCTTGATATTTTAAATTTTTGAATTTCCATTTTTAGATATTAATTAATTGTAAATGGAATATTTAGCTAAGAATTTAATCTAGTTTAATTAATTGATTCATTTTGATTAACATTTTATCTCTTTTAAGAATTGTTCAAGTACCCCACTTAATGGGTCCATAGGCCAAACTACTAGTTGTTAGGTCACAATGTGACTGAAGATGAATCTATGAGAGGTTATTGTTGTATATGGGCTAGTACCCCAAATAAGGATGCCTCAACACAATTTTGAGAAATAATGAATGATGTGTAGACAAAATTGGGATGTTTAGTGATTCTAAGGCTTAATTTTCAATGTTTGGTAGAATTTAGTCTGAAGTCTGATCAAAATCTAGTTGTGGCCAAAATCGGGTGTCTCTAATTCTTACTACTATTGCTTCATTATTTGTTTCACCATCCTCTTCATGTACTATTACCCCATACTCAAAAAGGGAAATCCAAAATTCCTCCAACCTATTTCAAGGCCAAAAAACTAGAAGAAAAACCATCATCAAGTCTATTTGTCTCAGGAAGATGCACTAATGAATGATGTGTAGACAAAATTGTGATGTTTAGTGATTCTAAAGCTTAATTTACAATGTTTTTTAGAAGTTAGTCTAAAGTCTGATTGGAATCCAGTTGTGGCTAGAATGGGGTGTCCACAATTCTTACTACTATTGCTCCATTATTGGTTTCACCTTCCCTTTCATGTCTTATTACCCCATACTCATAAAGGGAAATCCAAAATTCCTCCAACCTATTTCAAGGCCCAGAAATTGGAAAAAAACCATCACCAAGTCTATTTGTCTCAGGAAGACCTCTTAGTGGGGAATGAGAGGAAGAACATGAAGACATAATTTCACTAGTGGATTACCCCACAAATAAGAAATACAAAAATTTAGAAACTATGAAGGAAGTGAAGCATGAATTAGATGAAAAAAAAGTATAGGATGAATTAGAGGAAGAGATGACTAAAAAGGGAAAAATAAATGAGCTTGGGAAGTTTTAAAAGATGAATAAACTCCAATTGATATAAAAAACTAGTATACTCTTACTGAATAATGAAGGCAAGCCATCACTAAGGTAGTTTCTTATGTATATCCCACCCTTACAATTATGTATACCAATATTTTCAATATATCTTCCACAATCTCTATTATGTCTAGTTCCCCATCATATTATTTTCAATAATATTTAATAAAAATCAAACCAATGTATGCTCATAGTAGATATCAAACCCTAGAGTAAAAGGACACTAGTCCTATTGATTCTTCAATTATTTCTATTGAAAACCAAATAATAGATTCAAAAAGAGAGTGAATTTTAAAAATTTAGTATATATTTCCATTTTTTATTCTTGATAGCCAGTTGTTCCTCTAAAACCATCAACTCAATTAGGGGTGTCTCTACCATAGTCTACACTAGTGTAATCCCTTATAATGGTCATCTCAAAGGCCCTAAGCTAGACAGAGTGTGTGTTAGAAACTAAACCTTAGAGATTAGTCTTAGGATGTTAAAGGGTCATTTGGTATCCTCCCCAATTGCCCAATAAACATAAGTGATTCAATGTTATCACCATGAATCACTCCACATTCCACCTCTACAAAGGTTGACTGGCCCAAAGAGCAAGGATAACTCATTATGACTTAATGTGTTAAAGAGTTACAAGAGTGAAAAGGAGATAAACAAGTCTTGTCCTAACAGAGTTTCCCACAGTCTCTAATAATTTTGAAAATAAAAGCTATACAATTAAATGTGTAATGAAGAGAAAGGGAGTAGATAGAAACACATGGTAAGAATTAGTGTTGGAACAAAGAGAAAATCTGTTCCACTTGGTGAAAAAGTAGAAGAGGAATCCTAATGACTTGAATGAATATATAGAGTACTTTTTTTATTTTGTGGACTTGCTTGGGGAGGTTATGAAATAAATGTAAAAAATTCAAAATCAATCTAAAAAAAATACTTATATAGAAAAAAAATTATTTAGGCTCCTTGAGAAATTATGGATAGCATCCAAAATGAATCCACCAAGTTGTAAACTATTCTGAATACAATTAGAACTTCTAGGGGTGAGTCCTAAACAAAATGAGGGAAGGTGATAAAATTTTGGAACCAATTAAAATAACTTGAAAATAGGCTCAACTTCTTGGTTCAATACACATTCAATAGTGCATATAATTATTTAAACTTGATGACTACCCAAGATACATTTATGGATTTAAATTATGTGATTCCAAAGAGAGATGGTGCCTTCAATTGGCATATGAAAATGAAATTTTTTGATCACATCTCTTAGGATAGAAAAAAGAGGCCATAAAAATCTTAAAGATATTAGGGTCATAGGTGTAATAACCTCGATAGAGTAGTTGGTAAACAGGACCAAGTTTGAAGCACTTCTTAAAGTAGCTGTAAAAATATTGAATAAGGAAGTCGAAGGGATGGTTTATAAAATCAATGTAGATATTATATAATTGATCATTTTTTTAAGGATAAGGTAACTAAGGTAGAGGCACTTAGCGTTGAATTTAGAGCCTCTAAATCTAAGCATGCAAGGTTGATGTTTGAAGTTATCAAGATATTTAAACTTTATATACTCAATTTTGACATTATTAATAAATATTTTGAAGTTACTTATGCATTATTTGAAAAACTAAAGGCTATTGATGAGTATACTAGGAAAACATATAGTATTTAGATAGCGCCAACATTGATAATACAACCTCAAGTGCCATTCCATTTAGCAATGTTTGCTCCTACTAGTGCTTCATCAACAAAAATTATTACCACATCAATATAAGTTCCAACTCATACCTCAATTTACACATCAGCAAAAATCTCTCATTTCCTTCAATATTTAGTAATGTATACTTCAAGGGGACCTTTTTAATTCCTTGGGAAACTATAATGGATACCATAACTTTTTCATTTACAACATATAATATGCAATTATTTTCCTCTTATAGTGGTGCCACAAAAGTACCACCTTTATATATATATATATATTCAAGTTTTTATATTGAGTTGAGACTCATAGTCTCAAATTATTTTATCATATATGTATTATATTTTAATCAATTTTGGCTGAGGTGATTTATTTACATGCATATATTGCATACATGCACAATATACGTGAGTTTTGACATACAATCTATTATTAGATAGTGTAAATTTAGACTAAGCTTTGAGGATGAGGCAACCCCTCCCCAATATTATATATATTTTCAACCTCTTGATTCCAAATGAAGGATATCTTTTTTCTATCAAGATAAATAATAAATTATACATACTTTGTCTGGATGTCCAATCTTCTATTCTTCTCCAAATTTATGATTCATAGAAGTTTAGTATTCTAGTATTTTATTATTTGGGTTGTGTATAAGTTTTATTTTATGTAGTTATTCATATTATGAAATCTAATTTGAATGTTTTATGTTTAATAATCATAATCTCCCTTTGTAGATGTGTAATTATAGTCTTACAAACACAACAAACTTTAATTATGAGCATTAAAATTTACTTTGTCTAGTTTCCTTGAAATTATAAATATGTTTATCTATGTTGTGTGATAATAGTAACTTGAAAATATCATTATTTATTTGAATACTTGTCCAACCCATAGTGCAAGATCTAGTTTTGAAGGGGTTTCATCTGACTTTGATTCATAAACCTTCTTTTCTACCCTACCCTTCTTCCTCTTTTGAGTTTATTTTGGTCTTTCCAAAATTAGGTTAGATTCATCCATCCAACCATCTCAAGAAGGTATATAATAAAACCATATCCAAACCATCTAAGGTAAACAACTACTCCACTCACCACTGTTCCACCACCAGGTTGTTTACAAAACCCGACACCCTATAACTCATGCCTTGGAATACATCTTATTTCAGTTATACTAAAACATTAGAGGATAATTCATAATATTCCATGGTATGCATAAAAACCACATAAACATATATATTCTATAATTATCTATCATATAGGACACTATTATCCATATTAGGGCACTAACGTCAACACTAGTGTCCCACATTTGATGTTAGTGTCTGAAGACTATAAACGATAAAATTTTCAAATATTTCAACATGTATTGGTTGGTATATTTTTTTAATTAACTCTATTATGAGATAATTTCAAAAGGTTTGGTATAAATATAAATAAAATACCATTCATTTTCATCAAGTATAAATCAAGCATACATATATCTTCTACCAAGTAAAAACACTATCAAGTTTTAAAAATTACCTTATTATTCCATGTTTCTAAATCAATCATAGGATAAGTATTATTACAGGTCTGAAACATTCAAAAATTATCCCATTATTATTGTTTTTAAAGATAAAATATAGGTCACTACATGCACTCGCATATAACATATTGCCTAATTATTCACACATAAGCCCATAAGGGGGAGAACTACAAAAATTTGAGGCCATGTTTAGAGTATTGTCAATGTATGTATTACTCATTTATAAAGGGGTCTTTAAGTTTATATCAAATTCAATTGAACCCACTAACCCCATTTTATAAGGTGGTATGCTCTAATTTGATGACCTAGTGTTTTGAGCTACACACTGATATCTAGAACTTGTGTGCATAATCTGAATAGACAATTTATTTAAGGCAATAGTGAACCCTAATATTCATAGGTTTAATTTTCATAAAATTACCTATATTAAATACATGATATAAGTGTCATTTTTTTGATATAAGCATTGATGCTAGTGTACCTATTTTGATGGTAGTGTCTAGGTTGATAAAAAGTTAATTTCCAAAATATGAAGAATCATAGTTGAGCATCATCTTGATCATTTTTTCACCTACACATTCCATATCTACTTATGTATCATTCAATAAGATAAGTATTTTCATTATTCAATTTTAAGTAATCAAATTACTATTGGAATTGTACTTTATAAATTTAGCATATTTCCATAATTTAACATTGTTTTAGAATATATTGTGAATCTAAATTATTTAATTGGTCTGATTCTAGAATATTCTTCTCCTTAATTGATTAGTATATTCTCTTTACCCTTATTTCTAAAAATTTTAAACACCCACATAAAAATAATAATAATTACCTATCTAAAAAATTTAGGTCACAAATGAATCTATGGTTTTATATAATTCCACCCACATAATACTAGTAATTACAACCCAAGTTGTAATGGTCACATCTATAAAAAATAGAGTGAAAGGCTAAGCATGAATATAAATAAATAAATATTTAGAAAGTGATTTTTTTTCAAAATAATTTAAAATAATATTTATAAATTATCTAATACACATTTTATCATATACACATAATGAATAAGCCTTATGATCACTTTAAAATATGGGTATGTTTAATTTGTGTATTATTTATTTAAATTCTTTCGTAATCATAATAATTAAAATACTACATACCATGAGTCAATTCTAAAGATGAACATCACATATCATAGATCAACTTTATAAATCAACTCTGAAGGTGGTTTTCTACACCTTAATGTATTCTTCTAATGTTTTTATTACTAAAATCCTTTAGTATTCTCAAACATATTTTTACTCACAAATATATTATCACATTCCATTACAAATAAAATTTTATTATTAAATTATTCTAGATAAAATAAATGTTTCTACATAAAATTAGATACAATTATGAGGATGTTTCAATCAATAAATAAGGGGTGATGCATTATAACATAATATATGCAAACTAAATGTTATATTAGTGTTATTGTAAATAACACTATGGAACATAACAATGTCTTCATCTAGGATTAAGGAAACTATGGTCGCTTAAAAAAATCTTCAATCTATGATGCTATCTTATTCAAATCTAAAAGTTGTGTCATTTAAGAATATTATAGTTATTATTAAATTAAAAAAAAAATCATATGATCCTAATAATATGTGTTTTCCATAATTTTAAATTTAGAATTAATTAATCAAATTTGATGATTATTTTACATACATTATTTATTTTAGCTAAAAGTAATTAGTTATTTTTTATATACATACATACATACATACATACATGTGTGTGTCTGTTAATATTATATAAAAGTAAAATT